>CM020618.1:43534995-43549728 GCA_009829735.1 Pyropia yezoensis
CGGGAGCTGCGGCTTATCGGACCGTTCCACCATCTCATGTCACTTCTTCCCCCCTTTCACCTGCTGCCGACGCTGCCGGAAGTCTGCCAGACTCCTCTTTGTGGCGCGCAAAAGAGGCAGCCCCAACCCCAGAGAAGCGGGGGCTAACGTACTCGGGACAGCTTCAAACCCCTCCCCGCCAAGTGCGTCAACGAATGGGTGCTGCGTCATGGTCGGCGACGACCGGGCGTGGGCAGGCGCCTGCGCCTGAGTCGGGCGGTGGTCGGCAGGCTGTGACACTGGCGGACAGCAGTGGGCGAGCCACGTCGGCAGGCGGAACGATGGCTGGGCCGGAGCATAGTGCGTTGGTGCAGACTCAACTGGTGCAGGGGCGCCTCGTCGTTGAACGACCACCCGTCGTAGGCATAGGTGCCCGCCACAGCGACGGGCCCCCGCCCCAGTCGTGGTGCACCGGCCTTGGCGACTAGGCCGTCCGTGGCGGCTGTTGCTCCGGGCACCCTGGGCACACTGCATGTTGCCAATTGGCAAGTACGGGATGCTACCCTGCAAGCGTTGGAGTTTGGTAGGAGGGCCGCTACGGCGATTATGGACAGCCGCCAGGCGGATAGTGTTCGGCCTTGTGCAGCATGCTGCGCTCTTCGCGTTCCGTCTGTTCCTGCCCGGCGGCATACGCCCGCCGCCTGTTTCAAGAACATTTGCTGCTCGTGCTTGCGGACGTCTCGGTACGTGTCGGCGGAATCGGCGGAGCGGCCATTGGAAAACGTGTGCTCAACGCCCAGTGCCGAGTGCAGGAACGTGCCACCACCGTGGATTCCTGTGTACCCGGAGGAAGGCGAGCCTGAAGGATCGTGTACGGGTTGTGGGCTCCCACCGAGTGTGGTCATCCCATCTGTTGGGGTTTTTGGTCTGCACGCTCAAGGACAACGCGGCAATCTCAAGTGCCCATGGGCGTTCACCATCCGCGTGGCAATGCTTCAAATGGCGCGTGCTCGTACGGGCATGGCAATGCAACGGCCGCTCTTTTCTGTTGCTCTTCAGCAGCGATGCCACATTGCTTGGACGTGGCCAGAGGAGGCGCTGGGGGCAGAAGACGCGGTCAGGCGCTGCGTACGTCTCCCTCCACGGAACATCCTCGACTGGGGCGACTCTCTTGACGGTATGTCTTCAAGATCCTTTGCTCAATGGTTGACGTCTGGCACGACGTTGCCAAATGTTGTGCTCTTCGCGCCAGTGCTTGCAAAGGCTTTGGGCGTGTTGCCTCTCTAGTGTTCGTACACGTTAAAGAATGTCGCCGCAATGTATCATCGGTACCTGGGGCATGCACACAGGTGGACCCAGGATGGGCATCCCAAGTGAGTGTTTATAGTACTATAAACACTCACTCGGGTCGGCCTCCGAGTCCTGACAGTCGATTCAGTTCGAAAATATTTTAATAGTACTTGTTGTACCATGATTTCGAATTGGTAGTATTCAGGTCTCAAGTGTCAAATGCGCAGCAAATTTCCAGACTTTGGTCAGCGGAACGCTCCTTTTTCTGCCCAGGGCATACTCGTGACGACATTGAGGCGGCCTCTCTGAGCTGCGATTATGCAGAGCCGCGTGAGGAGGGGTGTGGCTTGTGGCTTTACGCGCCATTTGGTATGCTGTGTCGTCCATTTGTTCCTTGTGAATGGTTTCGATTGTATGAAATTACGAGTAAATCTTCTTGGGGGGGGTCAGTCGCCGACGGAACGTTTACAGTACTGGAAACTGCCTTGACTCTTTTTCCTTCGGCGATGACGCGCGTGGTGCCCCCGTGCTCTGCCGTCTTGGAGTCTGCGTTGCATGCTGTCGTGCATGCGTTTGTCCCCTCTGCAGCTGTTTCACCCCGCGATCTCTGTGCGGCTGGCGTGTGCGCTTCTGTGTGTTCGCTCGCGGCGCGGGCGTGAGTGGTGCTGCTGTGCGGTGCCTGGGGGCATCGCTGGCAGCCGTGTGTCGGTTGTGTGTGTGGGTGAGAGGTGTGTGTTTGGGCGTAGGTGGCTCTGACGCCCGCCAGGTGGCGGTGGGTCCGTGCTTGCGTCTGCGGCCTGAGGGTGGTGCTTGGCCGTCTGCCTAGCGGGGCCGAGTGCAGCGGTGCAGCTCGGCGGGGGCCTGTGTGGTGCTGCTGTGCGGTGCCTGGGGGCATCGCTGGCAGCCGTGTGTCTGTTGTGCGTGTGGGTGAGAGGTGTGTGTTTGGGCGTAGGTGGCTCTGACGCCCGCCAGGTGGCGGTGGGTCCGTGCCTGCGTCTGCGGCCTGAGGGTGGTGCTTGGCCGTCTGCCTCGCGGGGCCGAGTGCAGCGGTGCAGCTCGGCGGGGGCGTGTGTGGTACAGCTGTGGGGTTGGAGGTGGCATCGCGGGCAGCCGTGTGTGTCCGCCGGGCGTGTGGGTGGTGGGTGTGTTTGGGCGTACTTTGCGGTGACGAGGCCCGCTGTAGTTGGGCGTGGAGGTGGCTGGCGTCCGCGATAGGGCGCAGCGCCCGAGTGGTTGTGCGCTCTTTTGCGCGAGGCAGGCTGGCTGCAGGGTGGGCGGCGAACGCTGGGGAGCCGGTTTGGTGGGAGATCGCGGCTGCTCTTGCCGAATTCTTGCCGCGCGCGCGCGGCAGACTCTCTCTGCGCCGATGGCGCGCAAGCGTTCGACCGGATCCGGTCGTGGAACGCGCGGTCGCGGCGGTCGTGGGCGTGGTCAGGGTCGCGGGGCGGCGGTCGCAGCGGAAGTGGGCGCGGGTGAAAGCTCCGGGGATATTGTTGCCGCCCGTGCTTCGTCTCCTAGTGACAAGGATCGCGGCCATGGCGGCAACGCCCCTTCAGCTGTTGGTGAGGCTGCCGTGGGCGGTGGCGGTGGCGCTGCCGAGGCAGTAATGCTGGGTGTCGGCCTGACCTCTGCGGGTTCTAAAGGCCGCGGCGGAGACCGTGGCGGCGGCGGGGTTTCAAGCGGTGGTGAGGACCAAGCTGCTGGGGCTGTGGACGGTAGCCAGCGCCCTGGACGTGGCGGTCGTGGCGGTGGTGGTGGCCGTGGCGGCGGCCGCGTGGGAGGCGGCCGCGGAGGCGATCGTGGCGGTGAGGCGTCAAGCGCTGGTGCTGTTGGACCTGTGCGGGGCCCCTCCGGCACGGGCGGAGGCTCCCCATCTTCTGCTGACCGGGAGCCGCGCCGCAGTGTCGCCGGTTCTGCTTACGGTCGAGCGGACCGTGCCAACGAGAGTTCCTCGGCATCATCCGGTGACCTCGACGAGGTGACGCGTCGTACTCACACTCGGGCTGCCCGACCCGGCGGTGGCCCAACGGAGGACCAACATGCCCAGCGCCGGGCGGTACGTCTTGCGGAATCGGAACCGTCGGCCGAGGCGGGTCGCTTAGCGTCGGACAATGACGACGCGGAAGAGGAAGGCGATGTTTTGAGGCAGCGCTCGGGCGGCGATAACGTCGACACCGTCGACGACACGTTTGTTAACGACATTGATGAAGGCAACGTGGACGCTGGCAGCGACGCGTTTCGAGAGCTCCCGAACGATGACAAGATCGTCCCCAAGATGACGCTGAAGCCCAAGTCACAGCTGTACAAGGTTCGCTCCGAGGTCATCCAGCTGGACAAGGTCGACTTCCTCGAGAACACGGCGCGCGAGATCTCCGACAAGTGGGTCAACAACTTCATTCGAAAGTTTACCAGCTTTGGCTACATCCCTACGAATGGCGTCATTCAAGTGACGCCCAACCCAAAGAAGCCTGGGCGGTACATCCTTGTCGACGGGGCCCACCGGCTGACGGCGCTGTGCATCATCCTTGAGCGTAAGCTCAAAGACCAGTTTGGCAGCGCGCCGGCTTCCGCTGTGGAAATGGCAGTCAAGGAGCTCAAGGACGGCAAGCCCATGACAGACGTGGAGATTCTCTTCGAGGCAGGAGCCGCCAATGGGGGGGCCCTCACGCCTCTGCCTATGTCCACCGGCCATCAGCTGCAGTGGTCCACCCACATCATGGGGGCCATGGCGAGGACGCAGAACTTGCAGCTGGCGCCGGGCAATGTGAACGTGGGAAAAACGGCAGAGCAGCTGCTCAAGAGCGGCAACGTGCCGAGCTCCAACAAGGGTGTCCCCGTGCAGCTGCAGTCCCTCAAGCGGTTCGTCACAATCGGTATCATGCTGGCGGTGAGTCCGCTCACGAAGGAGCGCCTGATGCGCTACCTGACCATCCTGGAAGCCGACCGAATGATGGTGCGGGCGATCAAGAAGAAAAAGGACCGGCCTGCGCCTCAAGCGGGGGAAAGCTCCCTGGCCTGCGAGGGGCTGGTCTCCCCGGCGTTCATCTTTTGTCCTGGAACGCCCCGTGAGGATGCAGACATTGTGCGCGACAAGATGCTCGAGATTGCGTGGTTGTGGACGGGGGTGGCCAAGCCTGCTGGTCTGCCGCCGAACCGGCTCAAGCAAGGGTGCGACAGTATGTTCTTTACTGTCCTCTTGGTCTTCCTCAACCGCCTGCGTGTCGCAGTGCGGGTGGCCAAGCGTCAGCTGGAAGGCGCGTCGGCGCAGCAGGTGGCGAGCACTCTGGCGGCGCGCAAGCAGTACGTTGAAAAGGTGATTGAGCGCAAGCGCGCCATTGACAACATCGAGTCCCCGGCCGAGCGGGACGCACTTCGTCGTGAGCGGCGTATCACAGCGCGCAACGCCCCCCGGCAGAAGCGGATTGACAAGTTGCAGCAGAAGCAGCCGGACGGGTATCAAGTCAAGATCCTGCGGCTCATGAGCGCTATGAACAAGGAGACGGGCAGCATAGCCAGCGACTCTGAGTCGTCGCAGGAGGATGAAGCTGCTCGTGACTTGCTTGTCCATGGCTCCTACGAGGTTGGCCCGGACTTTGATATGGCCAACATGTGGGGTCTTGTGCACCCCTTCCTTGGCGGCGAGACAATGTCAGCGCACCTGACTGCCCTCTTTATGGAGTACGACGTGAACGACGTAGAAGGTGGGGGCACTCTGGTCGAGTCCGCATCCGACGTAGAGGCCTCGGACGACGACGAACAAGAGGAGCTGGAGGAAGACGAGGAGGAGGCGGACCCGGGCGGGCGTAAGAGCAAGGGCAAGCGCCAGTCAGCGGGTCGGACTGCAGGCAAGGGCAAAGGCCAGGGCAAGGGCAAGAAAGGCAAGGCCCTCGGCGTGAAGCGCGGCGCCACCGAGTCTGTTGGCGTCGAGGCGGCCCGCGCCCATGGATTTTTCAAGAAGCACTGGGGTGACTGGTGTGCCCTGATCGCGGAATGGGTGCGGCCGACAATGCCGCCAGATCCCACCCCACCGACGCCGTTGCCCGCACGTCGTGCCCTCGCCGGCGGTGGCGGCGTCAATGTGAGTGGCACAGGCGGCAACACCGAAGGCGACGCTGCGGCACCCAATCAAGTTGACGCCGGACCTGGAGGGGCCGCAACCCGAAGCGGAGGTGACGCTGTCGACGCCGACGGTGGTAGCGGTGGCAAAGAGGGTGCCGACGTTGGGGCGGGCGGCCCTGGAAAGGTGTCTTCACCGTCGGGCCAAGCGGTGGGTGATGGCGGCCCGCCTTCTTCGTCTGTCCCGCCTGCCGAGCAAGCCGGTCCAAGAGGGCCCTCCGACAACGTCGATCCCGCGGCGGTCCAGAAAGAACCAGACGCCGTAATCGTGGCGGCCGGACCCTCGGTGGGTGGTGGCGGAGAGGAAGGCCCAGGTGGAGTCAGCGGTGACGCTCGAGACGAGATTGCTCCTTTGCGCCCGCCAACCAGTACGAACACGGCGACTGGCGGTGCTCCTGGAGGTCCTCAGCCATCTGCAGAGCGGCCCCCCGAGCCCGCCACGAACGAGGTGGCGGGCATGACGCCTGGTCATGAACAACCGCCAACGCCTTCACCCGCTGCCGCCGTCGGCTCTATCGAGCCAGGTCGGGCGGCCACGGCGCCCTCAACGCCCGGTGGAGGACAACCGCCGGCTCTTGCCACAGCGGCTGCTGCCGTCGCCCCTGTAGAGCCGTGTCGGGCGGGCACCGCGCCTACAACGGCTGGTGGGGGACATCCGTCGGCGATGCCAGCAGCTGCTGCGGTCGCCCGCGTCGACACGGGTCGGGCGGAGACGACGCCCACGACGGAAGGTGGTGGCACAAAGCGGCCGGCACCTGATGGCGGCTCGGATTGTCCAGATGGGGCGAGCAAACGGTCGCGGGCGGTAGGGTCATCCGACGGCGGTGGCGGTGACAAAGCAGCGGGCTCTGCGGAGAATGCACCATCCTCACGTGGAGTGGAAGGGGACGGTGGTTCCACGGGTGCCGATGCGTTCCCGCAACCGCCGCCCGACATGCCAGACACGCCCGCGCAGATGTCGCGAGCCGACCGGCAGAGAATGGCGACCCGGAAGACGTCAGACCTGCCTCGCTTTGCCGAGCTTCTACCAGATGACCACCCGGCTCGTGGCGTTGTCGACACCGAGGACTTCTTTGCCATTGACCAGCACGTCACGCTTTATGGGCGCTGGGAGGTCACTCACGGCATCGCTTCGGAGCAGCCCTACATGTGGAATATTAACGACGCCCCGTCCGAGATTGAGCGCCACGTGACGGCGGCGGAGGTCCACGCGCGGCTGCTGTACACGGTAGGGCACGAGGAACTTCACGAGCGGGGCTACACGATCTACACGAACGCGCTGCGGACGGGGACACCATCGCGGACTCGGTTTCACCTTCGTTCATACCTGCGTCACTTCCACCAGGCTTTACCAGACGAGGCCACCTTGCGGGAACGTCATGAGGCCGACGTCCTCGACGCCACGGAGTTTTGCTTCATCCACAACAGGGTGGCCGTCGACGATCCCGCGATTGCAAGCCGTGGCGAAGGGCGGCTGATGACAACGGCGCAGTACCTCGCCAGCGAGCTGCAACGCGCCAGTCGCGAGGTATACATGAGTAAGCAGAACGTCGACCTCTTCCTTGCTGCGATTGTTTGGAGGACTCTTCATGGCGGGATCCAGCGCAACAACCGGCGCATTGGTCCTATGTGCATCCCTCGCACCGGGTCCCGTCTTCTTGTGACGACCAAGGGCGCTGAACGTCAGCGGCCGCACACCGACACTCCTATTCCTGACGGCGCGTACGGACCTGATGTGGCGGAAGAGCTTCGTCCTGTTGAAGTTGGGGCAGGTACTCCTCCGCTGACACAAGTTCCTGAGCACTTGGCGGCGCAGCATCTTGCGGCGTCGTTTGAAAACCAATCACCTGCTTCGTCCAGCCGGGATGCAGGATCTCATGCGGCACCGTCGTACTTTGTCATGGCGTCGGCGGAAGACGGGTTTCCACTTTGGGTGTGGCCGGACAGCCATAACCATGCTTGTCGACTTCGTGATGGCATGGCGGGCAAGTCGGTTCCGCCTCCGGCTCGTCTGCTGCAAATTCCTCCCTACTCGGTCCTGATTGTCCGTGGTGACCTGGTGCACGCTGGTGCTGCTGATGTTGACGATCACTACCGGCATGGTCTCTGCGGCGTCAAGAAGGTTCGTAGTTACTACCGGCGCAACATCCGTGCACACATGTACGTGCGGAAAGTTGGTGACACCATTCAGGACGCCATCTATCCGGCGCCCGACGTCTTTACCTTTCTTCCGCCGGCGCGGGGTGGTGGCGAAGCCACGGAGGCTGCCGGGTCAACTAGAGTGAATTCTGGAGGAATGGTGATCGAAGAGTGAAGAGGAAGATGCGCGAGTAAGAGATTGTGGGGCACAATGAGCCTTGGGCATGTATGCGTATCTGCTTTGCATCATGATGGCATTGTTGCAGGATTCTCGAGCGCTCTGTCGGTGACTGTTGCATTGACCAAAATGCACTTGGACGTAGCGAGTCAGACATACCAAATGGAACGACAACACCCAGGTCGACCAAGTCAGTGTTTATAGTACTATAAACACTCACTTGGGTAAGGCCTGTAGACGACCGAGGTGCTCAGATCCACGTGCGCCACGTGGATCAAGGCAACACGTGGCAGTCTTGAGTGAGTGTTTATAGTACTATAAACACTCACTTGGGTCAGGCCTGTAAACGACCAAGGTGCTGAGATCCACGTGAGCCACGTGGATCAAGGCAACACGTGGCAATCTTGAGTGAGTGTTTATAGTACTATAAACACTCACTTGGGTCAGGCCTGTAGACGACGAAGGTGCTCAGATCCACGTGAGCCACGCGGATCAAGGCACGGGACGGGCGAAAGTGAATCCACTGGGGATCAAACCCACGACGACGCCTACACGCGTGTTTCTTAATGTGGTTATGTTACCCATACGCCTCTTGTGCAAAATCTTGTAGCTCACAACGCTATGAGTGTACTTGGTTTACTGGTATTTGTGATCTTTGCTTTCGATTTGCTTGACATGATTCTTGTTTGGTTTGGCGGTTGGCTGCGTGAGTGTACTTGGCGTTGTGTGCACACATCGCGCGGTTTCATCAGCCTACGTTTAGTCTGCCTGCGAGCGGATGAAGGTCTACAGGACAACCAACACACGCACCTTCGTTCCCTCACAGCAATCGTTTACCTCTGACCGCACCATCGCCATCATGTCAAATGTCCGGATGTCCCCTTGGCTGACCCAGTGAGTGCTTGCAGTACCAAAAGCGATTGGTCGGCTAGGATTGGCGGGGAACAGACAGTCAGACTCCATATGGACCTTGTAAAGTGTTTCGAATTTGTGTTTTGTATTTATCACGCTTGTCAATTCCTTGAATGTGAGTGTTTATAGTACTATAATCACCTACTTCTCAGTGATTTGCGCCATCTGCCTGACCTGCGATTCAGTTGTTTGCAAAGAGTCCCTGTCATCCCCGGAATGGATGCCTTATTGTGTTGGTTTCTCAGCCGAGGAAGCCTGGTTGTCTTATCTTGTTCACTCCACCACTTCGTTTTTGGACTTTTTTGTCGACTCACAAGTTGCATTCCATTTTAGAACGCATATTGAGTTCCGTAATGGTAGGTTCATAGTTGCAAGTACTTTGGGCGTTGAACTGGCTTGTTTTTATGACGTGAAATCGGTCGTGGTGTATCGCTCACCGCGGTCGGATGTTTACAGTGTTGTTTGTGCGCGCTCTGGCTTTTCCTGCCGCGTTGTATGTGCCCGCGGCGGCTGCAGTGGATCTTTGATTCCCCGTGCTTCTTGTGGTGTTGTCTGTTCATGTCGCTTTGTACATCCATCATGGCTTCTCCGTCGGATCGCACGTCTCGGGCCGTGCAGGCAGTGGCAGCGTGCGCGAGGCGGTTCAGCTTGTCTCCGAACGATGTGGAGTCTGGGGTCGAGCTGCAGGTTTCCTTGTTGTTCGCTGTTGGTGACGTACGTGACGCGTACCTGTCGACTTTGCTGCAGACGGGTCGTGCAGTGGGTTCGGTCGGTCAGCGTGCTGGGGCTGTGCGTTGCTCTTGGGATGCGGTGTGCGCTTGGGCTCGCGATGCGGCTGCCTCTGGCGGCGAACCCGATGATGACGTCGCGTTGCTGGAGCTCCCCTTCGTGGCCGATTTATCGGCAGCCGTCTGCGCGCTCATGCACTACCGTTCGCGAGACGTGGAAGAGGTTGCAAAGCGCGTTGCTGGCGTTTTATCAACCGATGTGGTAGATGCAGGCTATGCGTACCTCTCGTGGCCTCCGCCGGCGGCCGACTATCGCGTTTGGCAGCTGCTGCTCGCTTGGACCGGTCGGTGGCAACAACTTGCGGATCTCGAAGATGCCGTCAGCCGTAGCCGTGGCTGCTTACCGCTGACCGGGCGCTCTCCGGGTGCGACCGCTGTGATCTGTGCCATGGAGTCCATGTCTGGCATGCGGTTCGACGCTGATGTCGGGCAATCATGGCTTGGCGACGTGCTGGCACCCGCTCTACCTTCCGTGCATCGTTCGGCGCGTCGGCGCGTCGGGGCAAGGCGGCATCGTGCTTCTTCCCTCACGCCCTTTGAGCAGGTGCTTTGGCTATCTCGCGTGATTGAGCTGACCGGCGGGACGCCGATGCAGCACACGACGGCGCGCCAAGAGCAGCTGCGGGAGCTGCATGGTCGACAAAGTAGGCAGCCACCGCGCCATCAAGGAGTCCAGGACACGTCGGGGGGTACTTCTTCGGCGCTCGTACGTGCGCACGCCATCTCGGAGGTTGTTGCACGTGCTGTTCGGAGTCTAGTGCGGGCTTGGGACGCGCTTGCGCGTCGCGCGCGCTTCTCGTCTGCGGAGGAGATGCTGGGTCCGTACATTCTGTGGTCTCCTTCGCGTCTCAAGTACGAGGCGCTCGTGGAGGGGGGTATTGGGCGGCTGGCGCCCCTTGCTCAGAGTCGAGATCTTTTTCACGGCCTTGTTCCGAGTGCTGTTCGCGGCAGTGTGGATCCAGAAGCGCTGGGGCGTTCGCCAGTTGCGGATGAGCAGCTTCGTCTGGCGTCCAAGCTTTTTCTATCCCACTTGGAGACTGTCACATCTCGTGTCGACATCTTGGGCTTTGCCTTGCACCCTTCGACAGAGCCGCGGTACCGGTTGAAGTCTCTGCACGCCAACACGCGGCGGCGCGGTCGAGTTGCTGGAAGCAGTAGCGGAAGTGCGCTCCCAGCACATCCGCAAGCTGCGTGTCTGTCTTTGGCGCACTACCGCTTGCCGCGCTCTTTGTGCTGTGCAGATGGAGTTCCCCCGATTCTGGCGGCTATTTCTGCTGGCCTGAATGCCCTCGCTCCGCCCGAGGACGCTGCTGAGGACGGGGGGAAGCTCCCGTTTTGGGACAGCAGCAGCAGCAGCGAGGTCAGCGATGGAAGCGACAGCAGCAAAAGTGACGACCGCAGCAGGAGCAGCAGCAGCAGCAGCAGCAGCAGCAGAAGCAGGAGCTCTGGGGGGGGCGGCACTCGTTCAAGCCAAGGGGAAACAGTAGAGGACTGGCAAAGCGTTCTCGGTGACAGCAGCAGGACGCGCAGCAGCGGCAGCGGCAGCAGCTCGTCGAGTGGCGGCGGCAGCAGGAGCGACCGCACGTGGAGTAGCGGCGGTACCTCCCCGGCGGGTCAGGTTGTGCCCGACTCGCCGCTTCGAAGAATCTCATTATCGGCGGTCATATCGGATCTGTATGCGTCGTGTTCGTCAGCGGAAGGGGTTGGATATAGGCGGCAACCGGGGAGTGGCATTGACACTGCGTACGCAGGGAGCGTGCTTGCTGCTGCAGGTCCTGTTGTGCCTTTGGCATCGGTGCACCCTCTGATCCCCGCCCGTCGTCGGGGCTTCCTTCCTGCTCTGGGCGGTGTTATGCTGTCTGCAGCTGGCGGCAGCGGCGGGAGTGTCGGTCGTCGCACGGCCGCAGCGGGCGGGGCTGCCCCTGTCGGTTCTCCTCTGGCTCGGTCTACCTCTCCTACCCCATCGTCTAAGAAGGCTGCTGCGTCGTCTTCTTTGGTGCGTTCTGCTCAGGAAGGCCTGTCAGTGGCGGAGGCGCAAGGTGTCGTCAGCGCTGCTCTCAGCAAGGTGGTGTGGACGCACAGCGGGGACTACAAAGACTTCCTGAAAGCGCATGAGGCGCATCGGGGCGGCAGTGCATCTGAAGCTGAGCACAAGGGCATCGTGGGACAGGTGCAGCTTGTACTGACCGACCCTCCGTACAACACACGCCGGGAGCAGAACGCCAAGCACTCTGAGTACGATGTCATGGGAGCAGAGGACTACACTTTCTCTGTGCGGCTCTTTCGCGACCTTGTTCGCCCAGGCGGCCATGTCCTCATCTTTTGCTCCTTCCAGCAATGGTCTTTGTGGGTGGATGCGCTGCGGGCATGCCAAGATGATTGGCAAGATGCAGGCGAACACGGCGCCCGGCGGGGCTCGAAGCGGTCAAGGGATGGGGGGGGTTCCGCTGCCGGCGCGCCCAAGTCTCAGTCGCCCGCTTTCATTGTGGACGGCGTGCCCCTGCTCGTGATCAAGGATCCTCATTCCTTTTCTTTTGGTCAGACGTTCAGCTCTGTGGTGCTGACGAGCAAGGCAGAGATTGTTGTGCACGCCACCCGCCGTGGGCTCTCCCCCAGTGAAGCGCATGCGCGGGTGTCTTACCGGGGATTTGGCTACGTTGCGTCCGACTACGCCGCCTCGACCAACATCGTCAACAATGTTCGCAGTCTTCCCCGAGCAGAAGTGGTGCTGCGAAATCCTTCGGCCCGGTCCGGCGGCTTCCTGAGACCCGAGCAAAAGGGGTTGGCGCTGCTGCAAGAGTTGATCGCTCGCTTCTCCCACCCGCTGGACTTGGTGGCGGACCCCTTTTGTGGTACTCTATCCGTTGCAGTCGCGGCCCTGACCATGCGCGCGGGCCAATATCGACGGGCCCTTGTGGGTGACTCTGACGCGGCGTGCATTGCTGCCTCTCGAGGACGGCTCCTCCGCGCATTTGTCAGCGCCGTGCTGCAAGGTGGTCTGGCGGAGCATGTCGACGGCCGGATCGTTCGGGCTTGTCGGGTTCTGGCGGAGGCTTCCTTGCGGGAGGACATTGCGTCAGGCATTCAATACCTGTCTCAGTCGGCGTACGCGTATGGGTCGTCCTACACGGCGCCGTTTCCCAGTCTCCCCCGGCCGGTGGCGTACCAACTCGACATGCAGGTCCCGGCCGGCCAGCCTGCACACTGTGCTCTGCCCGACGTTCTCATTTCCTGGCTCGCCTCCAGGTGGGCAGTGCCGCACGCCGGCATGGTGTCGGACGGCGAGCGCGTGTCAATGCCTCAGATTTTGGCTCTCCGAGGTGTTGCCGTCGACCGCTGGCCGCTGGAGCTGCGGTGCCGTCTCATGGTGGAGGACCTTGACGCGATGAGGTGTGCCGAAGCTGCCAGCCTCGGCGTTGCCGTCGCCCCCTCCTCTGTAAACGGGGGCGCAGGTGGTCTCGGCATTTTTGCCCTAAGGTAAGAATATACGGAAGGAACGAGGGACCCCCCTCAGTGAATCAATTTCGCAGTGTTTCGGAAACGACGCAACTGTAAGGACCCCCCAGACTGCGTCGATTTCGCAGGGTGGCCCATACGCGTCAATTTCGCACCTACGTTCCTTTCCTCTGCGTCGCTTCCATCTGGCTTCTCATTGGCCGCCGACACGGAAACGATGCAACCCCCCCCAGTGCGTCAATTTCGCACCCTCTGCGTCGTTTCCCGATCGCTTCCGATTGGCCCCCGCCTGGAAAGGAACGAACCCCCCTCAGTGCGTCGATTTCGCACCCTCTGCGTCGTTTCCCGCGACCCTGCCAGGTGATCCGCGCGAACGCCCACCTCCTCCCCCTCCTTTGAGTCCGCCGCTCCCCCCCCCCCCCAACCCGCCGTTGATTTCCCCCTTCTGCACGCTCCCCTGGCGTTCCCCCCCCCTCCCGTTTCCCTTCTCAAATCCCCCGAAGCCCCCCGCGCTACCTCCCCTCATACTCTGCCGTCCCCCCCCCCCCCCAGTGCCTCCCCGCCCTCCCCCCCCAACCTCCTGCGCGCCGCTTGGCGCTTCCCCTGTGCACTAAGTCGAGTAGCCCACCTTTCTGCCGCCAGTACACATACCCCCCCCCCCCCGCCCCAAAAGCATCCCCCCCCGTGCCCTTGGTCATTTTTCCTCTCTCCGCCCGCCACCCCTCACCCCCGTTGATCCCGGCTTCCCCTGCCCGCCTCCCCACCCCTCCCCCCGCCCCCCTTCTTCATCTGCCTCTGTGTCTATTACAATAAACCCCTGCATCCAGATGTTTCCCGCCAATCCCGCCGTCCCCGTCCGTTACACTTGCCGATCCCTCCCCCGCAGCCGCCCGTTTATCCAACCGCGCGTTTCGCATCAATACCTCGTCCCCTCGCGTTCCCAGTCGCACGTAACGTCCCACTGTGCTGCACTCCCGTTTCCCTCCCCCATCGCCTTGCCCCCCCTTTGCTCTCCGCCGTGCCCGCCGACCTGACTGGCCGTTGCCCACCCTGTCCTTCCCACGCGCCCCTTCCGCCCCCGCTCGCTCTCCGCCGTGCCCTCCAACCTGGCCCTGTCCTTTCCACCCTGTCCTTCCCCCGTGCCCCCTCCGCCCAACCCCCCCCCCACGCTTGGCCACGCGCTGGTCAGCCCCGACGCCGCCGCCCCACCCCTCTCTGCTCTCTCTCCTCCCGTTGCCCTCCTGCTCTTCCCCCCCGCCTCGAGCCCCCCCTCAACCCTTATCGCACTCAATTCTCAGCTGGACATGGACGGCGGGGCTGGCGCCGCCGCGAGACCTGCCGGGAGCTCTGCCCGGCAAGCCCCTGCCGGCCCGCCTACTGCTGCTGTCCCCGCCGCTCCTCCTGCAGCGCCTCTGCCCGTCTCCGTTCCTGCTGCCTCTCTGGGCGCCCCGTCTGGGCCGCCCATCGCCCCTCCCCCCCCCCCCCCCCCGCCCGCGCCAGCGCCTCACCCCCCTTGCGTCGACACTGGCGCCCCGCCTGGGGCGCCAGCTGGGCTCCCGCCCCCTGCGCCTGATGGCGGGGAGCCCCCCACTTGGACGGGTCTCTACGCCTGGGAGCAGGCGGCGCTCGTTATCTGCGTGCCCTGCCAGACCACCATCGAGTCGGCGGCCCAGCTCAAGAACCACCTGAGCCTGCGAACGCACAAGCACGCCCTGCGGGCCGCCTGCGGCGCCGAAGGCGGCGCGCCACTGCCAGCAGGGTCGCAGCTTCCGGCCTATGCGGCGTCTACTGTGGCGCAGAGCCAGGCGCTGCTGGTGGTCCCGGCCGAGCCGGCGCAAGCGGCACTGCGCGAGCGCTACACCTCGTCGCCGTGGC
>CM020618.1:43550228-43564496 GCA_009829735.1 Pyropia yezoensis
GGGGCCAACCAGGCGCTCCATGACGCGGTTGCGATGCGCGTCGCGGAGCAGGTGCGGCAGATTGGCAACCCGTCGGGCGACGCTTCGGGCCGCTCTGCGGTCATTGGCGTTTTTTGCGAGACGGTGGACGAGGTCAACGGCGTTGCAAACGCCTTGTGTGGCATCCAAGGAACCCTGCGGAGCCAACGCCGCGGGCGGCTCTTCACGACATGCGTGACGTGGTGGTGCTCAAGTTTCACGCCGCGGACGCCACACTTGCGGAGCGTGCTCCGGACGCGCCGGCCCCGCTACCTGCCCGTGCTGCCGCACCTGGTAACTCCTCCGCACCGGTTGCAACCCCGTCCGACCTCACGGGCGCGACAACCCGCGCCCGTGGCAGTGACGCTGAGCCCGACACGCAGCCGCTGTTCCACGTTCACAACCTCTTTTCTGAAGGCGGCCGCCCCGGCGACGACGCCTCTACCATTGCGTCGTACACGGGCAGCAAGTCCGCGGCCGAGGTTGTGGCCTCAACAATCGCGCGCCCGTCTGTCGGCGTTGTCATTGTCGTTGGCTCCCCGGCGGTCTCGACAGGCACCGACTTCCCCTCCATGGTGTGGGCTCTGTTTCTCGGTGGTCGGAACCTGTTGACATTTGGCCAAGCGTCTGGCCGCCTATGCCGCTCCCCGTCCCTGGTGGGTACGGCCGTCGTTTGGAACCCGGACGGGTACTCGTACGTGCTGACGTCGCAGTCGGCGGTCGAGCGGGTGCCCAACTTGGCGGCCCTGGGCAACTTTGACCAGTGGTCCGCTCTCCCTGCCACCGAATGCCGCAGGCTTGGGTTGGACGCCACCCTCGATGGCTTCTCGCGAGACACGTTTGTGTCGTGCACCGCGGGGGGATTTGCACGCTGCGACTACTGTGAGGAGCAGGTGCGGAAGAAGCGCCGTCGCGAGTCGGATGTCGCGGGGTCGCCCGACAAACCCCCCGACTCTGGCACCAGCGGTGGCCGTGGCCACGATATTGCTGGCTCCTCCTCCGGCGGCGGGGCAGCTGAGAGTCCGCAAGAGCGGGACATGCGAATGCGCACTCCTCTACCTGGGCTGCGGTTTCCGACGAGGACGCGCCTGGCAGACGACCTGGACATGACGCCTCCATCGGGGCCGCCGACAAGGACAACGACCGCCCGAATGGACAACGCTGTGAGTGGCAACGCCGGTGGCTCTGGCGGCGACATCATCACGTCGCCCTTGACGCAGTCCCAGAGGGCTGCACTTCCGCCGACATCCGTCGTCACGGCTAGCGCCACTCCCGCAGCCGGCCGCGGTAGCAGTGGTGGACCCGCTTCCTCTTCCGGTCCTCCCGCCTCCACTGTACCTGCCGTTTTCGAGAGTGCGCGCTACATGCTGGCAGACGACCGGGCGCTCGCGGCATACGCGCTCACTCTGGAGACCCTTCAGCGGGGTCAGCGCGCTGCACTTGCCGTGTGGCGCAGCTACGACCAGGGCGACTACAAGCCGCCATGCTCGTGGTGTCGGGCGCTGTCTGTGCCAGTCACTCCCGGCATGAAGCACACGTCGTCCTCGTGCTTCAACCGTGTTTGCATGAACTGCCTTCGGCCAAGCATCATGCGCCAGTCTGCAAGGACGGCAACCATGGGAGACGTTTGCTGTCAGCCGCGCAACATTTGCAAGGAGGACCCCAAGCCGTGGGATCCCAACACGGACGGGCACATCGACCCGAGCATCTCTCGATGTGACGGGTGCTGCCTGCCAAGGACGGTGCGCTGCGACGACGAGACGGCTCACGACATGCACGGGGCGGCGCACTTTGGGCCGACCAAGTGCCCGTGGACGTTGTGTATCAAGGTCGTGCTGATCCAGGTGCTGCTGTCCCGGGCCCACATGTCGGTCGACAAGCCTGATTTTGCGCCGGCCTTGTTCAAGGCATGCCAAGTCGAGTGGACAACGACCTCAGGCAATGGCAGCGACGCAGCGCCCGAGCGTCTTATTCCCAACGACCTCTTGGTCTGGGGGCCAAACAAGCGCCAGCAAGGTACAGACGCGATTGCTCGTTGGCTGACAAGCGGCCGAAAGCTGCCCAACATTGTCTTGCTTGCGCCCATCTTGGCGCGCGCGTTTGATCTTTCGTTTTAAACATGCATGCATATGTAAAGGCAAAAACTTAGAAGACAGTAAGTACAAATTACATTCTAATTATTCCGAAATGTATTCACTCGCAAAAGTACAAGAATCACTTGTGAGTCACGACATATTCGGATTTCAAGACTCGCGGAAAGTGCGCATGGTCAGGACTGGGCCGGACCAGGCCAGTAGCACTACTGGTGCACGTGACGAGTAGTGCTACTCGTCCTGTTTCGACTGCGCCTAATCCCGTGAAAACTCCTGTGATGCACATGTCGTTGTGGAAAGTTCGAAATGTCATTGGTGCGTGACTTCAAAAATAATGGCATGTCTCAGAGGTGACACTTGTTTTTCGCGGTGAGCATGAATCGACGAGTAGTACTACTCGTCAGTCCCCTGACGAGTAGTGCTACTCATCCAATTCCCGAAGTTGTTCTTTCAGGAAGTGTTTTTTGCAGATGCTGGTTGCTGCTCCAACGAGTAGCACCACTCGTTCAGAAGTACCAAACCATGGATGAGCAGTGCTACTCACACACGGGCTCTATCTTCGGTGATGGAGTCGCTCGTGCGTGGGATGCCAGACGAGTAGTGCTACTCGCCAGATGCTGTATAGTTGCCACCATGCTGGGCTTCTCCTGCCGTAACGACGAGTAGTGCTACTGTGAAGCACACACTGTCTGGAGAGGTCGTGCGTTGTCACAGCAGGGTTTTCAATCACGAGTAGTGCTACTCTCGATCGTCACGTACATTTCCATGTTAGTCATAAGCAGATCTTCCTTGTCCTTACGGCACAAGATGGCTCGATGCTTTACGATCCGTTCCCCGGACAAAAACACATACGCCCCAACGCACGAGGGTGAATGAGTCGTGCTGCTCCTCGCCATCATGAACATCAGTCTGCCTTTGATGGATGCTGAACGAGTAGTGCCACTCGAAGTGAAGGTCACCATATTGCCACACTCTGCAGAGTGCGTTCAGTAGTACTACTGGCATGCGCTTCGAGTTTTGTATGTTTAAATGTCATACGTGCTCATCAGTTGAACTGTTAGAGTTGCACCACTCGATGACAACCACCTGCACGTGGAAGGCCTGGGTCGATTGTCTAGGGATCACCAGTAGTGCTACTGGATTTGCGTGTCAGTATCATGTTGCCCTTTGAAGTGAATGTCCAGTAGCACTACTGGCAGATGTTTCCCAGTCGGTCGTTCGGTGATGGGTCAAAGCAGTTATCGTAAGTGCGACTTAGTCGGACTTACATTTTTAAATACGACTTGACCGGAATTTTTCGAGACCATTTGGTTTTGGATTATGAGATCTGATTTATGCTCCCATGTGCTATGTTGGGGCCCTCACAGCGCGGGCCAATGAGATGCCTCTCGGGCTCTATAAATTTGGTTCTTGTCGGGTCCTCGTTTGCTTCTCAGGTCGTCATCTCATCCTCATCCGCCACACCCACTCCTTTGTACCCCGCTTACCATTGCCTTATCTGCCCCTCATTTTCCCTTTTTCACCTCGCTTGTCCTCCTTTTCTCCTACCCACGTTTTTTCTTTTCACGCCTTTTCCTCATACTTTCCCCTTTTCTTGCCTGGACTTCCAGCAGTTTTTCATCATGGCCCGGTCTCCCCGGAAGGCGAGCTCTCGTGGCCGTGGTCGCGGCGGTGGTCGGCGTGGATGCGGCGGCGTGGCTGCGCCGGTTGCTGACGGTGCAAGCGTTGGTGACTCTCCTGCTCGCGGTCGTGGTGGGCGTGGTCGTGGACGTGGCGGTCTGTCATCCCCTCGAGGTGGTCGCTTGTATTCCTCTCGTTCGCCATCGCCTCAACGGAGCGCTCCCTCGGTTGGGGTGAGCCATACCCAAGTCGCCGCCTGCGATGCGGCTGAGGCGGCCTTGCTTCTGCGCCCTCCTTCGGCTGCCAGTGAGTCTGGCGCCGAGTCTGGTGGTTCGTCTTGTAGCCGCTCTGCGTCCAAGAGCGCGTCCCGATCACGGGCAAGCCGTTCATCAGCCTCACGCAGCGGATCGGGCGAGTCGGGTTCCGGCGGCGGCTCTGACGAGTCTGGTTCAAGCAGGTCATCAGGCGTGTCTTCGAGTACTTCGGGAGAGGCACGTTCCCGCGGCGGCTCCGGAGAGTCAAGTTCAGCTGGTGCTTCGGGCGAATCCGGCTCCAGAAGTGGTCGTGGTGCGAGTGGGAGCGGAGAAAGCGGTTCTTCAAGGACGGGCTCGAGGTCTTCCTCGCCTCTTGTTCAGGCTTTCAAGCGATCCTCTGGCGATGTTGGGTCGGGCAGCCTTAGGCAGGCCCGCCTGCTGGTCGCGCCGTCGAAGGGCGCACCGGCTGCCGTCGCGGGCTCTTCATCGCCTGCTCGGCGAGGTCGGGTCGCCACACCACGGCGGCCACCGGCGTCTTCGGCTGCGGCATCTCGTCGGGGGCCGCAACTGAACAAGAACGTTTCCGTCTCCGTACGCGGGATCGAGTTCACCCCTGGCGCTTCGGGGTCCGTCGTTCAAACGCCGGGGTCATCTGTCTCGGCGGCGGAGCGTTTCGCCCGGATTTACAAGGTGACCATGATCATCGGTCGGGTGCGAAACGTTCGTGTTTTGGTGCGATCTGTGCGCGACACGGAGATCGCCGACGTCAAGAGGTACATCAAATCTTTTACCACGACGGGCTACGACTGGGCGCACGGTATGATCAAGGTGACCGAGGACTTCACACAAGACAATGACCGTGAGTTTGAACCGCTAGTGGTGGGCGAGGATGGCGTTTTGGAGGACAAGAGCGACCGCCATTACGTCACAGTCGACGGGCACCACCGACAGACGGCGTTGGTGACTGTGTTGGAGCGGGATCTTCCGAATGCTTCGGAAACCTGTCGGTACGCCCTCGTACAGCGTCGCGACGGCAAGCCAATGACAGAGACGGAAGTGCTGTCGTTGGGCTTGGACTCGAACGAGTCGACGGTGCAGAGCAAGCTTATGGACACTGCCGACGTCGTCGTCTTCCTGACGCACTGGGTGCGAGGCAAGCACAACGAGAGGCGTCTCAAGCATTTGGCTGGCCTAAAGTTGGGCGTCACCAAGACAGGAGATCTCTTGAATGAGCTGCTCAAGGAAAAGATTGGCGGCTTGTGTAAGGACGACGGGACGATGGCGTACGGCGTCGCATCCATGCGCCGAATGCTCAACATTGGCTTGTTGGGGTTGGAGGACAGCGCTTCTACAAGGTACATGGTCGAGAAGCTGAAGGCGTCCAAGGTCAAGGATGGCTCGGACGGCTCGTTCGCTCTTGACACGCTTATCTCGCCCATCATGCTCTACGCCGAGTCAATTTACACGGACAAGGAAGCCGTGCGTCTTCGACTTCTCAAGATGGCGTGGGAGTATACGTGCCATCGCACGCCCGACAAGAAGGTTCGTCGGCTTGTCGCAGGCAGTGACGGCTCGTTCTACGCAAGCGCTGTGCTCTTCATCAAGTACGTCCAAGATGCAACCCTGAAAGTTGTCAAGCAAAAAGGCGGCACGCCCAGCGGAGTGCGGTCCCTGTGGTCGGGCAAGGGTAAGCAGCCAGCCGGATCTCCCGCTCGGCCAAGCGCTGTCCCTGCTGTCCCTGCAGAGCAGACTGCACCCGCTTCCGACGAGGCGTCTGCCCAGGCCGCGACGATTCACGCGTCCACAGGGTCACTGGACTTGCTGCAGCAGACCCGTCCGGGTGCGACCATGACGTTGGGCGACGAGCTGACAGACTTGTTTGTGAAGCACTACACCGAGGCGGGTAACGAGGCACCCAAGGCGGGGCAATCCGTGAGCAAGCTGGTGCTGGCGATGCAGTATCCGTTTGTGCTCAAGTACTTGCCGTCCTGGAAGAAGATGGTGGACGAGTTTATCGCGCCTCCTCCGCCGCCGCCGCCGCCGCCGGCCAAGAAGAAGCCGTCGAAGAAGAAGCAGTCCAAGAAAGGCGGCGGGAAGTCCAAGTCCAAGAAAGGCAAGAAGAGCACGACTGGAGGAGATGCAGGTGCTTCCACCGGTGACGCGCCATGTCACCCTGACGCGGGCGCTCCACCATCGGGTGGTGTCTCGCCAGGAACCGGCCTCGAAGCACAGCCTGGAGCCGCCGGCGCTGCCGGTGCTCATGGCGGTGGCGACGCGCAGACAGTGAAAGACGCGTCGGGCGGCGGCGAAGGCGATGGCGTCAAGGACAAGGAAGCTGGTGAAGCCGGGACCGCGGACAGCGTCGGTGATGGCGGCAAAGGCGGCGACGACGGGACGGGGAAGGACCCGCGTAAGCGAAAGCGGCACAGTGGTGTGGGCGGGGAAAAGCGGCGCAGCAAGCGATCCCGTCATCCTCCTCCGGAGCTTGGTGAGCTGGTAGCTGTTCCGACTGACCAGCAGCTTCGTGCGCAGCTGGTTCGCGGCATGTCGGTCCGCGCCAAGTCCCCGTTTGCTCGGGCGGTACGTCGAGTGTTCGTCAACGGTCGTCGTCAAGGCCGTCATGACATCCGCAACCAGGTAGCTGAGAAGCCGTACGACGACACTGTTCCTCCGATCGTCGAGAGTCTTCACGAGCGAGCTGCGGCGAACCGGCGCAAGCTACTTGAGCCCCATTTCGGGGCTCCTGGAGTGCCCCCGCCCCCGGATCCCCCACTGCACGTCCGACTTCCTCGCTTTGCGGCTCTGCTGCCGACGGAGCATCAGGGCCGCGACGTTCTACCTGGGGACGCTTGGAAAGACATCGACAAGTGCGTGTCTTTGTTCATGGCGCAGCAGGGGGTCAAGCTGCTGACGGGCATGCCTGGTGTCCCGACGTCGCTGCCGGACGACGATTCGGGTGTTCACTCTCTTCTTGGAGGCGCTGCGTGCCTGGCATTTGCCAAGACCCTCGTGGAGTGCGGCTGGGTGATCATTGAGAATGCCGTGCAGGACGGCATGCCACGTCTTCTCCAAGGTGGACCTTCGAGCGTGGACGCCGTGCTGGACCATTATGTGCACTTGTTCCCAGGTGAAGCCGAGGTTGCAAAGGCAGCGGCTAGCCCGGGGACGAGAACAACACCTTCAGTATGGGCTCCCATTCACAACGTCGACACGGATTTGGACAAGGTGCATCTTGCGGACGGGCAAGGGCGATTTTCGGTGCCAGTCAAGATGGTGGCTTCCTCCGACGACGCTACGCAGTCATTCGTCTTCATCCGCAAACTTCACGCTGACGCCTGCATGGCCGCCATCGCCAACAAGATCTTAGAAGCCGTTCCTGCCGCCGAAGGTCGCTCAAGTGCCCCCCCGGTTGTAAGGACGCCCAAGACTGGGGCTCGCCTGCTGCTGACAACTGAGAACGCTGTGCGGCAGCGTCCTCACATCGACTCTGGGCTGCTTGAGGACAAGCTGCAGCAGGAGGAGATCAAGTCAGTCGAAGACGCTGGCGGCTCATTCACAGGGGCGGACAAGATCGAGCCAACCGAGGACAATGAAGTTCAGTTCGTTTCCGCCAAGAAGTACAAGATGCCGCTGTCCAAGAGCTTCTTTATCATGGCGTCCGGGAGGGACTCCTTCGTGTTGGCAGTGTGGCCAGGAAGCGTGCTTGCTCTACGGCGGATCGAGGACGGACACGTTGTGGACCGCACGCTTGTGAGCGAAGTCATTGAGGTCCCCAAGAACTCAATACTTCTCTGCCGGAGCGACTTGGTGCACGCTGGGTGTGGAGCCGATGAAGACACCACGCGGCTGAACAAGGCGCCTGTTGAGCTTGCCTACGCGCGCTCCATCCGTTTGCACATGTACCTGCAGCACCCGCATCAAGCCCTCAAGGACGCCATCTTTCCCGTCAGCAGAGTGACGTTTGCGAGCAACGCCTCCCCGTCGTTGAGCGCCGTTCCCGCGGTCGATGGTGCAGACGCGCCCACTTCACGTGACGGAAAAGCTGGTGCTGCTGCGGACAAGCCCAGTTCTTTGCCGGATGAAAACGAGGACGTCGACATGTCCGACGTCGTCGGGGGCGAGGTGGAAAGCTCCGAAGAATCGTCATCCAGCTACGAGGTCTCTGAGGATGAGACCGATGTCAAGGCGGCTGACGACAAGGGTCAAGATGCCAAGGAGTCCGATGCCATGGAAGAAGATGGCGGAGATGACAATGATGACGTCGGCTCTGCCAAGGATACAAGTGTCAACGGAGAAGACGAAGAAGATGACGGGGGGAGCAACGTAGGTGGGGACGGTGAAGATTCTGAAGGCAAGGATGCCTAGGGTGATGGCGCTCAGTGAGAGCATGTACGCGCGAGTGTTTGTTGTGGGCATGATTTCGTGAGAGAATAGCAAGCGATAATGATTAGTTTTGCCGTCACCTGCATCCACATGTACTTTCCCATGGAAGTGATGACAGCTTGGAACAGAATTCAGGAGGTCTGATTCATTACAAAACGTTAATCATCTCTCTTGACCCAGACGACGATCATCGATGCAAGTCGAGGTCATGCCAGTCCACGACCAAGTCGGACAGCATGTGCAATGTCATCTTAAGCAGTGAGCTCTCGGCATCTCGACATGGTAACTGGGCAACAAATCAGTCTGAGCAGAGCATCAGAACTTGTACCATCCGCGCACTTCACTGAACTTTGATATATCAACAGCTTTGGTGCTCTAAGATTGGATCAGTCTTGAATGGTCAATGTCATGCTGATGAGTAGTGCTACTCGTGGAAGTCCATGATGAGTAGCAGTACTCGTCGCGTCGTTCTACCCGATTGCTTTTGGTATTTCGAGATTTTGTGATTTCGAAACCCGTCAACGGACGAGTAGCACTACTCGTCGAGAGGGAATGGCAAGAAAAGGAGCAGTGCTGCTTGTCAACAGAGGTCTCATATCGAGAAGAGCGTCTCGGTGACGTCATTCGACGAGTAGCACTACTCGCCAAGTGGGACGGTCGAGAAAATGAGTAGTACTACTCGTCAACTCAGAATGCTTTATATCGAGAACTGCTTCTTGCTGATTTCACCCGACGAGTAGCACTACTCGTTCACAGAGAATGACAAGAAGGACAGTTGTGCTACTCGTCCAGAGAGAATGTCTCGGATCGAGAAGAGATGCTGTGTGATGTCACCCGACGAGTAGTGCTACTCGGCCAGAAGGGATCATGCAAGCACGCGTCGTGCTTCTGGTCGATAGCGAGTGTTGGATTGGGGGAATATACAAGTCGGTCACCTCTGTTGACGAGTAGTGCCACTCGTTAACATGGAAGCACTCTAACAGTTGTGCTACTCTCAGATAGCGAAGTTCATAACGGGAGTGCAGTGCAATTTTGTTATGTCACTCCACAAGTGGTGCTGCTGATCATGAGTCAGCGTTTCCAGGACGTCGAGGTCCCTTTTTGGACGACGAGTGCCATTTGTGAGCAGTGCCGTTTGGCCTTGTTCTTCCTCTTCTTTCTTGCAAGTCGCCATCATCCTCCCCACATATCCTGGAGCGGCGATGAGTAGTGCTACTCGCCTGGTACCGTTCGCGGCATTGTACGGCAAATTTTCTGCAAAAGGTTCTCTCGCGACGAGTTGTGCTACTCGTTTGTCGGTTCCGAGAAACTGTTCTACTTTGTGGTTCACTTCCTTGAGAGTTTTTCTATGTCCGACGAGCAGGGCTACCTGTCATATGGCATGATTTGTTCCAGTCTTGCTGTCGGTTTTCCGCCATAATTATGTATTTAGTCGGGACTTACTTGTTCTTGAAGGCCAATTACTTTCTGATTTATGATTTGATTTATATAATCTTTTACACAGCTCTTTGGTGTCCTGTCTGTGGTCCACATTTGTGCGTAAATATGGTCGATCAGGTTGTCGATGTTGGCTTGGCGGTCTGTTACGCCAGTCGGCCACCTTTTGGCCATCGTTCCTCGCCTGATTTTTTCCTTTCCTTCCCTCCGTCGTCCCCGTTTGCCCTTGACCGTGTCACTGTCGTGTCGCAATATTTGTCGTCTTCCGACATCACTATCCTCATGGGAGGGCCGTCAACTGCTGTTGTTGTTGATGTTGTCACCTCATTGGCTGAGCGTGGTTTTCGCGCATTTCTGGACATGCGGTCGTCTGATGTCGGGGTCTTCCCTACGTCTTGTGTACTCCTGTGTCTCAGTGAGTTACGCGACGTGTACTTCCACTGCAATGCCATCGCGGATGCTGTTGATCGCGAAGGTTCCGATTTTTCGGTTCTGCGTCTTGAAGACGCGTCATGGGAAGCTGTTCGGTTTTGGATTGTATCGCATGTCCGTCGTGTCCCTGGGACTGAGGTCGGGACTTCTTTGTCGCGGGAGCAAGAGTTTGGACCTGGGCTATCGCGGAGCGTCATCGTCAAGATTTCTCGTCGGACGGAGTGGCTTGTCGATAATCGTATCGAACGCGTGTATACCTCCCTTTGGCAGTTGAAGCGGTTTATCGCAGTGCCGAGTGCCCCTAGGGGGCTTGATGGCATTTTTTTGCTGCGTTCAGGGTGTGCTGGCTTTGCGGATGGACCCGGCAGCGTGTCGGGCGTCGGTGTCGATGTTGACGACGTGCTGCATGATGACGACGTTTCAAGGGTCGTGAATGTGTTGGCGGTGTCAGCGGATTCACGACTCGCTTCTCTGGACGGACGGGCGTGGCAGGTTGTATTGGCGTTGTCAGGCCAGCAGGCAGCGCTTGAAGACCTCATTGTCTTTGCGCGCTCGCACTTCCCCGCTTTGTCGTCTTCAGCCGAGCAGGAGGCTTCCTTGGTGCGTGGTTTCCCTGCTGGCCCGGCAGCGGTTGGAGAGCTTCGTCGGTTTGCAGCTGATGACCTGGGGAACATGATCGCTTCCTCAGCTGGACAGGGTTCTCCTGCGCCCACACACCCGGTCAAGCTCCACCATGAGCTCCCGGCGGACGTTCTCCTCCGTGGGGTCCTTGAGGCCTGGCCTGATGATGACGGCTATCGCGCTCACTGCGCGAGGCACGGCGTGCCGTCAATTGCGGCGTTGACGCCGTTTCAAGTCGTTGTTTGGCTGTCCGCTGTGTGTGGTCTTGGCCGGCAGCCCGCGTCCGGCAGCAAGGCCGATCTCTGGCGGCACGCTGTGTTGCTGAGGGGTGTCGTATACGACGTGATATCTGGCTTCGACGTGGTCGCTCGCAGTGTTGGCTTTTCTTCGATCGAGTCCATGGTGGCGCCCTATCTCTTGTGGCATGCCAAGGAGTGCGAGTTCTTGTCGCTTGCGCGCCCTGAGGACGACGATCTGTTCGCGCCTGTGAGCCAAGGCGGGAATCTGTGGCATGCTGCTGGACCTGTCAGGCGCTCCTCTGCGGCTGTAGCTGCAGACGTGCTGTCTCGGACGCCGGCGGCCAACAAGCAATTGCGTGTTGTTGCACACCTGCTACACCTGCACCTCTACTGGTGTACGCGCGTCGACCGTCTTGATGGGGAGCCCGCGCTGGTGGATCTTCTCACTGTTGCCCGCAAGCGGCCCTCGCGGGCTTCGACGACGACGACTGATGAGGATGGTGACGCGTCGTCCGATGTTGTCGTACGGGTGCCCAGCGACCCTGGCAGATCGTCGCAGTCCCGCAAAGGGAAGGAGCCGGTCCGCGTTGACCGCCGGAGGAAGCCTCTTTCCGGTCGTATGTCTGTCGCGGATTATCGACCTCCGCGTTGGTCTGGCGACTTGACTGAGGTTCCGCAGGTTCTGAAGTCCGTCCTGGCCGGTCTTTCGGCTTTTAAGCGGGTACCTGTGACGTCTGGGGGAGCCTTGAAGGTCGGGATCGGACCCCGCGGTAGCCTGCGGTCGAGGCTGTGCGCCCGCGGCGCGATGCGGGCTTCTGGTGTTGACGCAGAGCTTGCCGCGGGTTCCCGGCGTGGTATGTCTCCTGCCTCGCCTGACCAGGCGGCTGTGCCTGATATGGGAACCGCTTGGTCAACGGTTACTCGCGCGATGCAACATGTCGCGCAGGTGCACGTTTGTCCATTTCAAGACCTCATGACCGTCCACGACGAGCTTTTGCAGCAGCAAGAGCAGGCGTTGATCGAGTCCCGCGGCGATGGTCGGTTCGGGCGAGCGGTGGCGCAGGGTCAGGCGGCGACTTCTGTTCCGTCGCAGTCCATCCCGCGCTTTCTCACCGGCCAAGTGCAGCTGATCTTGACCGATCCGCCGTATAACATCCGTCGGGACGCCAACCTGCCGCAGTCTGCGCACGACATTTTGACTGAAAGTCAGATGCTGAGGTGCGCTAACCTGTTTATGTTGCTGCTTCGCCCTGGTGGTCACCTTTTGGTGTTTTGCTCCTCGGCCCAGCATCCTGAATGGGTACGAGTCCTTCGAGGCCTGCGGGATCGTGCTAAGCGTGGCGCAAGGGACGGGACGAGCGCCTTCGCGGTCGACGGCGCCGCACTCGTGACGATCAAGGACCCCCACGCTATTGCCACTGCGCGGCGGAGCTCAACGAACCTGACCAACAAGACCGAAATGGTCGTGCATGCCACTCGGTGTGGCGCATCCGCGCAGGAGGCGTACGAGATGGTGAACTACCGCACGTTTAACCGTGTACCGTCGCACTTCCTGGCCCACGACAACGTCATTGACAATGTCCGTCCGCCCGGTGCGTCGGAAGTGGTGTACCGCGTCGAGGCGGGCTCCCGCCAATGGATACGCCCGGAGCAGAAGGCTATCTCGTTGGGACAGGAGTTGATTGAGCGGTTCTCCCAGTGCGGGGACCTTGTTGTGGACTGTTTCGCTGGCACCTGCTTCGTAGCGGCGGCATGTCTGCGCCTGCCACTCGGGCAGTACCGGCGAGTCGTATGCTGCGACTCTGATGCTGACGTCATCCGCGCGGCTCTTCCACGTCTTCGCCGCGAATTCATCGAGCAGGTGATCGCTGGTGGATACGCGAACTTCCCTAGTGTGGGGGACGACCCGTCCGTGGTCGCGGCGGCGCATATGGTGCGGAAGCTTGCACCGGTCGTTGTGAACGTCGGGCGTGGAGAGGAAGATGTCCCTCGTCTCGCCCCTCCCCTTCCCCCATTTGACGCTGACTGGACTCCCCCTGCCGGACGGCCGTGTCACTCTGCTCTACCTCTGTCCGTCATTCAGCTGCTGGCGAGCAGATGGGCGCGTGCTGCGGACGAGGAGCGTGTTGGGCGTGAGAGTTTTCCCTCTGCCCCACCGCCCGGCCGAGATATTGCTGCTGCGGTGCTGGCCCTGGCAAACAGCGCGGTTGGCGCTTGGCCGCGCAAGTACCAATGCGCTTTATCTACCGAGGATGGGACGGCACTGCGAGAGCATGCGGCGGCAGAGTTGGGTCTTTTCTTGGCCACCTCAGGGCTCGCCGGTGGAAGTGCTGGGACGGGGGTCTTTGCGGCGCGGCGATTTCCTGCCGGTGTCGTTGTGGCTCCCTTTTTCGGCGCCATTATCTACACGGATCTGGGTGTCAAGCTGAACCGCACCGTTCGGTACGCGTCGTCTGTTCTTGGTTCATATGGGCCCACGGCGCAAGAGTGCTCCGAGCGAGCACTGGCGGTTTCTGTGCGGAAGTCGAGCGCGAGTGAAGGGCGACGTGTGCATGTTACCGAAACCGACAATTGTTCGGAAGACTTTACGGTGTGGATTGTGCCCTCAGTCTGCTGCGTGGCGGGGTACGTCAACGACTGCACGGCCGTTTCCAAGGTCGACCAAGCTGCCGCCGCGTCGTCGTCGCATGCCATCCCGCGTGCTCACGCCAACGTGGTCATCCAAGTGTCGCCCAAGGTGAGTGGTGACGATCTTACCATTGACGACTTGCTAGCGGTGGACGCCGTTCAGCTCGTTGCCTGTCGGGATATATCCCCTGGCGAGGAGTTGGTAGCATGGTATGGGACCGAATACGACTTTCTACACGATGAGGAGGTGCGGGGTGGGCGCGCTTCTGGTGGGCGGTTGGTGAGTCGGAGCACTCCGCACACTTTCGCTGGGGTGTAGTAGGGTTTGGGCCGTGATCAGAGACATAGTGTATTTGACCATAAACGGAGGAAGGGGCGGAAGAACGGAAATGTATGTCGCGCACAAAGGAAGCAACCTGCAAGGATTGTGTACGAACGGGCACATTGCGATCAGTCAGACGTAGGACTCGTCACGGTTGGCGCGGATACTGAGATTGCCAGTGCGGAGCAACATGGTCTCTGGCGAAGGCCAAGTGTCAACGG
>CM020618.1:43569667-43592136 GCA_009829735.1 Pyropia yezoensis
GTATGATGGCTACGTATGCTACAACTGCAAGTCGGGCAACACGGACCTGCGGCAGCTGCAAAAGCAGCACACTGTCCACGGCGACGGCGCTCCACCCCTCGACGATGACCCGTTTGAGGAAAAGTGCGCCAAGGGCATCTACACCCTAGCCACCCTCCAGTCTCTGCAGCGTGGCAACAGGACCAGGCTCTACCCTGTGCAAGAGGTCTCCAACACCTCTTCCGCAGCGGCTGCCCCCCGCGCGCTGCCGACGGCGGCGACCCTGCCCCTGGACGTCTTCCTGGGCGGCGGCCCCCCCCCTGTCGACACTGGCGGCGGCACGGGCGGCAGTGCCGCGGCAGCCGGCCCTTCCTCTGTGCTTCCAACCTCTGAGGACGCCACCGACGCCTCGGCCGGTGGCCTCATGCAAATGTACCGTTTTGACGCGTCCCTGGCGGCCCTCCACTGGACGGCCGCGTCGACCATGGAGCACTTTGGGCTGTTTGCCGCCCTCAAGACGACGGCTCCCCCACCCGGCGCACCCGCAGACAGTTACGAGCCTCGTGGCTCGTTTTTCTTTGCCTCCCTCAAGGCGGCCGTCCTGGCGGTCTGCGACGGCGCCCTGTCCTTTGTCAGGGACCGGGGGCCCACTGTCGCGTCGCGGCTCCGCATCGGCAAGGCCACTGCCGACACGGTGAGCCATCGCCCGTTCAACGTCCGCATCACCCCGCCGACGGTGAGCAAGTACGCGCGCGACACGGCCATCCTCCTCTACGTCTCCGTCGAGCTGGCCGCCCTGGGCGCCCGTACCGACACCGAGGTGCTGGAAGACGGCCGGCAGACCCCTGCCCTTTCCGCCGCTACCAGTGCGCTGGCTGCCAAGGTACGCCGTGCCTTTCGGGCAAAGGCACCTCGCGTCATCCAAGTCGTGCGTGACAAGCGGGCGGCGCAGCCAGACTATGCCGCTGGGCAGGACGACGCGTCCCTGGTGGGCCAGGCGGTCCTTGCCGACGCCGTCTCTGCCCTCCTGCGGGGCATCTTCCACGAGGTCTTTGACCCCCGACCGCTGGCCGTCGGCGGCAGTGGCAAAACGCAGTCGGATGTGGCCCTCCTCATGCCCTTTCTCTCCGTCTTGTACCCGTCGGCGACAGCGGCCGCGCTGACGACCGTCGGCGGGGACCCCACGGCAGATACGGCCGCCCTGCATGTGAGCTACATGGACGCGGGGAGCGCCCAGCACCTGGCGGGCGCCCTCATCTTTTCCACCCACATTGCCAACACCCTTCACCTGATGAAGGAAAAGGTCGCCACCGCGACCGAGTCGTACGCGCAAATCGCCGACCTGTCCAACCCGACGGCCGACACGGCCGCTGCCTACATTGTGCAGCTCTATGCGCACGGCGAGAGCATTGGGCGGTCCGAGCACCTGGCGCCCGCCTTTCTCCCCTGCGAGGACCCCGAGCACCTTGTCGATGCCGTGCCGGGCGCCATTTGTGGCTCCCTCCTCACCCGCGGCGTCCACCTCAGCACGGTCACCCTGGGCGAGCGCGTCGTGGCCGCCCAGGCGCGCATGTATGACAAGGTACGGGAGCTCCTCTTTGGCTACGACCCCGAGCAGTCGTCCTTTTTCACCGACGCCCTGTCGTTGGTGGACGTGCCAACCCGCCAGGAGCCTGGCGTGTCCTTCCTCCAGCTCAAGGAGAACCGCGAGACGGTGCGGCGCCTCCAGTCTCACCTTCTCACGTCTGGCGCCCTCGACTCGGCCGCCTGCCCCGTACGTCCGGCGCACAAGCGTGCAAGCGGCCCGCGCCGCCCGGGGGAGCCCGCGCGTATGGAGCTCGACCTGTCGGCCCCGCCTGTAGCGGTCAAGGGCAAGGCCCGCGTGGACGCGTGGCTCAAGCAGGTGGAGCTGCTTCGCGCCGACTTATGGGCCATCATGCACGTTGTCGGGGGCGCTCCCGCCCGTCAGACCGAGAGCGCCGCCATCTCCATCTGTGCCTCGATCGCCCGCATCCGACGGTCGCTCTTTATCCACGATGGACAGGTCTACATTGTCCTGTTCTACCACAAGGGCCAAGTGCAGGGCCAAGGGGTTGGGCGACCCATTGCCCGCTTTCTAGACGCCAAGACGTCGGCGCTCGTCCTCCTCATCCTCACCCTCCTAGACCCGCTAGAGGCCTACATTGCACGGGCCGTCGCCCCCACTGCGGGCGCTGGAGCAGCCCCTATGGACCGCAGCCTGCTTTTCCGCGACTCGCGCGGCGGGCAGCTGTCCGCGCGGCACCTGTCTACGGCCCTCGAGTCGAGACTCTTGGGCGGTGTCACGAGGCTCCCCATGGGCGTCCGCGTCTACCGCCAGGTCTCCGCCGCCATGGCCAAGGCCGTCACCAAGGCAGATCTGCTGGCCGTCGCCTACGGAACCCCCCAAGCGGAGGAGGCAGACAGGGGCTCGGTCATGGAGCTGCAGAGCGGTCACTCGAGCCGAACGGCGGCTGGCAGCTACGCCGGCGACCCGTCGCTGACGTTTGCCAGCCTCACCAACCTGGCATTTTTCAAGTTTCGTCAAGTGTCTTTGCTGTGGCACGCTTCCATGGGTCTGGCATCGACCCACGTGGGGGGCTCTCTACGCCGGCCCCTCGAGCCGGCACAGGTGGCCATCAATGCCATCAAGTCGGTCGGCCGCGGTGGTGATCGTCCCAGCGGCGGCGCGACGACCACCGCCGCAGGACCAGCAGCAGGAGCATCCGACGCTGGGGCGCCCCCCCCCCTGTCACTCCCGCTAGCCGTGCAGCTGGGGCGTCCGAGGCGCATCCCCACCGTCTCTGCCCTCAAGATGGTGGACGAGCTGGTTTCCAAGCGCTTTGGCAGCTACAAGTCTGCCGAGCAAGAGGCGGGCACCCACCACATCTTGCTGGCTCGTGACCCGCAGACCATTCTTCTCGTCCTTCCTACCGGGGGAGGCAAGTCTGCCTGCATCCTTCTCCCTGTCGCCTGTGAAGCAGAGTGTGCCCGCACGCTACTGCTGCCTGGCCCCGCCGTTACCTTTGTCCTCTCCCCCACCCGTGCCGTGTCGGCAACCATCAAGGAAGCCGCCAAAGCCCTTGGACTGGTCGTCGTCATGTGGCGGCGGGGCGGCTGTGCGTGCCCCGAGTCGGCGTCGCTCGTCATTGTGGACATTAGTACGGCCGTCCAAGACATGGCGGACCTTCTCCTGTTTGTCAGCCATCTCGATGGCCAAGGTCGGCTCGCCCGCTTTGTCGTGGACGAGGCCCACCTGGTCAACCTTTGGTCGGCCTTTCGGTACCACCTCCTCCACCTCCGGACCCTGCTGGCTGATCTACCTTGCCCGCTGGTCCTGCTGACCGCCACCGCCCCTGTCGCGTGGGTGCGGTCGCTGGTCAACTCGGTGACCCTCTCCCCGTCGCGGCCGCTGTCTGTCATCCGCCCCGCGTCGACGCGGCGCCCCAACATCCAGTACCGCGTCGAGCCATGCCCCGAGCCCTACCAAGCCGCCCCCATCCCCGACGCCAACGCCCGCCTGCACGCTGCCATGGCCGCGCGTATCAACGTCCAAGTTGCCGCCATTCGAAACCCGTCGGGCGACCGCCAAGGTCGCTCTGCCATTATTGGCTGCTTTTGCGAGACGGTCAAGGAGGTCACCGGCGTGGCAGACGCCCTCTGCGCCGCACTTGGCGCCAGCGACTCTGACGGCGCTGCCGACGACGTGGTCGTCCTCATGTTTCACTCGACCGGCAACTCTATTGCCTCTCGCCAAGGTGCACACAACAACAATGGCGTGAGCGGTGTGGGCACAACCTCAACGGGCGGTGAAGCTGCTGCAGCCGCCCCCGGGACCTCTGGTGCCCCTCCTGTCGGCAGCAGTGGCGACACACCCAACCCTGACTTTATCGTCCACCAGCTCTTTGGCCGGGGACAGCGCCTTGGCGGTCAAGGTGTTGGCGGTGTTGGTGGGGGGACCCCGTTGAGCTCGTCCTCTGGTCAGGTTTCCGCAGCCGCCCTCGTTGAAGAAGTCTCCCACCGGCCAGGCGTAGGCGTCACCGTTGTTGTCGGCTCGCCTGCCGTGTCGACGGGCACGGACTTTCCCCGCATGGTTTGGGCGCTCTTCTTGAGCTCTCGCAACCTCATGTCGTTTGCCCAAACGTCGGGCCGCCTGTGCCGCAACCCGACATTGGTCGGCACCGCCGTGGTGTGGGTCCCCGAGCACTACTCCCGTGTCCTGACCGACGTCGACCAGGCCGAGCGGATCCCGCAACTCGAAGCGCTTGGTGACTTTGTCAAGTGGGCTTGCCTTCCGCCCACTTGCTGTCGCCGCCTGGGTCTCGACACCGTGCTGGATGGCACCCATCCAGACGACTTTTTGTCGTGCGTTGCCGGCAACTTTGCCAAGTGCGACTATTGCTCCCCGACGGGAACGGCCAAGCGCGGTCGAGGGGGGCAGGGCAATGACGGCGGCGGCGACGGAGGCGGTGGTAAGCGGCACCAAGCCAACAATGGGCAGCAGCCACCGCCGCAACTAGGCCCTCCTCCGAGCGAGGGCCCGTCTCCCGGCGGCGCTGGAGGCACCGGCAGCCGTGGCATTCGCCAATTTCTCAACTCGGCGCCCCGGCCTCTCGGACGCGCGCCACTTGCCGCGGCGGAGCCTGACGCTGAGGGGCCTCGTACACCGTCGAGACCAGCGACGTCGACCATGTCGGATGATGGAGCGGGCGAAGACGACGGCGACGTCCTCGAGTCTCTCGTCAACCTCTATCCAATGTCGTTTGTCACCCCCCCCCGCCAAGGTCGGCGGTCGGCAGCGGCAGACTCGGAGTTTGAGCAGGCTTTGCTCGACACACCCATTCCCACTAGCAGGCAGCCGACCCGGGTGGATCATCCCGCAGGGTCGCCCGTCGGCGGGACCCGACTTCCGGTTGTGCAAGCGGCACTGGAGAGGGGGATGCGCGCCGCTGCTGCCGTGGTGCAAAGCGTCCATCAAGGTGGAGACACCCGACCCTGTGCATGGTGCCGCGCGTTATCCGTGTCGCAGTTTCCAGAGTCGCATGGCTATGGCAGCTGCTTCCCCTCCTTTTGCATGCACTGTGTGCGGCCTTCCATCAAGCCGGGCAGCCTCAACGTCGACACCGTCCACGCGGTGTGCGTTAAGACCTACGCAAACTGCAAGAAGGACCGGACCCCGTGGGATCGATCGGGTCTAGGCTCTCCATCCGCCAAGGGCACCATCTGTAGCGGCTGTCGCCTTTCTCGCACCATTCGCCCCGATCAACATCTGAGTTTGGACTCTCATGCTCGAGACGGCTTTGGTGCGACCAAGTGCGCGTGGACGTTTTGTATCAAGGTCGTCCTCATCCAGGTGCACCTGGCGCGCTCCGAGATGTCAACGACGAACGACACATTTGATGAGGCGCTCTTCAACGCGTGCAAGGTGGCCTACACGTTGGAGCCACAAGGCGCCGACCTGGCGACGGACACACCTTCTGTGGCAGAGCGTGTTATTCCAGCTCGTCTGGTCGATTGGGGCAGCGAGAGCAGCCCTCCGAGTGTCGACTTGGTGGCTTCTTGGTTGACGGACGGGGGGACCTTGCCCAACATTGTTTTGTTTGCGCCTGTGCTCGCGCGTGCGTTTGGTTTGACGTTTTGATAAAGAGATGCTGTCATTGCTGTGGAACAGGCATGCTGAGCGACGAAGCCGGTGTTGAGGTCTCACCTGTCCCACAGGTGCACATGTCATGCAGCACAAAACGGAGCAAGGGGGGCAAACCTCGTTTTAAAGCAGTACAAAACTCGCCCGACTCGACCCCCCGTGGATGCATTTCAAAGCAGTACAAAACTCGTCCTGCTCGACGCGCCATGTATACGTATCAAAGCAGCACCATACTCGTCCGACCCGTCCCACCGTGGACTCGTTTCAAAGCAGTACAAAACTTTTCCCACTTGACGCGCCATGCACACGTTTCAAAGCAGTACAAAACTCGTCCTGCTCGACACTCCATGCATACGTTTCAAAGTAGTACAAAACTCATTCCGCTCCAACACGCGCGCAAACGTTTCAAAGCAGTACAAAACTCGTTGGACCTGTTCCACCGTGGACTTGTTTCAAAGCAGTACAAAACTCGTCCAGACCCTCCCGCCCTCGTGTCGATGGGTTTCGAAGTAGTATGAAGCAAGACAGGCTGTCCCAATTTCAATTACGGAGATCAATTCCTATCGTTCATTAAGTATTGTACTTACAGTGCAAGAACTCCATATTAGATGAACTTGATCCAATCGACACCGTTTCGGATCAAGTCTCTGCCTGGCACTGAACGCTTGCCCTGTGGCCATGTCTTTCAGAGTCCAGGTTCGACGGGCTGTCATGATTTTATATCCGCCCTCAGTCGACCACGCCGCGCCTCGGCCGCCCATTCTTTTTGCAGACCATGTTGCGGTGTTCTCCAACGTCCTCCAGTCCACTCACTCCCCCTCTCCCAAGTACTCGTCCTCTTCTTACGCCCTCCGTTTCCCTCTGTGCCATATCATGGCAGGTGGCGCATCTGGCAAGGCATCTCCTGACGCGGGCATCACTTCTGTTGTGGACCGTAGTGGCCCATCTGCGGCTGGGGGCGGGTCACCTGCTCAGGCGACCACGATGTCGGACGCTGAGATGGGTGTCGAGGCAGGGATTGGTGCGGTCGACGCTGAGGCAGATATTGGCATTGCAGCTGTGGCGTCGGCCAATTCTGATGATGTTGCAGGCGACAGCGCTGAAGAGGGCTATCCTTTGCCCAGCTTCCAGCACCCGCATCCGACTTCTCCGTCAGGGTTTCCCAAGTTTGTATGGCATGACTATGCCGCGGACTATGGCGAGGGTGTGCTACGCCATGTCCCAGTCTGTGAGATCCGCAAGGCGGAGCACATCCGCGCCATTAGCGATGGTCACGTGGCCCGTTACGCATCCTCATTTCGAGTGCGCGGCTACAACACCCTTTTGGGCATTGTGACGGTGTGCCTTGACCCGACGGGCGCCCGCAAGTGGCTTATTGTGGATGGGGGCCATCGTCTGGCTGCCATGAAGGTGCTGCTCGAGGAAGACCATCCGCGTGCGCAGTCGGAAGTTATTGCTCGAGTGATCCAACGCTCGGACGCGACTCCCATGTCAGAGCTGGACGCTGTCAAGGTGAGCTGGTTCATCAATTGTTCGCCCCCCCCCTCTGCTCCCATTCATCATGCGGACTACGATCGCTTGGCACGTCGTCTCATATCGGCGGCTCCGCGGTGCGGCGCTCATCTAGACCTTTCGAGCATTATTAGCGAGCTACGATCCAAGGGCTACCCTGAGGACGGCGGGATTGGATGCTCCGGGCCAGCCTCTATTGTCCAGCCTCTTTCCTGGCCTCTTCATTGGATGCCACCTAAAGAACGGTCGGGTGACCTCGCTCTGTTTCAGAAAACTCCTCCTCCGTCGGCCAGTAGTGCGGAAAATCGTACCGATTGATGCTCTTGACTGTCATTTTTTCTCATGATTGCTTTTTGACGTTCGTGCGAATGTGTAGAGCTAGGCAATGTTGTGAATCCGTTTCTGTACATGTTATTGCTTGCGTGCCTCTGTCATGACAATCCGATTGGCTTCGAATGGCAGGTCTCCTCATGGGTATGTACAAACGAGACCCGTGTCGCGTCCGCCACCCACGACTTTGGTGGCCAGCCCCCGTTGGCCGGTCAAAAAATGCGGTGCCCAAGCACTCAAGCACAGTGTTTTTCAGTGTCTCTTTTCTTGTCTCTGTGGTCGCTCTCCATCATATACCGCACTCGGGCATATGGACGCATTGGCACTATTCCCGACCACTTGTCCTGTGCAGGGCAGGGCGCCTCGGAGCATGATTTTCAAGCAGTACCAAAGTGATTATCTTGCGCACCAACCACGGGGCGCCGGAAATTTTGCCAAAACCCAGATGCTGTTCCAGCAAATGTATTCATAAATTTGTTCATTACAGCGGAAAAAAACAGCAGAATTAGAAGAATGTGTCAATTGCAACGGATCATGTTTTTGGATCAAGTCCATCCCTCAGGATCTAGTCATAAATTAGTCAGCCCCCAGGGTGCTCATACCGCTGGCTGCATATATCATCAGTCGAAAGAGGGCGTTCCAACGGACCAGTCCGACTCAGTCGTCCAGTGCGGCTCGCGCTCATTCTCACCTTCCCAGCCTTTTCCGCTGTCAAACCCTATCCTGCCACGTTCTCCCCGTCGCGCCTTACCCTTCCTCGCCAACCCGACGTCGACGACCTGCAACCCTCGCACCACCTTTTGCAGCTGGTCGCGATCTCGCAATGGCGGAACGTGCATCTTCGCCCAACATGACGCTGGACTCCGAGGTGGCCAGTAACGCTGTTGTCGACCCAGACGGCGCTTCCGCAGCGGACATGCCCCCGGAGCCCGTTAGGACTCCCAACTTTGCGTTGGACTTCAGGCATGGCAACTCTCAAGAGGTGGAACTTTCCCACGTGCGAATTTCCTTACATCCGGCTCGACCGGTTTACGATGATATTGTCGAGAGGTTCTGCACCTCTTTTCGTGACCGCGGCTACACCCCACTGCTCGGGTCTGTATCTGTTTGTCGCGACCCCACGGGTGAGGCGCAGTGGCTCTTGATTGACGGCGGTCATCGCCTTGCCGCGATGAAGGTGCTTCTGGAGGAGATGCATTCAAATGCGCTCTCGGGAATGTCAGCGCGTGTCTACTCTCGCTCGGACGGAACTACCATGACGGAGGTGGACGCGCTCCAGCTGGGCATTTATCTGAACCGTGCTCGCCGCCAGCGGCCCAACAATCACGAGTTGGCGGTCAACATTATTGAGTTGTCCATTCGTCATGGTGGACCGTCGGATATGAGTTCAGTTTATGCAGCCTGGCGTCGCAATGGCACCAGCTCGGCGGGCCGCCGTGCCTACGCAACCCGTGATTCTTCCAGCGGCCGATGGGTTCTTGTCGATGGCTCTCATCGATTGGCCGCTCTTCAGGGACTCGATCCCAACGGTGACGAGCGGCACTAGCTAGATGAACTGCCCGTGCTTAGTTTTGGTGCCACTCTGTCTGTTTCATACGTCACACGCTTTGACTCGTGAGTTGTTCCCATCCTCATGTGTGCAGCAAACGTGTACGTGCACTTTGGTGAGGACAGAAAAAAGAGTCCCTGAGCATCGACTCATTTCATAGGCGACAAGGCGACATATTTTTATTGAACACAGCCCAGTAATTGCTGGAGTTAGCGAACTCAAATACCTAAGTAGCGATAAGTGCGGAATTACTTCAATTTCACGGCTACCGAGACTGACTACGCGTTTCATAACCAGCACGCTCGAAACATGATCGAGTTTCAAAGCAGTACAAAAGATGAATGTGATCATTCGAGTTATGTTTCCCGCTCCCACGTCAGCAGCACAAAATGAAGATTGCTCTCATTTGACGACCGTTTCAAAGCAGTACAAAAGTCATGTTCCGGCTTCACACCAGATCAAACAAGATCGACCAGATCTCCATTTCAAAGTAGCACAAAACACCCAGACAAGCCAACCGTTTCAAAGCAGTACAAAGCAAGTTGATGTCGTTTCAAAGTAGTGCAAAACTTCGGAGTTTCAAAGTAGTACAAACCTGTCGCACGCTTGGGTACCAAACCTTGACTTTCAAAAGTAGTACCAAAGGCAGACGGTCAACTGATTCTAGCACATGTGTTTCAATGCCGCACATATCTCTGGTGGACTCACTGGATTTGTCAATGGTAACTCCAAGCAATGTAATTAATTCAATTCGTGTCCTTTGAGTACTTAATCGAAAGCATGATGGGATGGATCAAGTACAGTTTGCTCTGGGCCCGCGCTCATGGTAGGCGGTGGACAGTCAACGTTTCGGCAACCGTTCCGAATCGTGGGTCTTTCGCGTCCCCTCTTGGGGCTGCGCTGATTTCGACCGTTGCACGTGTGTGCCGCTTGCCGTTTCGTCTGCTCACCTTCGCCTCCGCCTCGCGTGTCCTACCCCTCTGTCACACCTCGCTGACTCGCCAGCCCTGTCGCCGTGTTGCCCGTCCCACTCGCGCCCGTCCCTCCTGGTTTCGTGTCCCCGGCCTGCTTTACTCTTTCCTGAGCCACCGAATACACTCCCGATCCCACCCCCCCTTATTACGTGTCCGCCCCGCGTCCTTCCCCGATCCCACGCTTGTTACGTGTCCGCACGCCCTCCCCAGTTGCGTCTTCTCCTCCTGTCGCCCGTCCCTTTTCCTGCTGCCTCTCGTTTGCCACCTGTTAGCTCTTCCCTGCTGCCCCTCCATCTCGCACCCCACCGTCCCTTGGCCTGATTCCGCTGCGGTTTCCGATTGCCTGTTTCCAATACTTCCCCAGCCTTGACACTCCTTCCCTAGCCATCACACTCCTCACCGAGCCCTCACACTCTCCCCCCGACCTCACTGGGCTAGTGGCGCCTCTTCTTTCTCGCACACCGCCAGAGCGCGTTTGCACTTCTGCCCTCCACACCCATCCCCGTGCAGCCGGTCGCCGTGCCCATCCTCCAACTGCACTCCTGTTCTACTGCTGGTCCCGCGCCATTGTCTGGGGCCTTGCTGTTTGCAGGCGCGGCGCCTCTGTGCGGTTCTACTCTCTCCTGGGCGGGTCATCATGGCTCGTCTGCGGACTACTTCTGCTCGTGGCGGGGCCCGTGGTGGAGCTGGAGCTGGTGCTCCCCGTTCTACCCGCTCCCATCGTCGCAGTGGTGAATCTGTCGTCGATGGTGCCGTCTCTGCGGATGCGGACGATCGTGCAACCGAGGGCGGCTCAGGCGCCATGCCCGGTGCAGCAGAGGAGGCGGCGGTAGCGTCCAAGGCCACCGAGTCGGGCGAGGGAGCCATCGACACGTCTGGTGTCGTCGGCGGCCGGGATGAGACCGCTGCTGTGGATGGCGACCCTGGAGGTCGGGATGGGAAGGACGTGGCTGACGTCTCTGCCCCAGAGGACGATGGGATCGTTGTTGCAGGCAGCGGCGTCAAGGTCAGTGGGGAGGCCAAGGATGGAGGCGAAACTGCGGGCGATGGCGGCGGCGGCGACGACGCTGTGTCGGGCGACAAGAGTGAGGCAGAGGGCGCGAAAGAAGCGGAAGAAGCGGAGAAAGACGACGCGAAGGCGGACGAAGAGGCGGGCAAGGACACAGCTGTTGCTGGCGAAGCGGATGCCGAGAAAGTTGCGGAGGAAGCGGAAGCCCTGAAAGACAAGGACAAGGATACCAGCGCCTCTGATCAACGCGAAGTCGATGCAAGTGTCGTCGGCAAAGGTGATGTCCTCGGCGGCCGCAGTGGCTCGCCGTCTGCGGAGCGTACCGGCTCGCACAGCGGCAGCGAACACGAGAGCGTGACGCCCGACAGCGAGCTATCTGCGCATGCTCGCGCGCAGCGGCACGCCAAGGCCGCTGCAAAGCCCCGCAGCGTTATCGACGACTTGAGGCGCGCGGTTGGCGTCGTTTCGACGACTGGATCTGCTAGCGGCTCTGACTCGAGCGGCGCCCGCCCGCCGCCCGCCGCGCCGGCCGCAGCGGCTGAGGGCAGCGTCTTGCGCCGGACCGCGTCGTCTGTCGAGATGGACGTGGCCCACGGGGCGGCGCCCAGCGGCTCGGTCCGGGACGACGTGGCGGCGGTCAGCAACCAGCCTGGCGCCAAGGACATGGACGCAGCAGCCCCCACGGCGCCTTCGGGCGACCCGAAACCGGTACCGGGCACGGTTGGCGCGTCTCCCAAGCGCAGCGGGGCTCCGCCGATGGAGCCGAATGCCAGCCCTGCTGCAGAATCATCGGAAATCAAGCCGGTGCGTCGAGGCACTCCTAGCAAGCCCGCCTCGTCCTTTCCTCCGCGCCGTCGGTCATCGGTCGGTAGTGATCATTCACTGGGGATGTCGAGCGCTGTGCGCGACCAAGCTGCTGCTGACGTGTCGGACGACCCTGGGACAGACGAAGAAGAGCAGGAGGTTCAGCGTCGTCAACCTGCGCGCGCCATTCCCTCTACCATCGCCAAGATGAAGGCGGATTTTGAAGACTACAGCGACAACGACTTCCGTCTCGTCAAGGTGTCAGACATCCGTATCATGGACCGGACGACGCGCAAGGTTACGGAAGCAGGTGTCGCCAAGTACGTTGCTGCTTTTCGTGGTCCCGGCTACCGCGGCTTTTTTGGGACTGTGTCGGTGTGCCATGACCCCACTCGGCGCAAGAAGTGGGTCCTTATCGACGGCGGTCATCGTTTGTCGGCCATGCAGATCCTGCTGAAGGAGAAGCATCCCAACGCCCGCGATTCCATGAAGGCATGCCTCATCACCCGCGTTGACAAGGCGCCCATGACGGAGCTGGACGCGATCAAGCTGGGCGCGATGGCCAACGATGTACCCACCGAGGCGATTGCCATGACGCAGAGTGATCATCTGAACTGGGCGCGGAGCTTCATCTTCCAGTTCAACAACAAGTTTGGGAATGAAGCCATGGACCTCAAGACCAACGTTGACGACCTGTCCAAGCAAGTGATCGCGCTGGGTGTCGCCCCCAAGGCGAGCTCTGTCAACGCCGATGGTGTCAAGCAGTCTATTGGCGTCGCGTCCGTGACCAAGTTGATGAAGCTGGCCCTCCTGGCGGAAGAAGATGCAGACTCGGTGGACTTCATTCAGAGTTCTTTGACGCGGAGCAAGAGCGGCAAAGGGAGCGGCAGCGCATTTTCCCTGGAAGGTCTGGCGAGCCCTTCCCTCATCTATATGCCGGACATTGCATCGGAGCAGAAGAGTCGCATGCGGCTGTTCATGCTTCATACCGCGTGGGCATATACCGGAGGTCGTGACGAGGATGGCAAGGCGCGGCGGCTCAAAGGTGGTCGGGATGGTCGATTCTACGCGCACCTGCTCCACTTTATTCGCGTCGTCATCGTTGCGGTTGCCAAGGAGCGCTCCGCGCGCAAGTTCCGGACCTCTGGCAGTCGCTCGTCCGAGGGGGCCATCATCGACTCGGAAACAACGGCGATGGACATCCTGGAGCAGACACGCCCTCGATCGCTCATGTCGCTTGGCGACGAGCTTTCGCAGCTGTTCATTCAAGACTGGACGCCCACGCTGTCCGAGACCAAGTCGGGCAAGGGTGCTCGTCATGAGTCAGCACTCGTCGCGTCGAGCGTCTTTTGCTGTCGTCATCTCCCAGGTTGGAAGGCCAAGGTTCATGATTTTGTCGCCGCGCCCGTGGTACCCTCTGTGACGCCGTCCAAGAAAACCAAGAGTGGCGGGCAAGCTCCAAAGGGAAAAACGCGCACCCAGCGCAAGCCACCCAAGTCGTCGTCCGAGTCCTCCGAGTCGGGTGGCGAATCATCGTCATCCAAGTACCCACCCCCGCCCAAGACGTCAGCGCTCGTGACTGCAGGAAACAAGGGCGGAAAGCCTCCCTCTGAAGGCACCTCGGGAGCCTCTGGGGGCGACGGTGGCGAAGGCGGCGACGGTGGCTCTGAGAAAGACGCAGACGACGCCCCTCTCGCCAAGCGGCCGCGGCCCAAGCCCGGTGCCCTCAAGGTCGGCGATGCCACCGTGATGCCCAAGCGTTCTCGTAAGCGGTCTCGTGCGTCACAGGGCGGTGCTGGCGATGACGAGGAAGAGGACGGGGCTGCGGAGCTGGTCCCACGTCCTAGGCAGCGTCGTCGCCTGTCGGCTTTTGTGAATGACCTGGCCTCTGAAGAGGACACTTGTGGCAACGAGCCAGAGGAGACTTTGCCGCGTATCTCCGCTGGACGGGTCTACAATGCGGGCCGACTCCGTCGAGCGCTCTTGTCTGGCGGGCTGCCGGCGTATTCTGTCATTGTTCCCGAAGCGCACCAGAGCTACGACTTCATCGATGGCAGCTTCTGGGATCTCATCCATGATGAAACGGAGTTGTACCTGATTCGCGACGGGTTGGTTCTGTCGGGCTTGGCATCCTCCGCCGAAGAAGCAGACACAAGCAACTATGATACGCGCGAGCTGCAGGTGCTGCAAGCAACCAGTGTGACCAAGCATGCTGCCACCCTGATCGAACGTGGCTGGGTTATCCTTGAAGGCGCATCTAAACCAGGGGGCAAGTATGACCATGAAGGGCTGGGATCACCCGTGCACTCGGTGTTGCGCAGCTACGCCAAGACCATCCCGAACGAGCGGGCGCTTGCCTCTGGCTACCAAGCTCGTGGCGCTGAGAAAGCCGACCCTGTATGGAAGCCGATCCAGAACATTGACAAGGGCGTGCTGGACGCCAAGGCTCTTGCCGACGGCCAAGGGCGGTTTATGGTTCGATCGTCGCACGTGAGAAGCCAAGACAACTCAATGTCCCATGCTGTGTTTGAGGAGAAACTCAAGGCCGACCTGCTGCTGTCGTCCATGGCGTTTCAGCTTGTACGGGCCGTCCAACGAATCGAGGGTCGCAGCGGCCAGGCGGTCAAGATACGAGCTCCAGCCAGCGGCTGTCGAATGCTCATGACGACCAAGAGCGCTCCGCGGCAGCGGCCGCACCTGGACAGTCGGCTTTTCGAAGAGACATCTGGCGGCCATGTACATGTGCCTGCGTTTGGTGTTCCGGTGACGTCGAACTTCTTTGTGCTCGCGTCGGGAGCTGATCCTTTCTCCTTTTGCGTGTGGCCGGGCAGTGTGCTGGCCATGCATCGTCTGTGTCAAGGTTTGGCGTTTGACCGTGTCATTCCGATGGAGGTCATCGAGGTGCCACCCTACTCGATTTTGTTTTGCCGTGGCGATCTTGTTCACGCCGGTGCGGCTGGAGCTGACGGTCCTGTACGGGACCTCAACAAGCTCGCATATTCTCGTTCCATGCGCATGCACATGTATCTTCAAGACCCTATGTATATTCTACAAAACATCGATGGGCGGGCGGCCGTTTTGACCCATTCCGGCCAGTGTTTCAATTTGATGGACACCTCGATTCCAGCCAATCCTGGGGGGGTGCTCTGAATGGCCTGTCCGGGCGTCCATCGATTCCGAGCAGTGTGCATCGATTCTGCCCTTCGATTTTTCCCCCGAAACAGTACGATAAACGCCTCTGTAAGCCTCCCCCTCACCCCGTCCCCTCCTCTCCGCCCAGACCCCTCCTCTCCGCCCCGGTCCCCCTCCTCCGCCCTGTCCCCCCTCCACGCCCCGTGCCCCTCCGTCCGCCCTGTCTCAACCCAACCCCGCCCCGCCCCCTCCCCTCCTCCCCGTCACTCCCCCGCCCCTCCCCGTCACACCCCCGCCCCTCGTTAATCCCCCCGACCCCCAACTCCCAGCGCCCCCCATCTCCCCCTATCCCCACGGACTCCCCCGCTCACCCCCAGCGACCCCGTCTTTGCACATAGTCCTTTTACGCCCCAGCCGCCCCACCCCGCCCCCCTCCCACCCCTCAGAGCCCTCTCTCTCTCCCCTGCCCTCCCCCTTCCCCCTGTATCCTCTCCGGCCCTTGGTCTCCCCCCGGGCCTCAGTCCGCGCCTTCCCCCGCTCTCCACACCGTTCCCCCTTCTCCGCCCGGTCCCGCCCCCTAAGCCCTGTCCCCCCCCCTCCGCCAAGTCACCCCCACGCCCTTTGTCTTCGTCCCGTCCACCCGATTCCCCCCGCTCCACCCCAGCTGCCCCCATTCCCGCGGACTCCCCCGCTCACGGCCAGCGACCCCGTGTTTGTACAAAGTCCCATCACACCCCTGCCGCCCTCCACAGCCCCCCCCGCCCCCAGTCCTTTGACGCCCCTGCCGCCCCCACCCACCCCCCCGGCCCCCCCGTCTCCCAGCCGTCCCTCTGTTTTCTTCCCTTCTACCGCGTCACCTCCCACCCCCGCCCACTCGCCCCCCTTCTCCCCGTCCTCCCCCGCCCTTGCGCATAGTCATTCTTTGCTGAGGTCGCCTCCCTCGGACCCCTTCGATTCGATTCTTTCCAGCGTCCCCTTTCCTCGCCGCGTTCGTACACGTCCTTTCTTTTCCCCGTTGCCCCCCCTTGTCCCACGAAATCGTCCCCCGTGCCTCACCCACCGCCCCGCTTGTGTGGCACCCCCGCTGCCCCGCTCCCCCCCCCACTCCCGCGAGAACCTGACTTCCCTTCCTCCACACGCACCCCTCCAGTCCTCTACCACTATCTTCCCCCCCCCTTTACAGACGCCTCTACCCAAACTCTAGCAGACCCTGGCCTTTTCCGACCCCCAACTTGTCCCCCCGACCTCCCTTCCTCCCGCTCGCCTCACGCACTCATCGATAGTACATGATTCAGTCGCCCCCCTCGCACTTTCGCGGCACTCCCCTACCACCGATCCCCAGTCCGACCACCTCATCCTGATTCTCCACCCCGTCCCACATTCACCTCCTCATTCCCCTCCCCCCCCTCTCCACCCTGCCCTTGCCACCCACAACTGCCAGACCCCCTCGTGAGGGCGGCCCCCGCGCGGCCCCACACTTTACCGCACTGTAACGTCCCTCCCTCGGAGCTCCTTTTCCCCCGCCCGCCCATCTGCAGTTGGTCCCGCACCGCATGGCTTATTTACAGTACGACAAGTAGACCCCTGTTCATCCTTTTCAACGATGGACGCCCGCCGCGCCCATCCTTTTCAACGATGAACGCTGCGATTCAAGACATCTGATTGGCTGCCCGGTGGCGTTCATCCTCGGAAAGAGTGAACGCCTCCCGCGCGGGGCCCCCATTCGACCCTCCAAGAAAAACGGCTCTCTCGTGCGCGCGCGAGCTCGACAAGACCAACGGGATCAACTCGCCTCCGAAGCACCGCTGCCGTTATCGGTGACAGAACGGCTCAGTTTCGCGCCACGAAACGGAAGCTGCGATGTGCCCGCCTACAGGTCAGTCGCGCACCGCCGTTGACCGTTACATGGCGGCCCAGTTTCGCGCCGAAAAACGGAACCTGCCGCCCACCCCACCACCCACTCCACCACAGCCCAGTCTCTCACACGTCTTCCTCTCGGCGCTTGCCTAATCTCCTGCTGTGCGTATCGCCCTCTGTATCTTTCTCCTCCGGTGAAGCACCCTCCGCGACAGTGGCCTTGACGACCCCTTTAACCGGCATCGGTCCCCCCGCCCTGGAGCTTTCATCACAACCAACCCACCATGTCTACAGCCGTCCCGAACTCCACCGACCCTGAGGAAGGCAGCTCGCCTGTCGCTTCTCTGGCTGCCCCTGCGGCGGCCCCCTCTTCTGTTGCTGTACTTCGTTCCGCTCCTCCGCCTGTCTCGCCGCGCGCTGTGCCTGTCTCAGCCCAGGCTGTCGCCCTTTCTCTTGCGCGTCCTCTGGGTGCCACCTCTGTCGGCGCTCTGGCCACTGTCCGTGCCCCTGCCTCAGCTGCAGCCGATGTGGTCGCCACTGACCCTGTCCCTGTCTCCGCGCTGACCGCCGACGGTGGTGGCCCTGCCACGGCGGCCGCCCCTATTCGTGCTCCCGTTGATGCTGAGGAGGATGGCTCGACGCGTGTTCCTACGTCCACTGCGTACGACGCCCCCTACAACCTCGCGGACACGGAAAATGTTTTTTACATTTGGTCTGATGCCCACAGTGTGGTGTGCATCCCGTGTGACACTACGTTTTTGGACGGCGCCCTGCTTGGTCACCATGTCCGCGGTGGGCCGCACAAGGCAGCTGTGGAAAAGATGGGCTGCGCCGACGCCCAGGCGACTGGTTCTGAGGACAGCGGCGTGGCCGCCCGCCTGGCCAGTGTTCAGACGGTGGGCATTGCCGCCGCGCGTGCAGCCCTGGCTGTCGAGCCGACTGGCGGCCAAGTTGGGCTCAGAGAGCGCTACTCCCTCCGTGCCTGGCCCGCTGGCCCCGCCGCCGCTCACCTACCAGCGGTTCCTGCCCTTTCCATCTCTGCGGGGCTCCACGCGTGCTACACCTGCCGCTCGATGGCGCCGAGCGCACAGGGCGTGCACAAGACGGTTACCCGCAGGGCGTCAGGAACTCCGCGGCCGTCCTCTGCGTCGCCTGCATCCGCGAGTGACCCTACCGACGCGTGCGGCAACAAGCGTTTTTACATTGTGTCTGGTCAGACGCTCAAGCGGGGCAACAAAACGTGCTTCTTCCCTATCTCTTGCGGGGTGCCAACCCCAACCGGAGCGGCCTCAGCTGCGGTGCACGTCCGAGTCGCGGCAGGTGCTCTGCTCCCCACCGCCCTTGGCGCTCCCGTGCCCCCTGCTCCCGACGCCGCCGCCGACGCCGCCGCCGCTGCCGCTGCCGCCTCTGGAGTCGACGACACACCGCAGGTGCCGCCCCCTCACGTCAACCAGCCTGTGGCTTTGGATGCTTTTCTTGGCGCGTCTTCGACTCTCGGCTCCCCGCTGGAACGGCTGCCCTCATCCGAGGCAACCAATGACACCGAGGCGGGGGGCCTCCTGCACATGGAGCGGTACGACGTCTCTCTCAAGGACCTTGGCTGGACCGCCGCTGCCGTGGCGGACCACTTTTCGCTGCTCGATGTGGAAGGCCCAGAGGGTCGTCAACATTGCGACCGTCCCATGTACGTGGCGCTCCGCGCCGGCATCCAGCGTGCGACGGACGCTGCCATTGCGTTTCTTCGTAGCCGCAGCGCCTCGGTGCTGTCGCGTAAAATGCGTCTGTCGTCGGCCGGCGACGACAGCGGCCGAGCCTTCCACGTCAACCTCCGGCCCGGCACTGTTCAGCGGTACGTTCGGGACACGTCCATCCTGCTCTTGGTGGTCATGGACATTGTGCGCCTCGGCCACCGCTGCGCCGCAGACATTGTCGCAGACGACCGGCGTCTCCCCACGTTATCGGCCTCATCTATCTCGGCCGCTGACGCTCTCACCGTGGCGCTCGACGCTCAAGAGGTGGCCTCCGCTGGCGGCGGTAACAGAGGTCAAGGTGCCCAAGGGCCTTTGCTGGGTTCCCCTTTGGCCTCCCCCGCCGCGGACACGGAGCCTCTCTTTCAGGCCCTTTTGCTCGCCCTCTTTCACGAGGAGTACGACCCCCGTGCCCGGCGGGGCGACCCAGCCTGCAAAGGCCAGTCGGACGTCGAGCTGGTGATGCCTTTTCTCGCGGTGGTGTACGGCTCCCTCGGTCTTGGCCGCACCGACCCCGCCCGGTACGCCGACGCCGGCAACGCGCAGCGCCTGACTGCTGCGTTGCTCTTCTCCATCAAGATCACCAACACCCTCTACTACATGGCACATAGCGAGGCGTCGTCTGACGAATTGTTTGCCGCGATTGCGCGCAAGTCTGACCCCTCCCGGGTCACGGCGGCCGCCTACGTTGTCCACCTGTCGGGCATGGCCGAGGCCATTGGGCGGAGCGAAACAATGGCGCCCGTCTTTCTCCCGTGTGACGACCCGTCGCATGCGCCGCCTGTCACGGTGGGGTCACCGGCTCAAGGGCGCCCCGTTTGCGGCACCCTGTTGGGAGCGCAGCTGCACATGAGCACCCGGGAGCTCGGCCGCCGCCTAGAGAGCCTTCACGCCGATATCTTTTCCCTCTTCCGGGAGCTCACTGGCGGGTACGACCCTGCGGGGAGTGGCTTTTGGGCGGACGCCATCCGCCTGGTGGACCGCCCATCGGCGCACGCGCCGGGCGTAGGCTTTCTTCAGCTGCCCCAAAACCGGCAGCTTGTACGGCGGTGGCTGTCGCACTTTGTGGCATCTGGCGCTCTCGAGTCGGCTGCCTGCCCGGTGCGGCCCGTGCAGGGGCCTGCAGCCAGCTCCGGCGCCACCGCGCCGCCGCCCGCAGAGGTGGCGCGCGGCGCCATTGCGCGCTGGGAAGCAAAGGCTGAGCGGCTGCGCGCCCTATTGTGGGCTGCCATGCACGTCGCCGGCGGCTCGCCGGGCCGTCAAACCGAGGACGCGGCGCTCAAGGTGGTCGCCTCTACCGCGCGTGCCCGTAGAAGCCTTTTTGTCCACGCTGGGAGCGTATTCACGGTGCTGACGTACAGCAAGGGTCAGGCCCGTGCTGAAGGCAGGGGCCGCCCCGTACTTCGCTGGATGGCCGCCAAGACGTCCTCCCTTATTTTGCTGGTCGTCGTGTTTCTGGACCCCCTGCAAGCCTACGTGTCTCGCGCCACCCGAGTCTCTAACAACGGCGACAGCCTGGGCGGGCTTGGCGGCGCATCCGCCGCCGCCGTCAGGGGCGTCGTGAGCAGTGCCTGCGGTCACGCGGAGGAGGTGGACCGGGCTCTCCTCTTTCGTGACGCCCGTGGTGTGCAGCTGTCCCCCTATGTGCTGAACAAGGCGCTAGAGTCGGGCTTGCTGCACGGTCTTCGGGAGCAGTCGGGCTCGTATGTGGGCGTCCGAGTCTTGCGACAGTTTCTCGCAGGCATAACCAAGATGGCAACCGGCTACGACATCCTGAGCCACGACATTGGTGCGGACGGGCCAGGAGGCGGCACGGATGGCGTTGTCGCCGACATTGGGAGAGTGCTCGACGCTCAGGCAGGCCACACATCCACAACCGCCACGCAGCGGTATGCTGGCCTGGAGGACCTGGCGGTCAATGAGCTGACGGCGGCAAGCGTTTTCTGGTTTCGTCGAGCTAGCTCGTGGTGGCACACCTCTATGGGCGTCGAGTCACGCCATTATCAGGACGGTCTGCGACACCCGCTTCATCCGTCAAAGGATTATGGACTGTCGCCGGTATTCAGGCCACCGCCCCCACCATTGGGCCGCGCAGCCCAACACGCCTCCGCCGCCGCCGCCACTGACAATGGCCATCTCCCGTCATCCCTTGGTGGAGCATCTGGCACAGCAGACGGGGGTGGTGCCGTCCCAGCAGGTGGCGTTGGCGGCGCAGTATCGAGTGCCGCCACACTGGCCGTCGCACCCGCCTGTGCTGTGGCTTCGGCCCCTACGTTGGGCTGCCGCGCATTCCGTATGTCCTTGTCGGTAGCCGAGGCTGCCGTGGATGCTGCAGCCAGGCAGGTATACGGGCCTGGTGGCTTCAAGTCCCCCACGCAGCGCCTAGCGACAGTTCGTACATTGTGCGCCCGTGACGCTGTGACGCAGCTGACGGTTCTTCCGACGGGGGGCGGCAAGAGTGCCACCTTTCTGCTCGTCGCGTACATTGAGGCCGCAGCGGCAGCAAACGCTGCTGTACAAGCCGAGCACCAGCACGAAGCCGCCAAGGAGCAGTACAACATGTACGAGCACGAGCAGCACCGGCGGTCGGTAGGGGCAGCAGACCATTTCAACGGCGGAAGCTCTGACTTTTGCGGTCGTGCAGGAGCTGGTGCTGGTGGTGCCACCGCGTCCTCGATTGGTAGCCGCGGGGCGGCAGCCGCAGTTGCCTTTTCCCGACGGGCTTCCTTGTGGTGTCCCACCGTGACGATTGTCTTGACAACCACGCGAGCGGTCAGCGCCACAATCCTCGACGCTGCCGCCCGCATGCCCGTCCGCGCCGGGTCATGGGCGCAGCGCTTGGCGCCAGACGTGGCGGTCGTGGTGGCCGATGCCGCCGTCATTGTGCGTAACCGAGCACAGTTTGTGGCTCTCATCCGCGGGCTCGACGCGCAAGGTCGGTTGGGGCGAGTGGTGATTGATGAGGTGCACCTTCTCGGTCTGTGGGGCTCGTTTCGGCACCTTTTGGTGTTTGTCAAGGACGTATTGGCCACCCTGCCGTGTCCTCTCATACTCCTGACCGCCACCGCTCCTGTGCGGTGGGTTCAGCCGCTGCTTGCCGCCACCGGTTGGACTCCCACCCGCCCTGTGGCAATTCTACGACCTCCGTCAACGCGGCGGGCCAACCTGCGCTACTGTGTTGAGCCGGCTCCGGTGCCCTTTAGAAAGCGTGGCGGAGGGACGTCTTCGACGCCCTATGAGGTATCGCCCCTCCACATGGCCGTTGCTGACCGCGTCCTCGAGCAGATAAGCACCATGCGTGCGCCCAGCGGGGACCTGCACAGCCGGTGTGCCGTTGTGGGCGTATTTCTCGAGACTGTCTTGGATGTGGAGGGCATCTCTGACGCGCTCTCCATTGCACTTGCAATGGCCGATGGTCCCGAGTTGCAGGATGTGGACGTGTTGCGCTTTCATTCTCGAGTGGACGGCGCCCAGTTGGTGGTTGGTGGCGCGCCTGGATCAAGTGCGGAGGCACGCATCGCGGAGAACGACGTTGGCTCCGTCGCGGCAGCGACAGCTCGTGGAGCAGCCCACAAGTCCCTTGAGCGGCAAGCGCCTGCACGTCCTGAGATTGTCAATGGCGACATTTCTACTGTCCACGTTGTCCAAGCCGCGTCGTCCGTGTCGACTTTCAGAGGTGGGAGGGACAGTCGCCGAGCCGAGGCCGGTTCCTTGGGGCCTGGCGATGCGGCAGGCAGTGGGTCACCGCCGTGGATTGTGGCTGAGCTTCAACGCAAGCGCGGCGGTGTCGGCGTCATTGTCGTTGTCGGTTCCCCTGGTATTTCAACGGGCACTGACTTTACCAACATGAGTTGGGGCTTCTTCCTTGGGGCTCGAAACCTCATGACGCTGGTACAAGCGTCAGGGCGTCTCT
>CM020619.1:0-14238 GCA_009829735.1 Pyropia yezoensis
CCGCCTTATTCCATGGCGTTTTGCCGTGGTGACCTCGTCCACGCTGGCGCAGCGGCTTCGGATGACAAGCTTCGGCATAACAGGGCGCCCGTTGAATTTGCGTATCCACGGTCCGTCCGCATCCACATGTATCTTCAAGACCCTGATCATCCTCTTGAGAACGCCATCCACACGGTTGATCCGTACGTGTTCAACAGCTTTTCTCCTTCTGGTGAGTTGATGCATCTTGATCAAGTGCCTCAGTGATGAGGGCAGTCTGATGTTCTTGCCCTTCAATGTCTTTGATTGTTCGTTTTGTTGATAGATCTTGCAGGTAGTGCATCCAAAGTTATCTTGCACTTGATGGACTGCACTCGCCATTGGGGGCCTCCAATGTGTCAGATTCGTGTTTCACAGCAGCACAAAACTGTGACGCAGATGTGTCAGACAAGTGTTTCGTAGCAGCACAAACATGGGGCGCAGCTGAGTCAGAGGGTTGTTTCATAGCAGTACAAAACGAGGGCTCAGATTATTTGGATGATCGTTTCATAGCAGTACAAAACTGGGGCGCACATTTGTCGGGTCAGCGTTTCATAGCAGTACAAAACTGTTGTACGGATATGTCGAAGGAACGTTTCACAGCAGTACAAAACTTGGTCGCCTGATTTGCCGGACCATTGTTTCATAGCAGTACAAAACTTGGGCGCCCGATTAGTTTGACCAGCGTTTCATAGCAGTACAAAACTTGCGCGCCCGATTTGTCTGATCAGCGTTTCATAGCAGTACAAAACTGTGGTGCGGGTCTGTCGCAGGATCGTTTTATAGCAGTACAAAATATGGTCGCCGGACGTATCCGACCAGCGTTTCATAGTATAGAACAAAACCTGGGCGCACGATATGTCGGTTCAGCGTTTCATAGCAGCACAAATCTCGGGTCGCCAGTTGTGGAGCCACGTTTCGTAGCAGTACGAAAGTCGGACATGTAGGTGTGCACCCACATTTCATAGCAGTATAAAAGAGGGGTCTCTTGACCTGGACTAACTTTTCATAGTAGTGCAAATCTTGGGCGCCTGGATGTTGGCTTCATGGAAGAGACGCACGGACATGCGCTGTCGTGCTTTTTTGGGAAATGCGCTTGATCCTGGCGATGGTGGTCCGCACGTTCTCAGCAGTGCAAAACTGGTTTGATGACATATGACGAATCTTCTTCGGCTCATAGCAGCACAAAACTTGATGACATGTCGGTGAGCATTTCAAAGCAGTACAAAACAGGTAAAGCTTGCTGTTACCCTTACGTTTACTGCACCCGACTGGACGAGGGAGAGATGCGGACCGGGTTTACATCTTGACACACAGCTCCAGCTTGAGATAGACATGCTTCTGCGAGTCATCAGGAATTCATTACAGAACATGTACAATTTACTGACTAGGAGCCGTAAGTCTTGTATTTATTTTAAATGAATCTCAAGATTACACATTTTAGAAAAACTTTTTTCAATCGATTTGATTCCTTCCGGCTCTGTCAGTATCACTTCGTTGCGCTCGCCTGTTGCGGTTTTGTCCAGCCGGTCCTACATTTGCTCTGGTACTGTTTGTGCCGCAGCTTCGACCAGCATCCGCGATCCGGCATTTTGTTTTGTCTTGCCTTGTCTGGCGTCTGTAGCCGTCATGCCCGCTGTGCACGAGGATCTGCTCCGCATCGTGGCTGACGCTCTGTGTCGCGGTGCGCGTGCTGTAGCTGCTTTTGCGCACACTCGTGGGCCCAAAGCTTACCCATGTGGCATCGTTCTGGCGAGTCTTGGTGTATTGCGCGACGCTTTTATCCTTTCATCTGTGTCATCGTCGCCGTCGTCCTCGTCTCTGGCTCGGTGGCGACTCGCTCACGGTGGTTACGACGAGTTTGTGTTATGGGTGGAAGCGCATGCCCGGTCGCTCATTCAGACCCGGGCGGATCGTCGGATGGGGTTGTCAGACAACACGAGCTGGCTTCACGAGGTTGAGCCTGCTCAAGTTTATCTGGGCCTGTGGCAGATGAAGCGTTATGTGGCACTGCCGCTGTCGGAGCCACTGGAGCTACGTCGTGTGCTCCAGTTTACGTGTCGTGCTTGCATTTCTTCATCCGGCAGCAGCATTCGTGCCGTCGGCACCTCTGGCGGGGACATTCCAGCGGATGATGATCGCCTTCGAATGACTCATGTCGACTTCGCCGAGGTGTCGTCTCTTGATGCGGTCGATCTTCGTGTATGGCAGCTTTTGCTGCTGCTGGGCGGGCAGCAATCTTCCGTCGCGGTAGAATCGGGCTTGTCCGCGGATGATGCGCGAGGTGTAACTTTCGCAGTGTCTGGGCGAGCGCCGAAGCGAAAGCATGGGGGGATCGATGCTGATGTCGGCCAAGGCAGTGCCCCTTTGCTTCCAGGCGATCTGCTCTATCATGGGGTCTTCGCCGGGGGAGACCAAGCGCGAATCTTGCGTCACACCGAAGAGGAACCTGTGCCTCTGTGTCGCCTGTCTTCATTCGAGATTGTGCTTTGGCTGTCGCACTTCTACCGGCTTGTTTCAGCTCTGACGCGTGCACCCCCCGGATCGCGTTCAAGTGCAGCCCTCATTGAGGCAGCCGATGTATCCGGCTTGTGGCGGTACGCGGTGTACATTCGTGGCGTCGTCGTCGTGGTCGTCAGGGCTTGGAACAACCTCGCGCGTCTCTATGGATTTGCATCTATCGAGTCAATGGTCAGTCCCTACGTGCTGTGGTGCATTGATGAGGTCAAGTATCTGCCTCTGAGTCGCCCACTAGATCGACGTCGCTTCTCCGGGGCTGTTCAAAAGACGAACCTGACATCCGGTCGCTGTGCCATAAGCGCCGCTGAGGCTGGTCAAGCCGAAGCCAGCGAGCGTTCTCCACTTGCCGATGAACAGCTGCGCGCCGTCGCCGACAAGTTCCTTAACCACCTCTTCTTGTGCACCAAGTTTGACCGGCTTTCTGAAGCGTACCTTATTCAGAGGAGCGGGGCGCCTGAGGCGGCCGGATCGGTGGTCCCTGAGAAGCTGCCTGGGTTCCTCACCGTTGCAGACTATCGCGCTGGCGGTTGGCAAGTGGCTGCGACGATGTTACCACCTGTGCTCAAGAATGTGGTTTGCGGTTTGACGGCTTTTGAGCTCGTGCCTGGCGAGTGCACTACTGGGTTTGGGTCTGACGGGGAGGGAGGGACTGTCGTAGCAGGAGACGCTGTAGCCGCCGATCGTATCGCTGGCGCTGCAGCAGAGGCTGCTATACCCGCCGACGGGCTGGCATTGCGCCGTGGCGCGTTTGTACCTGAGCGGAGCAGCGCAGCCACTCTTGCCACGTCGTCCTCCCCGGCGCAGATTGAATGCGCTCGCCGTGTTGTCGACGACGCCATGGCTCTCGTGGCGAAGGTGTATGCATGCAACTTTTCCGATGTTGCCTCTCTTCATCAGCAGCATCACCTGGGCGGTGGGCTCCCGGCGCACACTGGCGCAAGCGGATGCGTCAAGGTCGATGGTCTGAGGACACTGCCTCGTTTTCTGGCTGGTCGTGTGCAGCTGCTACTGAACGACCCGCCGTACAATACTCGGCGACTCAGCTCGATGCCCAACTCGGACCACGATTCGCTCACCGCGGAGCAAATGAAAGCGGCTGCCGAAGAGTTTCGAGTGTTACTTCGACCTGGCGGGCACCTACTCATCTTTTGTTCTTTTGAGCAAGGCCAGCGGTGGATTGACTTCTTGCGCGCACTCAAGGACCTTGGCAGGAAGGGGAAGCCGACGCTGCCATCGTTTCGTGTGGACAGCTCTCCCCTCGTCGCGGTCAAGGATCCGCACGCCTTCACCACTTCTCGTCAGAGTTCTACAAATTTTACGAACAAGGTGGAGTTTGTTATCCACGCCACGCGAGCAGGGGCGTCCAAGGAGGACGCGTACCGGATGGTCAACTACCGCAACCACAACATGGTGCCGTCGCGGTTTTTGGCGCATGACAACGTGATTGAGAACGTTCGCCCTCCGTTGTACGAGGAGGTTGTGCGCCTGCTTGATGGCTCACGCACTTGGATGCGGGGGGAGCAGAAGCCCATCTCGTTTACGCTCGAGTGCATCTACCGTTTATCGCAACCTGGTGACCTAGTGATGGACCTGTTTGCCGGTACGCTCACGACCGCCGCTGCGTGTCTGCGCGCTCCTCTCGGACAGCATCGCCTCTCCGTCAGCTGTGATCTCGACCCTATGTATATTCTACAAAAAATCGATGGGCGGGCGGCCGTTTTGACCCATTCCGGCCAGTGTTTCAATTTGATGGACACCTCGATTCCAGCCAATCCTGGGGGGGTGCTCTGAATGGCCTGTCCGGGCGTCCATCGATTCCGAGCTGTGTGCATCGATTCGCCCATCGATTTTTCCCCCGAAACAGTACGATAAACGCCTCTGTAAGCCTCCCCCTCACCCCGTCCCCTCCTCTCCGCCCAGACCCCTCCTCTCCGCCCCGGTCCCCCTCCTCCGCCCAGACCCCTCCTCTCCGCCCCGGTCCCCCTCCTCCGCCCTGTCCCCCCTCCACGCCCCGTGCCCCTCCGTCCGCCCTGTCTCAACCCGACCCCGCCCCGCCCCCCCCCCTCCTCCCCGTCACTCCCCCGTCCCTCCCCGTCACACCCCCGCCCCTCGTTAATCCCCCCGACCCCCAACTCCCAGCGCCCCCCATCTCCCCCTATCCCCACGGACTCCCCCGCTCACCCCCAGCGACCCCGTCTTTGCACATAGTCCTTTTACGCCCCAGCCGCCCCACCCCGCCCCCCTCCCACCCCTCAGAGCCCTCTCTCTCTCCCCTGCCCTCCCCCTTCCCCCTGTATCCTCTCCGGCCCTTGGTCTCCCCCCGGGCCTCAGTCCGCGCCTTCCCCCGCTCTCCACACCGTTCCCCCTCCTCCGCCCGGTCCCGCCCCCTAAGCCCTGTCCCCCCCCCTCCGCCAAGTCACCCCCCCGCCCTTTGTCTTCGTCCCGTCCACCCGATTCCCCCCGCTCCACCCCAGCTGCCCCCATTCCCGCGGACTCCCCCGCTCACGGCCAGCGACCCCGTGTTTGTACAAAGTCCCTTCACACCCCTGCCGCCCTCCACAGCCCCCCCCGCCCAAAGTCCTTTGACGCCCCTGCCGCCCCCACCCACCCCCCCGGCCCCCCCGTCTCCCAGCCGTCCCTCTTTTTTCTTCCCTTCTACCGCGTCACCTCCCACCCCCGCCCACTCGCCCCCCTTCTCCCCGTCCTCCCCCGCCCTTGCGCATAGTCATTCTTTGCTGAGGTCGCCTCCCTCGGACCCCTTCGATTCGATCCTTTCCAGCGTCCCCTTTCCTCGCCGCGTTCGTACACGTCCTTTCTTTTCCCCGTTGCCCCCCCTTGTCCCACGAAATCGTCCCCCGTGCCTCACCCACCGCCCCGCTTGTGTGGCACCCCCGCTGCCCCGCTCCCCCCCCCACTCCCGCGAGAACCTGACTTCCCTTCCTCCACATGCACCCCTCCAGTCCTCTACCACTATCTTCCCCCCCCCTTTACAGACGCCTCTACCCAAACTCTAGCAGACCCTGGCCTTTTCCGACCCCCAACTTGTCCCCCCGACCTCCCTTCCTCCCGCTCGCCTCACGCACTCATCGATAGTACATGATTCAGTCGCCCCTCTCGCACTTTCGCGGCACTCCCCTACCACCGATCCCCAGTCCGACCACCTCATCCTGATTCTCCACCCCGTCCCACATTCACCTCCTCATTCCCCTCCCCCCCCTCTCCACCCTGCCCTTGCCACCCACAACTGCCAGACCCCCTCGTGAGGGCGGCCCCCGCGCGGCCCCACACTTTACCGCACTGTAACGTCCCTCCGTCGGAGCTCCTTTTCCCCCGCCCGCCCATCTGCAGTTGGTCCCGCACCGCATGGCTTATTTACAGTACGACAAGTAGACCCCTGTTCATCCTTTTCAACGATGGACGCCCGCCGCGCCCATCCTTTTCAACGATGAACGCTGCGATTCAAGACATCTGATTGGCTGCCCGGTGGCGTTCATCCTCGGAAAGAGTGAACGCCTCCCGCGCGGGGCCCCCATTCGACCCTCCAAGAAAAACGGCTCTCTCGTGCACGGGCGAGCTCGACAAGACCAACGGGATCAACTCGCCTCCGAAGCACCGCTGCCGTTATCGGTGACAGAACGGCTCAGTTTCGCGCCACGAAACGGAAGCTGCGATGTGCCCGCCTACAGGTCAGTCGCGCACCGCCGTTGACCGTTACATGGCGGCCCAGTTTCGCGCCGAAAAACGGAACCTGCCGCCCACCCCACCACCCACTCCACCACAGCCCAGTCTCTCACACGTCTTCCTCTCGGCGCTTGCCTAATCTCCTGCTGTGCGTATCGCCCTCTGTATCTTTCTCCTCCGGTGAAGCACCCTCCGCGACAGTGGCCTTGACGACCCCTTTAACCGGCATCGGTCCCCCCGCCCTGGAGCTTTCATCACAACCAACCCACCATGTCTACAGCCGTCCCGAACTCCACCGACCCTGAGGAAGGCAGCTCGCCTGTCGCTTCTCTGGCTGCCCCTGCGGCGGCCCCCTCTTCTGTTGCTGTACTTCGTTCCGCTCCTCCGCCTGTCTCGCCGCGCGCTGTGCCTGTCTCAGCCCAGGCTGTCGCCCTTTCTCTTGCGCGTCCTCTGGGTGCCACCTCTGTCGGCGCTCTGGCCACTGTCCGTGCCCCTGCCTCAGCTGCAGCCGATGTGGTCGCCACTGACCCTGTCCCTGTCTCCGCGCTGACCGCCGACGGTGGTGGCCCTGCCACGGCGGCCGCCCCTATTCGTGCTCCCGTTGATGCTGAGGAGGATGGCTCGACGCGTGTTCCTACGTCCACTGCGTACGACGCCCCCTACAACCTCGCGGACACGGAAATTTTTTTTTACATTTGGTCTGATGCCCACAGTGTGGTGTGCATCCCGTGTGACACTACGTTTTTGGACGGCGCCCTGCTTGGTCACCATGTCCGCGGTGGGCCGCACAAGGCAGCTGTGGAAAAGATGGGCTGCGCCGACGCCCAGGCGACTGGTTCTGAGGACAGCGGCGTGGCCGCCCGCCTGGCCAGTGTTCAGACGGTGGGCATTGCCGCCGCGCGTGCAGCCCTGGCTGTCGAGCCGACTGGCGGCCAAGTTGGGCTCAGAGAGCGCTACTCCCTCCGTGCCTGGCCCGCTGGCCCCGCCGCCGCTCACCTACCAGCGGTTCCTGCCCTTTCCATTTGTACGGGGCTCCACGCGTGCTACACCTGCCGCTCGATGGCGCCGAGCGCACAGGGCGTGCACAAGACGGTTACCCGCAGGGCGTCGGGAACTCCGCGGCCGTCCTCTGCGTCGCCTGCATCCGCGAGTGACCCTACCGACGCGTGCGGCAACAAGCGCTTTTACATTGTGTCTGGTCAGACGCTCAAGCGGGGCAACAAAACGTGCTTCTTCCCTGTCTCTTGCGGGGTGCCATCCCAAGCGGCCTCAGGTGCGGTGCACGTCCGAGTCGCGGCAGGTGCTCTGCTCCCCACCGCCCTTGGCGCTCCCGTGCCCCCTGCTCCCCACGCCGCCGCCGACGCCGCCGCCGCTGCCGCTGCCGCCTCTGGAGTCGACGACACACCGCAGGTGCCGCCCCCTCAAGTCAACCAGCGTGTGTGTTTGGATGCATTTCTTGGCGCGTCTTCGACTCTCGGCTCGCCCCTGGAACGGCTGCCCTCATCCGAGGCAACCAATGACACCGAGGCGGGGGGCCTTCTGCACATGGAGCGGTACGACGTCTCTCTCAAGGACCTTGGCTGGACCGCCGCTGCCGTGGCGGACCACTTTTCGCTGCTCGATGTGGAAGGCCCAGAGGGTCGTCAACATTGCGACCGTCCCGTGTACGTCGCGCTCCGCGCCGGCATCCAGCGGGTGACGGACGCTGCCATTGCGTTTCTTCGTAGCCGCAGCGCCTCTGTGCTGTCGCGTAAAATGCGTCTGTCGTCGGCCGGCGACGACAGCGGCCGAGCCTTCCACGTCAACCTCCGGCCCGGCACTGTTCAGCGGTACGTGCGGGACACATCCATCCTGCTCTTGGTCGTCATGGACATTGTGCGCCTCGGCCACCGCTGCGCCGCGGACATTGTCGCAGACGACCGGCGTGTCCCCACATTATCGGCCTCATCTATCTCGGCCGCTGACGCTCTCACCGTGGCGCTCGACGCTCAAGAGGTGGCCTCCGCTGGCGGCGGTAACAGAGGTCAAGGTGCCCAAGGGCCTTTGCTGGGTTCCCCTTTGGCCTCCCCCGCCGCGGACACGGAGCCTCTCTTTCAGGCCCTTTTGCTCGCCCTCTTTCACGAGGAGTACGACCCCCGTGCCCGGCGGGGCGACCCAGCCTGCAAAGGCCAGTCGGACGTCGAGCTGGTGATGCCTTTTCTCGCGGTGGTGTACGGCTCCCTCGGTCTTGGCCGCACCGACCCCGCCCGGTACGCCGACGCCGGCAACGCGCAGCGCCTGACTGCTGCGTTGCTCTTCTCCATCAAGATCACCAACACCCTCTACTACATGGCACATAGCGAGGCGTCGTCTGACGAATTGTTTGCCGCGATTGCGCGCAAGTCTGACCCCTCCCGGGTCACGGCGGCCGCCTACGTTGTCCACCTGTCGGGCATGGCCGAGGCCATTGGGCGGAGCGAAACAATGGCGCCCGTCTTTCTCCCGTGTGACGACCCGTCGCATGCGCCGCCTGTCACGGTGGGGTCACCGGCTCAAGGGCGCCCCGTTTGCGGCACCCTGTTGGGAGCGCAGCTGCACATGAGCACCCGGGAGCTCGGCCGCCGCCTAGAGAGCCTTCACGCCGATATCTTTTCCCTCTTCCGGGAGCTCACTGGCGGGTACGACCCTGCGGGGAGTGGCTTTTGGGCGGACGCCATCCGCCTGGTGGACCGCCCATCGGCGCACGCGCCGGGCGTAGGCTTTCTTCAGCTGCCCCAAAACCGGCAGCTTGTACGGCGGTGGCTGTCGCACTTTGTGGCATCTGGCGCTCTCGAGTCGGCTGCCTGCCCGGTGCGGCCCGTGCAGGGTCCTGCAGCCAGCTCCGGCGCCACCGCGCCGCCGCCCGCAGAGGTGGCGCGCGGCGCCATTGCGCGCTGGGAAGCAAAGGCTGAGCGGCTGCGCGCCCTATTGTGGGCTGCCATGCACGTCGCCGGCGGCTCGCCGGGCCGTCAAACCGAGGACGCGGCGCTCAAGGTGGTCGCCTCTACCGCGCGTGCCCGTAGAAGCCTTTTTGTCCACGCTGGGAGCGTATTCACGGTGCTGACGTACAGCAAGGGTCAGGCCCGTGCTGAAGGCAGGGGCCGCCCCGTACTTCGCTGGATGGCCGCCAAGACTTCCTCCCTTATTTTGCTGGTCGTCGTGTTTCTGGACCCCCTGCAAGCCTACGTGTCTCGCGCCACCCGAGTCTCTAACAACGGCGACAGCCTGGGCGGGCTTGGCGGCGCATCCGCCGCCGCCGTCAGGGGCGTCGTGAGCAGTGCCTGCGGTCACGCGGAGGAGGTGGACCGGGCTCTCCTCTTTCGTGACGCCCGTGGTGTGCAGCTGTCCCCCTATGTGCTGAACAAGGCGCTAGAGTCGGGCTTGCTGCACGGTCTTCGGGAGCAGTCGGGCTCGTATGTGGGCGTCCGAGTCTTGCGACAGTTTCTCGCAGGCATAACCAAGATGGCAACCGGCTACGACATCCTGAGCCACGACATTGGTGCGGACGGGCCAGGAGGCGGCACGGATGGCGTTGTCGCCGACATTGGGAGAGTGCTCGACGCTCAGGCAGGCCACACATCCACAACCGCCACGCAGCGGTATGCTGGCCTGGAGGACCTGGCGGTCAATGAGCTGACGGCGGCAAGCGTTTTCTGGTTTCGTCGAGCTAGCTCGTGGTGGCACACCTCTATGGGCGTCGAGTCACGCCATTATCAGGACGGTCTGCGACACCCGCTTCATCCGTCAAAGGATTCTGGACTGTCGCCGGTATTCAGGCCACCGCCCCCACCATTGGGCCGCGCAGCCCAACACGCCTCCGCCGCCGCCGCCACTGACAATGGCCATCTCCCGTCATCCCTTGGTGGAGCATCTGGCACAGCAGACGGGGGTGGTGCCGTCCCAGCAGGTGGCGTTGGCGGCGCAGTATCGAGTGCCGCCACACTGGCCGTCGCACCCGCCTGTGCTGTGGCTTCGGCCCCTACGTTGGGCTGCCGCGCATTCCGTATGTCCTTGTCGGTAGCCGAGGCTGCCGTGGATGCTGCAGCCAGGCAGGTATACGGGCCTGGTGGCTTCAAGTCCCCCACGCAGCGCCTAGCGACAGTTCGTACATTGTGCGCCCGTGACGCTGTGACGCAGCTGACGGTTCTTCCGACGGGGGGCGGCAAGAGTGCCACCTTTCTGCTCGTCGCGTACATTGAGGCCGCAGCGGCAGCAAACGCTGCTGTACAAGCCGAGCACCAGCACGAAGCCGCCAAGCAGCAGTACGAGCTGTATCAGTACGAGCAGCACCGGCGGTCGGTAGGGGCAGCAGACCATTTCAACGGCGGAAGCTCTGACTTTTGCGGTCGTGCAGGAGCTGGTGCTGGTGGTGCCACCGCGTCCTCGATTGGTAGCCGCGGGGCGGCAGCCGCAGTTGCCTTTTCCCGACGGGCTTCCTTGTGGTGTCCCACCGTGACGATTGTCTTGACAACCACGCGAGCGGTCAGCGCCACAATCCTCGACGCTGCCGCCCGCATGCCCGTCCGCGCCGGGTCATGGGCGCAGCGCTTGGCGCCAGACGTGGCGGTCGTGGTGGCCGATGCCGCCGTCATTGTGCGTAACCGAGCACAGTTTGTGGCTCTCATCCGCGGGCTCGACGCGCAAGGTCGGTTGGGGCGAGTGGTGATTGATGAGGTGCACCTTCTCGGTCTGTGGGGCTCGTTTCGGCACCTTTTGGTGTTTGTCAAGGACGTATTGGCCACCCTGCCGTGTCCTCTCATACTCCTGACCGCCACCGCTCCTGTGCGGTGGGTTCAGCCGCTGCTTGCCGCCACCGGTTGGACTCCCACCCGCCCTGTGGCAATTCTACGACCTCCGTCAACGCGGCGGGCCAACCTGCGCTACTGTGTTGAGCCGGCTCCGGTGCCCTTTAGAAAGCGTGGCGGAGGGACGTCTTCGACGCCCTATGAGGTATCGCCCCTCCACATGGCCGTTGCTGACCGCGTCCTCGAGCAGATAAGCACCATGCGTGCGCCCAGCGGGGACCTGCACAGCCGGTGTGCCGTTGTGGGCGTATTTCTCGAGACTGTCTTGGATGTGGAGGGCATCTCTGACGCGCTCTCCATTGCACTTGCAATGGCCGATGGTCCCGAGTTGCAGGATGTGGACGTGTTGCGCTTTCATTCTCGAGTGGACGGCGCCCAGTTGGTGGTTGGTGGCGCGCCTGGATCAAGTGCGGAGGCACGCATCGCGGAGAACGACGTTGGCTCCGTCGCGGCAGCGACAGCTCGTGGAGCAGCCCACGAGTCCCTTGAGCGGCAAGCGCCTGCACGTCCTGAGATTGTCAATGGCGACATTTCTACTGTCCACGTTGTCCAAGCCGCGTCGTCCGTGTCGACTTTCAGAGGTGGGAGGGACAGTCGCCGAGCCGAGGCCGGTTCCTTGGGGCCTGGCGATGCGGCAGGCAGTGGGTCACCGCCGTGGATTGTGGCTGAGCTTCAACGCAAGCGCGGCGGTGTCGGCGTCATTGTCGTTGTCGGTTCCCCTGGTATTTCAACGGGCACTGACTTTACCAACATGAGTTGGGGCTTCTTCCTTGGGGCTCGAAACCTCATGACGCTGGTACAAGCGTCAGGGCGTCTCTCGCGGAGCCCCCGCGAAGGGGGCACTGCCGTTGTGTGGAACCCCGACGGGTACTCTGACATGCTGCACGAGCACGACGCCCGAGAGGCCGTCATTGGGCTGGATCAGCTGGGTGACTTTGACCGCTGGGCGGCCCTGGAGGTGGATAGCGGCCCGTTGCCATGTCGCCGCGTGTACCTCGACGAGGTGATGGACGGTGTGCAAGCAGCGGACGCCGTGTCTTGCATTCAAGGCGGCTTTGCGCTCTGTGACGTGTGTACACACGCGTGCAACAGGCCTCTGGCCGGCTTGGCTACTGCGACCGTAGCGAAAGTCGTACAACGCTCCCGAAACTCGCACGCGTCTCCTCCGGGAGCTGCGGCTTATCGGACCGTTCCACCATCTCATGTCACTTCTTCCCCCCTTTCACCTGCTGCCGACGCTGCCGGAAGTCTGCCAGAATCCTCTTTGTGGCGCGTACAAGAGGCAGCCCCAACCCCAGAGAAGCGGGGGTTAACGTACTCGGGACAGCTTCAAACCCCTCCCCGCCAAGTGCGTCAACGAATGGGTGCTGCGTCATGGTCGGCGACGACCGGGCGTGGGCAGGCGCCTCCGCCTGAGTCGAGCGGTGGTCGGCAGGCTGTGACACTGGCGCACAGCAGTGGGCGAGCTACGTCGGCAGGCGGAACGATGGCTGGGCCGGAGCATAGTGCGTTGGTGCAGACTCAACTGGTGCAGGGGCGCCTCGTCGTTGAACGACCACCCGTCGTTGGCATAGGTGCCCGCCACAGCAACGGGCCCCGCCCCAGTCTTGGTGCACCGGCTTTGGCGACTAGGCCGTCCGTGGCGGCTGTTGCTCCGGGCACCCTGGGCACACTGCATGTTGCCAATTTGCAAGTACGGGATGCTACCGTGCAAGCGTTGGAGTTTGGTAGGAGGGCCGCTACGGCGATTATGGACAGCCGCCAGGCGGATCGTGTTCGGCCTTGTGCAGCATGCTGCGCTCTTCGCGTTCCTTCGGTTCCTGCCCGGCGGCATACGCCCGCCGCCTGTTTCAAGAACATTTGCTGCTCGTGCTTGCGGACGTCTCGGTACGTGTCGGCGGCATCGGCGGAGCGGCCATTGGAAAACGTGTGCTCTACGCCCAGTGCCGAGTGCAGGAACGTGCCACCACCGTGGATTCCTGTGTACCCAGAGGAAGGCGAGCCTGAAGGATCGTGTACGGGTTGTGGGCTCCCACCGAGTGTGGTCATCCCATCTGTTGGGGTTTTCGGTCTACACGCTCAAGGACAACGCGGCAATCTCAAGTGCCCATGGGCGTTCACCATCCGCGTGGCAATGCTTCAAATGGCGCGTGCTCGTACGGGCATGGCAATGCAACGGCCGCTCTTTTCTGTTGCTCTTCAGCAGCGATGCCATACTGCTTGGACGTGGCCAGAGGAGGCGCTGGGGGCAGAAGACGCGGTCAGGCGCTGCGTACGTCTCCCTCCACGGAACATCCTCGACTGGGGCGACTCTCTTGACGGTGTGTCTTCAAGAGCGTTTGCTCAATGGTTGACGTCTGGCACGACGTTGCCAAATGTTGTGCTCTTCGCGCCAGTGCTTGCAAAGGCTTTGGGCGTGTTGCCTCTCTAGTGTTCGTGCACGTTAAAGAATGTCGCCGCAATGTATCATCGGTACCTGGGGCATGCACACAGGTGGACCCAGGATGGGCATCTCAAGTGAGTGTTTATAGTACTATAAACACTCACTCGGGACGGCGTCCGAGTCCTGACAGTCGATTCAGTTCGAAAATATATTTAATCGTACTTGTTGTACCAAGATTTCGAATTGGTAGTATTCAGGTCTCAAGTGTCAAATGCGCAGCAAATTTCCAGACTTTGGTCAGCGGAACGCTCCTTTTTCTGCCCAGGGCATACTCGTGACGACATTGAGGCGGCCTCTCTGAGCTGCGATTATCCAGAGCCGCGTGAGGAGGGGTGTGGTATGTGGCTGTACGCGCCATTTGGTATGCTGTGTCGTCCATTTGTTCCTTGTGAATGGTTTCGATTGTATGAAATTACGAACAAATCTTCTTGGGGGGGGTCAGTCGCCGACGGAACGTTTACAGTACTGGAAACTGCCTTGACTCTTTTTCCTTCGGCGATGAGTCGCGTGGTGCCCCGTGCTCTGCCGTCTTGGAGTCTGCGTTGCATGCTGTCGTGCATGCGTTTGTCCCTCTGCAGCTGTTTCACCCCGCGATCTCTGTGCGGCTGGTGTGTGCGCTTCTGTGTGTTTCGCTCGCGGCGCGGGCGTGAGTGGTGCTGCTGAGCGGTGCCTGGGGGCATCGCTGGCAGCCGTGCGTCTGTTGCTCGTGTGGGTGAGAGCTGTGTGTTTGGGCGTAGGTGGCTCTGACGCCCG
>CM020619.1:14738-100034 GCA_009829735.1 Pyropia yezoensis
GGAGAAAAGGACGGAGTTACCTGCTCAACCGGTAGCCGCCTGGACACCCTGTTTGTTCAAGGGGACCTTGCTCGTCCTGCGTAAGGAAAACCTCAAGATTAATGCTCGTATGCGTGTGGGGGGATAGCCTCCCCCAAGCTGTTACGCCGGTGGTCGACACGGGAGCCGGACCAAGCGTCATCACTGAGAACCTGTTACCTCCGGGCTGGCGTCGACATGCCTGGAGAGCGCCTACCAAGACCCGGATTGTAGACGCATCAGGTCAAACCCTACGACCGCTTGGCCGTCTTCCCGTCGCCATCTATGTCAACAATGAACCAATGCTTTTTCCCTTTCTAGTAGTCAAGACCTTATCAGTCCCCCTCATCCTAGGCTGGGACTTCCAGAAGCAGCATGTCAAGAGCATCCTACCCGGAGAAGGAAAGGTGCAGTTCAACCATGGGTTTGTGTCACCAGTGCTGGAGCACCTGGACACCAAGGTTCGTGTGGCCAAGAACCAGAAGGAACGCATCCCACCCTCTACCTTGACCCTCATCAAACCGGTGCTCCTACCTCCTCGCTCGGAGACCAAGGTTCAAGTCACGACCCGGACTGCAGGTCAATGCCTGATCTACGGACGCAAGGAATTTCTGGCGAAACACCGATTATACCTAGCCCACGGACACCACAAGAAGGTGGAGAGGCACACCCCGTTCTCGGTGCTGATCGTCAACGTGAGCCGGAAGCCAATAACCCTCGCCAAGGGCACTCGAGTTGGTACAGCAGAGCCTTACCGGGGGTCCGCCCGCGCTATGAGCAAGGAAGACCTCTTCAACCTGCAACAAGAGCTGGCATCCAACTTGACGGCCTTAGACGTATCTCCGGAACAAGAGCAGGCTGGCCGTACTACTCCGAAGCCGGAACAAGCACCGCCCGGGATGCCGAAGGTCAACCAAGAAAACGTCCCTCCCGACTTGAAGGAGGCACTGGAGAAGCTTCTCCAGGAATATCGGCACCTGTGGTCTGGAGAGCTGGGCAAGATGGACGCCACCCTACACCGGATTCAACTCAAGCCAGATGCCAAACCAGTGCACATGCACCCATACCGGGCTGGACCTCATCGCCGGGATGAGATTGAGAAGCAGGTTAACAAGATGCTCAAGATGGATGTTATCGAGCCGTCTGATGGCGAGTGGGCTTTCCCGGTGGTAGTCGTCCCGAAACCTGGCGGTCACTTCCGTTTCTGCGTTGACTACAGACGCCTGAACGAGATGACAGTCAAGGATGTATACCCGATACCCCGGATGGATGATTGCCTCGACTTTCTTGGTGATGCCACCCTCTTCTCGACGCTGGATTGTAATGCCGGTTACTGGCAGATCCCTCTGGCTGACGAGGACAAGGACAAGACTACCTTCACGTGCCACATGGGACTGTTCCGGTGCAAGCGTCTCCCTTTTGGTCTCACTAATGCTCCGGCAACCTTCCAGAGAGCCATCGACATCATCCTGTCGGGGCTAAGGTGGAGAACATGTTTGGTCTACCTGGACGACATCATTGTTTTCTCCAAGACCCCAGCGGAACACCTGGAGCACCTTCGAGAGGTCCTGGCCCTCCTGTCCAAGGCTGGAGTTACCCTCAAGGCCGAGAAGTGCCACCTGTTTGAGACTGAGGTGGAGTACCTGGGGGCACGTGCTGAGTCCGGGGGAGCTCCGAGTCAACGAGAAGAACATCAAGGCCCTCCGGCATGCACGGCAACCTAAAACCCAGACGGAACTCAAGAGCTTCCTGGGTATGTGCAACGTCTACCGCCGGTTCGTACGGGACTACGCTCTGATTGCCCGGCCCTTGACCAAGCTTACTAGCAAGAAGCTTCCAGCACAACTCCCGGTGTTCGACGAGAAGCAGACAGCAGCCTTCGAAGAGCTCAAGAAGCGCCTGACCACCACTCCAGTACTGGCGTTACCCAAGCGGGAGGGTCAGTTTGTTCTGGAGACTGACGCCTGTGGCGTCCAGGTGGGGTGCTCACTACTCCAGCAACAACCTGATGGGCACTTCCTCCCGATAGGCTACTACAGTCGCGTCTTGACTCCAGCCGAGAAGAACTATTCCACGACCGAGCGCGAGTGCTTGGCGGTCGTCTGGGCTTGCTTCCTGTTACGTCCATATCTTGAAGGACAAGAGTTCCTCATCCGGACGGACCACGCCAGTCTAAGGTGGCTGCTATGCATGGACAGCAGTCAAGGAAGGGTCGCCCGGTGGCGCCTACGCCTTTCGGAGTTCAAGTACAAGGTGTGCACCAGAGCAGGGAGGGAGCACCACGCGCCGACACCATGTCCAGGCTGGAGACTCCTGCAGCCGATACCGGTCCTATCCCGTAGGAAATACCTTGCTTCATCCTCCCGAATGTCGGACGTGGCTGGCACGCTCCCCTGTACGAGACACCTGACGCTCATCAACCGGTAACCATTCACCGGATGCTGGAGGCACAATTGACGGACCCTCAATGCTTGGAGCTTCGCCACCAAATGGACCTGAACCGGAACAGTCGCTTCTCCGAGTCTACAGACGGACTCCTGGTACGGGTGTCACCCTTCGATGGGGCAACTCAAGTCTACGTACCCCGGAGCCTACGGACTGACATCCTACGCCTGGAGCACTCGTCTCCCCAGGCCGGGCATCCTGGTATCAATCGGATGTATGCTTCCATGAGACGACATTATTACTGGGAAACCATGGCCAGTGACGTCCATAAGTGCCTGGAGGCTTGTATTTCTTGTGCAAGGAACCGGTTGTCCCAGAGGAAGAAGACTTCTAAGCTACGCCTATTCCCTGCGGCGGAGCCCTTTGCAAGCTTAAGCATGGACATCCTGGGGCCCCTACCTGAGACCTCCAGTGGCAACATATACCTGCTCATCATTTGTGACCGGTTCTCCAAGTTCACTCGAGCAATCCCGTTGAGAACCATCACGGCTCTGGATGTCACGTCGGCCTTCTGCGAGTACTGGATAGCTGCCTACGGCCCTCCAGACTCCGTCTTAACCGACAACGGTCCCCAGTTTGCATCCCTGTTCTTCCAAGGAGTCTGTGACCTGATGGGCATCAAGAACTTGTACACCACGACGTACCACCCTCAAACGAACGGTCAGGTGGAACGATTCAACCGGACCCTAGTGGACATGCTACGGCACTACGTGGAGGAGCACCAAGAAGACTGGGACGAGCTCCTGGCTGTCCTCACTCTAGCCTACAACTCCCGAGTTCACCGGACAACGGGAGTCGCTCCACTCGACTTTGTCACCCCAAGGCGGCTGACCAACTTCTCCCTGGAAAGAATACCGGATGGTCTCCAGCCTGCACTGAAGTCAGGTCCAAGGCAAAGGATGAGTTCCTGGAACAACTAAAGCTCCTGCTCCCAAGAGTCAAGGAGTCAATCTCAAAGACCCAGGAGCGATACAAGCGGGACTATGACAAGGGTGTCCGGGAAAAGAACAAGGAACTGGGTGGTGGCGACTGGGTTTTTGTGGACAACCATAGCAAGACCCGGGGGAAGCTGGACTCTAAGACGGATGGACCTTATGAGATTCTCAATACGGATGGCTGGACCTTCCTTCTAGACGTGGATGGCTCTCCGTACCGGGTGAGCAGCGACCATGTCACCCGAGCTCCACCGCCAAGCCAACGGGACTTGACCCGGCGTAAGCGGACTGCGATACCCTGGCTATCCCAAGAAGAAGGTCGGGAATTTGTCTACGTCAAGTTTGTCGACCATGCCTGGAGAGATGGACGCCTGTACCTGCGAGTACGCTGGTTCGGCTTTAACCCAGCAGATGATACATGGGAACCCTCAAACCGGCTACCCATCGCGGACGTCTGTGCCTACACGCGACGGAACGGGATCGAGGGCACTCCAGTGGCCAGAGCCGGCAAGATTCTGGAGTCGGACACGGAGGAGGACCAAGAGGACGGGGCCAACCAAGACCCTCGGGACGAGACGAGCTCGCCCGCAACGGATGCGGAACAAGAGGATTGAGAAGAAGGGAACGGGTATATCAAGGATAACACGCAACGCAAGCATGGAACAATCAAGGAAAACAAGCACCCGCTCGAGCAACCCTTCTCTCCGCCTCTTCCCTCCTCGCTTCTCCCAAGACCCTCACCCTCCTTGCATCCAACTACTACTCCCGGCGCGGACGCTGAGCCGCGGGAGTGTCCTCCGGCGTTGCCTCCGCGGTACGACGGGAACCGGAGGAAGACGGGATGACGTAGTGCGGTGGACGCGGCGCATCCCGGTATGACGCCATCGGAGTAGTACCAGTAGTTGCCGGTGGCTCCCGCTCATCCAGATATGTCCGTCGGCGCCGCTGGAAGCCCGTGAAGGTCTCTGACCACTGCTGGGCCAGGCCATGCCGCGTCAAAGTCGCCAGAAGTTCGCCAACCACCGGGTTGTTCGACATCTGGCCGCTGTCCGCGCAAGCAAACACCCGGTCGACCACGTCGTTCAAGACGCTGGCGTAAGTACCCAGCACCAGGGAGGACCCGACGCCTTCAACCTGCACCGGAAGACGACCCAGCTGGTCTTCAATCATGCCGACGTCGTACTGGTCGCATGTTGGACCACCTTGGTTCAGGTACCAGTCAGGCACCCGGAAGCGGGTAAGGCGCAGAGTCGGCGCCGGAATCTCGAACCGGCCCGAGGATGACACTACCGGACGGTCCACAACGGCCCCCGAGACCGGAGTACCCAACTCCAGTGGAGGCACAGCGCCGCCGGCGTTGGAAGAAGGCGTCCGGGGTAGAGCGACCGGGGTAGTCGGCGACCGCACGGCCACTCCCAGACTCGCCGCAGACAAGCGCGGTGCCGGAGGAGCTTGAAGTACCGGCACAGCAGGAACAGGGCGCGGACGCGCCGGTGACGGTTCAGGCGAGGCAACCGGGGCGACAGGGGCAACCGGAGGAAGCGGAGCCGCCGCAGACGCCCGACCGACCGCCGCGGCCCATCCCGACTCCCGCACCGGCGGCCCAACTGGCAGAAGATCAAGGGCGGCCGGAGCAGGAAAGCTACCTAGCTGCGGCCACGCCGGAAGCGGCGTCGCCAGCTGCACCTTAGCCGGAGAAGACTGGTAGACCACCTGCGCCCAACCGTAGCCATCCCGACGCGGGCGGTTCTGGTCGGCAATCGCGTTCAAGAAGCTCCGGTCATGCACCGGTACCAGACGCCGGAAGTCGATCATCGCCTGGAAGAGCTCCTTGTACTCCTCGTCCTCGCTGCACAGGAAGTCGACGGTCAACTTGTCGACAATCCAGACCATCAGGAGGTCGGGGAGAAACCAAAGCCGGTTGGACACCAAGACCTCGTGAAGCCAGTGGTTGGCCGCCAAGACTGTCATCTCGGACGTGTACATCATGTACGGGATTGAATGCAAGAAGCCCTTGATCGACGCCTGAGTCAAGGCGTCCAAGAAGTACCAGGTGCAAGGGATGCTGGAAGGAGCAAACCCGACCGGGATCTCGACTTCCTGCTGCTGCGGGATGACCTTGGGGTAGTATGCCGCCCGGTTAGCCTTGTCCAGCTTCCAGAACTCCTGGTGGTTGCAGCTCACAAGGAAGTCACGCTGACGCCCGCGTCGCTCACCCTGCTCCCGTGCCGGCGACAACTTGGAGTATTTCCGGGTCAAGAAAGGCGGCTCCAGAGCGACCATGCTCGGACGGGGGTCGCAGTTCAAGCTTCCCGACCCTTTGAGCGCCTCGTCCCAGACCTTGAGCGCCCGGTGGACGTATCCTTCCTCCTCCGGCCACCGGAGAACGGACGCGGACACGCGACGCTCGGTCAAGGGTAGATCCAGTACCAGCGCGAAGGGGAGATCCTCCAGACGAGCAACCCAAGAGGAACCCGAGAAGCTCTGGGAGCGGTCTTGTGCCAGGCGCATCTGGTCCGCCGTATGAAGACGTGCCTTGTCCATCTCGGTCAAGACCCCGCGCTGGAGTTCCTTGCGCCAGAGGTCCATGCAATCCTGCTGGCACTGGGCCGCGCCGGCGTTGCCAACCACCGTGGAGTAACGCCGGGCCGCCAGAGGGTCCTGCCCAAGGAGCATCTCCGGGAGACCCTCCGGGGGGGCCTCGACCGGGTGCATCGCGGAAGCCGGGGAACTCGATCCGTCCCCGCCGTGGCGACCGGCGCAGGCACCGACATCCGAGGAACCGGAGGCAGGAGAGGGGCACGACGACCCGAGTTCTCCTCCGCAACACTCGCCGCCGGAACCACGGGCCCAGCTTGGATCTCGGAACTGGACATCCCGTCCAGACTCCGGGGAACGAGAGGGCCAAGGTGAAGGAGCGGAGGGGGGGGGCAGAATCGGGGCAGGTGATCGTGACCGGGGTGAAGACGCTCGACCTCGGCACCGGTGTGGACGTGCTCGAGGCTGTGCACGGTGGCACCTGGTTCGGCCCGAGGACGTGCCGGACTAGGGAGGGAGCTATGTAGCATCCCTGGCCCCGACTTGGCGCCGACCCGGGACTGCAACCAGAGGGCACCAGGTGCCAGAACACGCCCGCCGTGTGGCGATGGTTGGCGGCCGTGGCCCGTGCCCGGCACTGGGATGCGGTGGACTACGCTATCCACACGCGAGAGGGGGATTTCTGATGTGTTTTTGCATATTTGTGAGGGACTTGATTTGAGAGAATTTGAGTGTGAGATTAGTGAGTGGGAATAGAATTAGTAGTGATAGTGGCCCCCGACCTGACGAGGTTAGACTCGGGTCGGGGCCACTCGGGGTTATGGGGGGGGCTACCGGGCCAACGTGCCGGGGTTCCCCCAGATGCACGTTAAGAGGGACAGCGAGGCGCCCTCGGCCCGCGCCCTCAGGGAAAAAGACAACTGCGCGTTTGCTTTCCTCTTCCCCGTGTGCACTACCGTGCGTATCTGTTTGCCCTGCAAGCAGGCACGTGAGGCAACAGGCATACCATTCTCGTAGTTCCCCTTTCTGCGTTACCTGTCCCTTTCCCCCGAGGGATATTGACACGTGTCTGAGAGGATCGAGTTTTATACCACAAGTACCTGCCCCAACTTCAACAGGACGAAGCTCTTCCGCCACATCAGGTCCGTACGCGCCGTCAGGAATAGGAGTGTCGGTGTGCGGCCGCTGACGTTCAGCGCCCTTGGTCGTCACAAGAAGACGGGACCCGGTGCGAGGGATGCACATAGGACCAATGCGCCGGTTGTTGCGCTGGATCCCGCCATGAAGAGTCCTCCAAACAATCGCAGCAAGGAAGAGGTCGACGTTCTGCTTACTCATGTATACCTCGCGACTGGCGCGTTGCAGCTCGCTGGCGAGGTACTGCGCCGTTGTCATCAGCCGCCCTTCGCCACAGCTTGCAATCGCGGGATCGTCGACGGCCACCCTGTTGTGGATGAAGCAAAACTCCGTGGCGTCGAGGACGTCGGCCTCATGACGTTCCCGCAAGGTGGCCTCGTCTGGTAAAGCCTGGTGGAAGTGACGCAGGTATGAACGAAGGTGAAACCGAGTCCGCGATGGTGTCCCCGTCCGCAGCGCGTTCGTGTAGATCGTGTAGCCCCGCTCGTGAAGTTCCTCGTGCCCTACCGTGTACAGCAGCCGCGCGTGGACCTCCGCCGCCGTCACGTGGCGCTCAATCTCGGACGGGGCGTCGTTAATATTCCACATGTAGGGCTGCTCCGAAGCGATGCCGTGAGTGACCTCCCAGCGCCCATAAAGCGTGACGTGCTGGTCAATGGCAATGAAGTCCTCGGTGTCGACAACGCCACGAGCCGGGTGGTCATCTGGTAGAAGCTCGGCAAAGCGAGGCAGGTCTGACGTCTTCCGGGTCGCCATTCTCTGCCGGTCGGCTCGCGACATCTGCGCGGGCGTGTCTGGCATGTCGGGCGGCGGTTGCGGGAACGCATCGGCACCCGTGGAACCACCGTCCCCTTCCACTCCACGTGAGGATGGTGCATTCTCCGCAGAGCCCGCTGCTTTGTCACCGCCACCGCCGTCGGATGACCCTACCGCCCGCGACCGTTTGCTCGCCCCATCTGGACAATCCGAGCCGCCATCAGGTGCCGGCCGCTTTGTGCCACCACCTTCCGTCGTGGGCGTCGTTTCCGCCCGACCCGTGTCGACGCGGGCGACCGCAGCAGCTGCTGGCATCGCCGACGGATGCCCCCCCCCAGGCGTTGTAGGCGCGGTGCCCGCCCGACACGGCTCTACAGGGGCGACGGCAGCAGCCGCTGTTGCGGAGCCGGCGGTTGTCCTCCACCGGGCGTTGAGGGCGCCGTGGCCGCCCGACCTGGCTCGATAGAGCCGACGGCGGCGGCGGGTGTAGGCGTTGGCGGTTGTTCATGACCAGGCGTCATGCCCGCCGCCTCGCTCGTGGCGGGCTCGGGGGGCCGCTCTGCAGATGGCTGAGGACCTCCAGGAGCACCGCCAGTCGCCGAGTTCGTACTGGTTGGCGGGCGCAAAGGAGAAATCTCGTCTCGAGCGTCACCGCTGACTCCACCTGGGCCTTCCTCTCCGCCACCACCCACCGAGGGTCCGGCCGGCACGATTACGGCGTCTGTTCTTTCTGGACCGCCGCGGGATCGACGTTGTCGGAGGCCCTCTTGGACCGGCTTGCTCGGCTGCCGGGACAGCAGAAGAAGGCGGGCCGCCATCACCCCAGCTTGGCCCGACGGTGAAGACACCTTTCCAGGGCCGCCCGCCCCAACGTCGGCACCCTTTTTGCCACCGCTACCACCGTCGGCGTCGACAGCGTCACCTCCGCTTCGGGTTGCGGCCCCCCAGGTCCGGCGTCAACTTGATTGGGTGCCGCAGCGTCGCCTTCGGTGTTGCCGCCTGTGCCACTCACATTGACGCCGCCACCGCCGGCGAGGGCACGACGTGCGGGCAACGGCGTCGGTGGGGTGGGATCTGGCGGCATTGTCGGCCGCACCCATTCCGCGATCAGGCACACCAGTCACCCCAGTGCTTCTTGAAAAATCCATGGGCGCGGGCCGCCTCGACGCCAACAGACTCGGTGGCGCCGCGCTTCACGCCGAGGGCCTTGCCTTTCTTGCCCTTGCCCTGGCCTTTGCCCTTGCCTGCAGGCCGACCCGCTGACTGGCGCTTGCCCTTGCTCTTACGCCCGCCCGGGTCCGCCTCCTCCTCGTCTTCTCCAGCTCCTCTTGTTCGTCGTCGTCCGAGGCCTCTACGTCGGATGCGGACTCGACCAGAGTGCCCCCACCTTCTACGTCGCTCACGTCGTACTCCATAAAGAGGGCAGTCAGGTGCGCTGTCATTGTCTCGCCGCCAAGGAAGGGGTGCACAAGGCCCCACATGTTGGCCACATCAAAGTCCGGGCCAACCTCGTAGGAGCCATGGACAAGAAAGTCACGAGCACCTTCATCCTCCTGCGACGACTCAGAGTCGCTGGCTATGCTGCCCGTCTCCTTGTTCATAGCGCTCATGAGCCGCAGGATCTTGACTTGATACCCCGCCGGCTGCTTCTGCTGCAACTTGTCAATCCTCTTCTGCCGGGGGGCGTTGCGCGCTGTGATGCGCCGCTCACGACGACGTGCGTCCCGCTCGGACGGGGACTCGATGTTGTCAATGGCGCGCTTGCGCTCAATCACCTTTTCAACGTACTGCTTGCGCGCCGCCAGAGTGCTCGCCACCTGCTGCGCCGACGCGCCTTCCAGCTGACGCTTGGCCACCCGCACTGCGACACGCAGGTGGTTGAGGAAGACCAAGAGGACAGTAAAGAACATACTGTCGCACCCTTGCTTGAGCCGGTTCGGCGGCACACCAGCAGGCTTGGCCACCCCCGTCCACAACCACGCAATCTCGAGCATCTTGTCGCGCACAATGTCTGCATCCTCACGGGGCGTTCCAGGACAAAAGATGAATGCCGGGGAGACCAGCCCCTCGCAGGCCAGGGAGCTTTCCCCCGCTTGAGGCGCAGGCCGGTCCTTTTTCTTCTTGATCGCCCGCACCATCATTCGGTCGGCTTCCAGGATGGTCAGGTAGCGCATCAGGCGCTTCTGCGTGAGCGGACTCACCGCCAGCATGATACCGATCGTCACGAACCGCTTGAGGGACTGCAGCTGCACAGGGACACCCTTGTTGGAGCTCGGCACGTTGCCGCTCTTGAGCAGCTGCTCTGCCGTTTTTCCCACGTTCACATTGCCCGGCGCCAGCTGCAAGTTCTGCGTCCGCGCCATGGCCCCCATGATGTGGGTGGACCACTGCAGCTGATGGCCGGTGGACATAGGCAGAGGCGTGAGGGCCCCCGCATTGGCGGCTCCTGCCTCCAAGAGAATCTCCACGTCTGTCATGGGCTTGCCGTCCTTGAGCTCCTTGACTGCCATTTCCACAGCGGAAGCCGGCGCGCTGCCAAACTGGTCTTTGAGCTTACGCTCAAGGATGATGCACAGCGCCGTCAGCCGGTGGGCCCCGTCGACAAGGATGTACCGCCCAGGCTTCTTTGGGTTGGGCGTCACTTGAATGACGCCATTCGTAGGGATGTAGCCAAAGCTGGTAAACTTTCGAATGAAGTTCTTGACCCACTTGTCGGAGATCTCGCGCGCCGTGTTCTCGAGGAAGTCGACCTTGTCCAGCTGGATGACCTCGGAGCGAACCTTGTACAGCTGTGACTTGGGCTTCAGCGTCATCTTGGGGACGATCTTGTCATCGTTTGGGAGCTCTCGAAACGCGTCGCTGCCAGCGTCCACGTTGCCTTCATTAATGTCGCTAACAAACGTGGCGTCGACGGTGTCGACGTTATCGCCGCCCGAGCGCTGCCTCGAAACATCGCCTTCCTCTTCCGCTTCGTCAATGTCCGACGCTAAGCGACCCGCCTCGGCCGACGGTTCCGATTCCGCAAGACGTACCGCCCGGCGCTTGGCATGTTGGTCCTCCGTTGGGCCACCGCCGGATCGGGCAGCCCGAGTGTGAGTACGACGCGTCACCCGGTCAAGGTCACCGGATGATGCCGAAGAACTCTCGTTGGCACGGTCCGCTCGACCGTCAGCACAACCGGCGGCACTGCGGCGCGGCTCCCGGTCAGCAGAAGATGAAGAGCCTCCGCCCGTGCCGGAGGAGCCCCGCACAGGTCCAACGGCACCAGCAATTGACGCCTCACCGCCACGATCGCCTCGGCGGCCGCCTCCCACGCGGCCGCCACCACGGCCACCACCACCGCCACGACCGGCACGTCCAGGGCGCTGGCTACCGTCCACAGCCCGAGCGGCTTGGTCCTCACCGCCGCTTGAAGCCCCGCCGCCGCCACGTTCTCCGCCGCGGCCTTTAGAACCGACAGAGGTCAGGCCGACACCCTGCATGACAGCCTCGGCAGCGCCTCCGCCACCGCCCACGGCAGCCTCACCAACAGCTGAAGGGGAGTTGCTGCCACGGCCGCGATCCTCGTCACCAGGAGACGAAGCACGGGCGGCAACAATATCCCCGGAGCTTCCACCCGCGCCCACTTCCGCTGCGACCGCCGCCCCGCGATTCTGACCACGCCCACGACCGCCGCGACCGCGCGTTCCACGTCCGGATCCGGTCGAACGCTTGCGCGCCATGGGCGCAGAGAGAGTCTGCCGCGCGCGCGCGGCACGAATTCGGCAAGAGCAGCCGCGATCTCCCACCAAACCGGCTCCCCAGCGTTCGCCGCCCACCCTGCAGCCAGCCTGCCTTGCGCAAAAAAGCGCACAACCACTCGGGCGCTGCGCCCTATCGCGGACGCCAGCCACCTCCACGCCCAACTACAGCGGGCCTCGTCACCGCAAAGTACGCCCAAAGGCACCAACCACCAACACGCCCGGCGGACACACACGGCTGCCCGCGATGCCACCTGCAACCCCACAGCAGTACCACCCACGCCCCCGCCGAGCTGCACCGCTGCACTCGGCCCCGCGAGGCAGACGGCCAAGCACAACCCTCAGGCCGCAGACGCAAGCACGGACCCACCGCCACCTGGCGGGCGTCAAAGCCACGTACGCCCAAACACACAGCTCTCACCCACACGCACAACAGACACACGGCTGCCAGCGATGCCCCCAGGCACCGCACAGCAGCACCACTCACGCCCGCGCCGCGAGCGAACACACAGAAGCGCACACACCAGCCGCACAGAGATCCCGGGGTGAAACAGCTGCAGAGGGGAAGGACGCATGCACGACAGCATGCAACGCAGACTCCAAGACGGCAGAGCACGGGGGCACCATGCGCGTCATCGCCGAAGGGAAAAGAGTCAAGGAAGTTTCCAGTACTGTAAACGTTCCGTCGGCGACTGACCCCCCCCAAGACGATTTGTTCGTAATTCCATACAATCGAAACCATTCACAAAGAACATATGGACGACACAGCATACCAAATGGCGCGTAAAGCCACAAGCAGCACCCCTCCTCACGCGGCTCTGCATAATCGCAGCTCAGACAGGCCGCCTCGATGTCGTCGCGAGTATGCCCTGGGCAGAAAAAGGAGCGTTCCGCTGACCAAAGTCTGGAAATTTGCTGCGCATTTGACACTTGAGACCTGAATACTACCAATTCGAAATCTTGGTACAACAAGTACGATTAAATATATTTTCGAACTGAATCGACTGTCAGGACTCGGACGCCGACCCGAGTGAGCGTTTATAGTACTATAAACACTCACTTGAGATGCCCATCCTGGGTCCACCTGTGTGCATGCCCCAGGTACCGATGATACATTGCGGCGACATTCTTTAACGTGCACGAACACTAGAGAGGCAACACGCCCAAAGCCTTTGCAAGCACTGGCGCGAAGAGCACAACATTTGGCAACGTCGTGCCAGACGTCAACCATTGAGCAAACGCTCTTGAAGACACACCGTCAAGAGAGTCGCCCCAGTCGAGGATGTTCCGTGGAGGGAGACGTACGCAGCGCCTGACCGCGTCTTCTGCCCCCAGCGCCTCCTCTGGCCACGTCCAAGCAGTATGGCATCGCTGCTGAAGAGCAACAGAAAAGAGCGGCCGTTGCATTGCCATGCCCGTACGAGCACGCGCCATTTGAAGCATTGCCACGCGGATGGTGAACGCCCATGGGCACTTGAGATTGCCGCGTTGTCCTTGAGCGTGTAGACCGAAAACCCCAACAGATGGGATGACCACACTCGGTGGGAGCCCACAACCCGTACACGATCCTTCAGGCTCGCCTTCCTCTGGGTACACAGGAATCCACGGTGGTGGCACGTTCCTGCACTCGGCACTGGGCGTAGAGCACACGTTTTCCAATGGCCGCTCCGCCGATGCCGCCGACACGTACCGAGACGTCCGCAAGCACGAGCAGCAAATGTTCTTGAAACAGGCGGCGGGCGTATGCCGCCGGGCAGGAACCGAAGGAACGCGAAGAGCGCAGCATGCTGCACAAGGCCGAACACGATCCGCCTGGCGGCTGTCCATAATCGCCGTAGCGGCCCTCCTACCAAACTCCAACGCTTGCACGGTAGCATCCCGTACTTGCAAATTGGCAACATGCAGTGTGCCCAGGGTGCCCGGAGCAACAGCCGCCACGGACGGCCTAGTCGCCAAAGCCGGTGCACCAAGACTGGGGCGGGGCCCGTTGCTGTGGCGGGCACCTATGCCAACGACGGGTGGTCGTTCAACGACGAGGCGCCCCTGCACCAGTTGAGTCTGCACCAACGCACTATGCTCCGGCCCAGCCATCGTTCCGCCTGCCGACGTAGCTCGCCCACTGCTGTGCGCCAGTGTCACAGCCTGCCGACCACCGCTCGACTCAGGCGGAGGCGCCTGCCCACGCCCGGTCGTCGCCGACCATGACGCAGCACCCATTCGTTGACGCACTTGGCGGGGAGGGGTTTGAAGCTGTCCCGAGTACGTTAACCCCCGCTTCTCTGGGGTTGGGGCTGCCTCTTGTACGCGCCACAAAGAGGATTCTGGCAGACTTCCGGCAGCGTCGGCAGCAGGTGAAAGGGGGGAAGAAGTGACATGAGATGGTGGAACGGTCCGATAAGCCGCAGCTCCCGGAGGAGACGCGTGCGAGTTTCGGGAGCGTTGTACGACTTTCGCTACGGTCGCAGTAGCCAAGCCGGCCAGAGGCCTGTTGCACGCGTGTGTACACACGTCACAGAGCGCAAAGCCGCCTTGAATGCAAGACACGGCGTCCGCTGCTTGCACACCGTCCATCACCTCGTCGAGGTACACGCGGCGACATGGCAACGGGCCGCTATCCACCTCCAGGGCCGCCCAGCGGTCAAAGTCACCCAGCTGATCCAGCCCAATGACGGCCTCTCGGGCGTCGTGCTCGTGCAGCATGTCAGAGTACCCGTCGGGGTTCCACACAACGGCAGTGCCCCCTTCGCGGGGGCTCCGCGAGAGACGCCCTGACGCTTGTACCAGCGTCATGAGGTTTCGAGCCCCAAGGAAGAAGCCCCAACTCATGTTGGTAAAGTCAGTGCCCGTTGAAATACCAGGGGAACCGACAACGACAATGACGCCGACACCGCCGCGCTTGCGTTGAAGCTCAGCCACAATCCACGGCGGTGACCCACTGCCTGCCGCATCGCCAGGCCCCAAGGAACCGGCCTCGGCTCGGCGACTGTCCCTCCCACCTCTGAAAGTCGACACGGACGACGCGGCTTGGACAACGTGGACAGTAGAAATGTCGCCATTGACAATCTCAGGACGTGCAGGCGCTTGCCGCTCAAGGGACTCGTGGGCTGCTCCACGAGCTGTCGCTGCCGCGACGGAGCCAACGTCGTTCTCCGCGATGCGTGCCTCCGCACTTGATCCAGGCGCGCCACCAACCACCAACTGGGCGCCGTCCACTCGAGAATGAAAGCGCAACACGTCCACATCCTGCAACTCGGGACCATCGGCCATTGCAAGTGCAATGGAGAGCGCGTCAGAGATGCCCTCCACATCCAAGACAGTCTCGAGAAATACGCCCACAACGGCACACCGGCTGTGCAGGTCCCCGCTGGGCGCACGCATGGTGCTTATCTGCTCGAGGACGCGGTCAGCAACGGCCATGTGGAGGGGCGATACCTCATAGGGCGTCGAAGACGTCCCTCCGCCACGCTTTCTAAAGGGCACCGGAGCCGGCTCAACACAGTAGCGCAGGTTGGCCCGCCGCGTTGACGGAGGTCGTAGAATTGCCACAGGGCGGGTGGGAGTCCAACCGGTGGCGGCAAGCAGCGGCTGAACCCACCGCACAGGAGCGGTGGCGGTCAGGAGTATGAGAGGACACGGCAGGGTGGCCAATACGTCCTTGACAAACACCAAAAGGTGCCGAAACGAGCCCCACAGACCGAGAAGGTGCACCTCATCAATCACCACTCGCCCCAACCGACCTTGCGCGTCGAGCCCGCGGATGAGAGCCACAAACTGTGCTCGGTTACGCACAATGACGGCGGCATCGGCCACCACGACCGCCACGTCTGGCGCCAAGCGCTGCGCCCATGACCCGGCGCGGACGGGCATGCGGGCGGCAGCGTCGAGGATTGTGGCGCTGACCGCTCGCGTGGTTGTCAAGACAATCGTCACGGTGGGACACCACAAGGAAGCCCGTCGGGAAAAGGCAACTGCGGCTGCCGCCCCGCGGCTACCAATCGAGGACGCGGTGGCACCACCAGCACCAGCTCCTGCACGACCGCAAAAGTCAGAGCTTCCGCCGTTGAAATGGTCTGCTGCCCCTACCGACCGCCGGTGCTGCTCGTACTGATACAGCTCGTACTGCTGCTTGGCGGCTTCGTGCTGGTGCTCGGCTTGTACAGCAGCGTTTGCTGCCGCTGCGGCCTCAATGTACGCGACGAGCAGAAAGGTGGCACTCTTGCCGCCCCCCGTCGGAAGAACCGTCAGCTGCGTCACAGCGTCACGGGCGCACAATGTACGAACTGTCGCTAGGCGCTGCGTGGGGGACTTGAAGCCACCAGGCCCGTATACCTGCCTGGCTGCAGCATCCACGGCAGCCTCGGCTACCGACAAGGACATACGGAATGCGCGGCAGCCCAACGTAGGGGCCGAAGCCACAGCACAGGCGGGTGCGACGGCCAGTGTGGCGGCACTCGATACTGCGCCGCCAACGCCACCTGCTGGGACGGCACCACCCCCGTCTGCTGTGCCAGATGCTCCACCAAGGGATGACGGGAGATGGCCATTGTCAGTGGCGGCGGCGGCGGAGGCGTGTTGGGCTGCGCGGCCCAATGGTGGGGGCGGTGGCCTGAATACCGGCGACAGTCCAGAATCCTTTGACGGATGAAGCGGGTGTCGCAGACCGTCCTGATAATGGCGTGACTCGACGCCCATAGAGGTGTGCCACCACGAGCTAGCTCGACGAAACCAGAAAACGCTTGCCGCCGTCAGCTCATTGACCGCCAGGTCCTCCAGGCCAGCATACCGCTGCGTGGCGGTTGTGGATGTGTGGCCTGCCTGAGCGTCGAGCACTCTCCCAATGTCGGCGACAACGCCATCCGTGCCGCCTCCTGGCCCGTCCGCACCAATGTCGTGGCTCAGGATGTCGTAGCCGGTTGCCATCTTGGTTATGCCTGCGAGAAACTGTCGCAAGACTCGGACGCCCACATACGAGCCCGACTGCTCCCGAAGACCGTGCAGCAAGCCCGACTCTAGCGCCTTGTTCAGCACATAGGGGGACAGCTGCACACCACGGGCGTCACGAAAGAGGAGAGCCCGGTCCACCTCCTCCGCGTGACCGCAGGCACTGCTCACGACGCCCCTGACGGCGGCGGCGGATGCGCCGCCAAGCCCGCCCAGGCTGTCGCCGTTGTTAGAGACTCGGGTGGCGCGAGACACGTAGGCTTGCAGGGGGTCCAGAAACACGACGACCAGCAAAATAAGGGAGGAAGTCTTGGCGGCCATCCAGCGAAGTACGGGGCGGCCCCTGCCTTCAGCACGGGCCTGACCCTTGCTGTACGTCAGCACCGTGAATACGCTCCCAGCGTGGACAAAAAGGCTTCTACGGGCACGCGCGGTAGAGGCGACCACCTTGAGCGCCGCGTCCTCGGTTTGACGGCCCGGCGAGCCGCCGGCGACGTGCATGGCAGCCCACAATAGGGCGCGCAGCCGCTCAGCCTTTGCTTCCCAGCGCGCAATGGCGCCGCGCGCCACCTCTGCGGGCGGCGGCGCGGTGGCGCCGGAGCTGGCTGCAGGACCCTGCACGGGCCGCACCGGGCAGGCAGCCGACTCGAGAGCGCCAGATGCCACAAAGTGCGACAGCCACCGCCGTACAAGCTGCCGGTTTTGGGGCAGCTGAAGAAAGCCTACGCCCGGCGCGTGCGCCGATGGGCGGTCCACCAGGCGGATGGCGTCCGCCCAAAAGCCACTCCCCGCAGGGTCGTACCCGCCAGTGAGCTCCCGGAAGAGGGAAAAGATATCGGCGTGAAGGCTCTCTAGGCGGCGGCCGAGCTCCCGGGTGCTCATGTGCAGCTGCGCTCCCAACAGGGTGCCGCAAACGGGGCGCCCTTGAGCCGGTGACCCCACCGTGACAGGCGGCGCATGCGACGGGTCGTCACACGGGAGAAAGACGGGCGCCATTGTTTCGCTCCGCCCAATGGCCTCGGCCATGCCCGACAGGTGGACAACGTAGGCGGCCGCCGTGACCCGGGAGGGGTCAGACTTGCGCGCAATCGCGGCAAACAATTCGTCAGACGACGCCTCGCTATGTGCCATGTAGTAGAGGGTGTTGGTGATCTTGATGGAGAAGAGCAACGCAGCAGTCAGGCGCTGCGCGTTGCCGGCGTCGGCGTACCGGGCGGGGTCGGTGCGGCCAAGACCGAGGGAGCCGTACACCACCGCGAGAAAAGGCATCACCAGCTCGACGTCCGACTGGCCTTTGCAGGCTGGGTCGCCCCGCCGGGCACGGGGGTCGTACTCCTCGTGAAAGAGGGCGAGCAAAAGGGCCTGAAAGAGAGGCTCCGTGTCCGCGGCGGGGGAGGCCAAAGGGGAACCCAGCAAAGGCCCTTGGGCACCTTGACCTCTGTTACCGCCGCCAGCGGAGGCCACCTCTTGAGCGTCGAGCGCCACGGTGAGAGCGTCAGCGGCCGAGATAGATGAGGCCGATAATGTGGGGACACGCCGGTCGTCTGCGACAATGTCCGCGGCGCAGCGGTGGCCGAGGCGCACAATGTCCATGTCGACCAAGAGCAGGATGGATGTGTCCCGCACGTACCGCTGAACAGTGCCGGGCCGGAGGTTGACGTGGAAGGCTCGGCCGCTGTCGTCGCCGGCCGACGACAGACGCATTTTACGCGACAGCACAGAGGCGCTGCGGCTACGAAGAAACGCAATGGCAGCGTCCGTCACCCGCTGGATGCCGGCGCGGAGCGCGACGTACACGGGACGGTCGCAATGTTGACGACCCTCTGGGCCTTCCACATCGAGCAGCGAAAAGTGGTCCGCCACGGCAGCGGCGGTCCAGCCAAGGTCCTTGAGAGAGACGTCGTACCGCTCCATGTGCAGAAGGCCCCCCGCCTCGGTGTCATTGGTTGCCTCGGATGAGGGCAGCCGTTCCAGGGGCGAGCCGAGAGTCGAAGACGCGCCAAGAAATGCATCCAAACACACACGCTGGTTGACTTGAGGGGGCGGCACCTGCGGTGTGTCGTCGACTCCAGAGGCGGCAGCGGCAGCGGCGGCGGCGTCGGCGGCGGCGTGGGGAGCAGGGGGCACGGGAGCGCCAAGGGCGGTGGGGAGCAGAGCACCTGCCGCGACTCGGACGTGCACCGCACCTGAGGCCGCTTGGGATGGCACCCCGCAAGAGACAGGGAAGAAGCACGTTTTGTTGCCCCGCTTGAGCGTCTGACCAGACACAATGTAAAAGCGCTTGTTGCCGCACGCGTCGGTAGGGTCACTCGCGGATGCAGGCGACGCAGAGGACGGCCGCGGAGTTCCCGACGCCCTGCGGGTAACCGTCTTGTGCACGCCCTGTGCGCTCGGCGCCATCGAGCGGCAGGTGTAGCACGCGTGGAGCCCCGTACAAATGGAAAGGGCAGGAACCGCTGGTAGGTGAGCGGCGGCGGGGCCAGCGGGCCAGGCACGGAGGGAGTAGCGCTCTCTGAGCCCAACTTGGCCGCCAGTCGGCTCGACAGCCAGGGCTGCACGCGCGGCGGCAATGCCCACCGTCTGAACACTGGCCAGGCGGGCGGCCACGCCGCTGTCCTCAGAACCAGTCGCCTGGGCGTCGGCGCAGCCCATCTTTTCCACAGCTGCCTTGTGCGGCCCACCGCGGACATGGTGACCAAGCAGGGCGCCGTCCAAAAACGTAGTGTCACACGGGATGCACACCACACTGTGGGCATCAGACCAAATGTAAAAAAAATTTTCCGCGTCTGCGAGGTTGTAGGGGGCGTCGTACGCAGTGGACGTAGGAACACGCGTCGAGCCATCCTCCTCAGCATCAACGGGAGCACGAATAGGGGCGGCCGCCGTGGCAGGGCCACCACCGTCGGCGGTCAGCGCGGAGACAGGGACAGGGTCAGTGGCGACCACATCGGCTGCAGCTGAGGCAGGGGCACGGACAGTGGCCAGAGCGCCGACAGAGGTGGCACCCAGAGGACGCGCAAGAGAAAGGGCGACAGCCTGGGCTGAGACAGGCACAGCGCGCGGTGAGACAGGCGGAGGAGCGGAACGAAGTACAGCAACAGAAGAGGGGGCCGCCGCAGGGGCAGCCAGAGAAGCGACAGGCGAGCTGCCTTCCTCAGGGTCGGTGGAGTTCGGGACGGCTGTAGACATGGTGGGTTGGTTGTGATGAAAGCTCCAGGGCGGGGGGACCGATGCCGGTTAAAGGGGTCGTCAAGGCCACTGTCGCGGAGGGTGCTTCACCGGAGGAGAAAGATACAGAGGGCGATACGCACAGCAGGAGATTAGGCAAGCGCCGAGAGGAAGACGTGTGAGAGACTGGGCTGTGGTGGAGTGGGTGGTGGGGTGGGCGGCAGGTTCCGTTTTTCGGCGCGAAACTGGGCCGCCATGTAACGGTCAACGGCGGTGCGCGACTGACCTGTAGGCGGGCACATCGCAGCTTCCGTTTCGTGGCGCGAAACTGAGCCGTTCTGTCACCGATAACGGCAGCGGTGCTTCGGAGGCGAGTTGATCCCGTTGGTCTTGTCGAGCTCGCCCGTGCACGAGAGAGCCGTTTTTCTTGGAGGGTCGAATGGGGGCCCCGCGCGGGAGGCGTTCACTCTTTCCGAGGATGAACGCCACCGGGCAGCCAATCAGATGTCTTGAATCGCAGCGTTCATCGTTGAAAAGGATGGGCGCGGCGGGCGTCCATCGTTGAAAAGGATGAACAGGGGTCTACTTGTCGTACTGTAAATAAGCCATGCGGTGCGGGACCAACTGCAGATGGGCGGGCGGGGGAAAAGGAGCTCCGACGGAGGGACGTTACAGTGCGGTAAAGTGTGGGGCCGCGCGGGGGCCGCCCTCACGAGGGGGTCTGGCAGTTGTGGGTGGCAAGGGCAGGGTGGAGAGGGGGGGGAGGGGAATGAGGAGGTGAATGTGGGACGGGGTGGAGAATCAGGATGAGGTGGTCGGACTGGGGATCGGTGGTAGGGGAGTGCCGCGAAAGTGCGAGAGGGGCGACTGAATCATGTACTATCGATGAGTGCGTGAGGCGAGCGGGAGGAAGGGAGGTCGGGGGGACAAGTTGGGGGTCGGAAAAGGCCAGGGTCTGCTAGAGTTTGGGTAGAGGCGTCTGTAAAGGGGGGGGGAAGGTAGTGGTAGAGTACTGGAGGGGTGCGTGTGGAGGAAGGGAAGTCAGGTTCTCGCGGGAGCGGGGGGGGGAGCGGGGCAGCGGGGGTGCCACACAAGCGGGGCGGTGGGTGAGGCACGGGGGACCATTTTGTGGGACAAGGGGGGGGCAACGGGGAAAAGAAAGGACGTGTGCGAACGCGGCGAGGAAAGGAAACGCTGGAAAGGATCGAAACGAAAGGGTCCGAGGGAGGCGACCTCAGCAAAAAATGACTGTGCGCAAGGGCGGGGGAGGACGGGGGGAAGGGGGGCGAGTGGGCGGGGGCGGGAGGTGACGCGGTAGAAGGGAAGAAAACAGAGGGACGGCTGGGAGACGGGGGGGCCGGGGGGGTGGGGGGGGGCGGCAGGGGCGTCAAAGGACTTTGGGCGGGGGGGGCTGTGGAGGGCGGCAGGGGTGTGAAGGGACTTTGTACAAACACGGGGTCGCTGGCCGTGAGCGGGGGAGTCCGCGGGAATGGGGGCAGCTGGGGTGGAGCGGGGGGAATCGGGTGGACGGGACGAAGACAAAGGGCGGGGGGGTGACTTGGCGGAGGGGGGGGGACAGGGCTTAGGGGGCGGGACCGGGCGAAGGAGGGGGAACGGTGTGGAGAGCGGGGGAAGGCGCGGAAGGAGGCCCGGGGGGAGACCAAGGGCCGGAGAGGATACAGGGGGAAGGGGGAGGGCAGGGGAGAGAGAGAGGGCTCTGAGGGGTGGGAGGGGGGCGAGGTGGGGCGGCTGGGGCGTAAAAGGACTATGTGCAAAGACGGGGTCGCTGGGGGTGAGCGGGGGAGTCCGTGGGGATAGGGGGAGATGGGGGGCGCTGGGAGTTGGGGGTCGGGGGGATTAACGAGGGGCGGGGGTGTGACGGGGAGGGGCGGGGGAGTGACGGGGAGGAGGGGGGGGGGCGGGGCGGGGTTGGGTTGAGACAGGGCGGACGGAGGGGCACGGGGCGTGGAGGGGGGACAGGGCGGAGGAGGGGGACCGGGGCGGAGAGGAGGGGTCTGGGCGGAGAGGAGGGGACGGGGTGAGGGGGAGGCTTACAGAGGCGTTTATCGTACTGTTTCGGGGGAAAAATCGAAGGGCAGAATCGATGCACACTGCTCGGAATCGATGGACGCCCGGACAGGCCATTCAGAGCACCCCCCCAGGATTGGCTGGAATCGAGGTGTCCATCAAATTGAAACACGGCCGGAATGGGTCAAAACGGCCGCCCGCCCATCGATTTTTTGTAGAATATACATAGGGTCAGGTCGGAGGGCACGGCGGAGAGCGAGTGGGGGCGGAAGGGGCGCGGGGGAAGGGCAGGATGGGCCAGGGCGGGTCAGGTCGGCGGGCACGGCGGAGAGCGGAGAGGGGACGAAGCGATGGGGGAGGGAAACGGGAGTGCAGCACAGTGGGACGTTACGTGCGACTGGGAACGCGAGGGGACGAGCTCCTGATGCGAAACGGGCGGTTGGATGAAAGGGCGGCTGCGGGGGGGGGATTGGCCGGTGTAACGGAAGGGGACGGTGGGATTGGCGGGAAACACCTGGATGCAGGGGTTTATAGTAACGGACACAGAGGCAGATGGAGAAGGGGGGCGGGGGGAGGGGTGGGGAGGGGGGCAGGTGAAGGCGGGATCAACGGGGGGGAGGGGTGGCGGGCGGAGAGAGGAAAAATGATCCAGGGCACGGGGGAGGATGCTTTTTGGGCGGGGGGGGGGGGGTATGTGTACGGGCGGCAGAGAGGTGGGCTACTCGACTTAGTGCACAGGGGAAACGCCAAGCGGCGCGCAGGAGGTCGGGGGGGGGGGGCGGGAAGGCACTGGCAGGAGGGGGGGCGGACGGTAGATTGTGACGGGGGGTAGCGTGGGAGGCTCCGGGGGATTTGGAAAGGGAAACGGGAGGGGGGGGGGAGCGCGGGGGGAGCGTGGGGAAGGGGGAAATCTACGGCGGGTGGGGGGGGGGGGGGAACGGCGGATTCAAAGAAGGGGGATGGGGCGGGGGTTCGCGCAGATCACCTACCAGGGGCGCGGGAAACGACGCAGAGGGTGCGAAATCGACGCACTGAGGGGGGTTCGTTCCTTTCCAGGCGGGGGCCAATCGGAAGCGATCGGGAAACGACGCAGAGGGTGCGAAATTGACGCACTGGGGGGGGTTGCGTCGTTTCCTGGTCGGCGGCCAATGAGAAGCCAGATGGAAGCGATGCAGAGGAAAGGAACGTAGGTGCGAAATTGACGCGTATGGGCCACCCGGCGAAATCGACGCAGTCTGAGGGGTCCTTACAGTTGCGTCGTTTCCGAAACACTGCGAAGTTGATTCACTGAGGGGGGTCCCTCGTTCCTTCCGTATATTCTTACCTTAGGCCCGAGGTGAGGGGCGGTGGGGGAGGCCGGCTACGGCGACGAGGTGTAGCGCTCCCGCAATGCCGCTTGCGCCGGCTCGGCCGGGACCGTCAGCAGCGCCTGGCTCTGCGCCACAGTAGACGCCGCATAGGCCGGCAGCTGCGACCCTGCTGGCAGTGGCGCGCCGCCTTCGGCGCCGCAGGCGGCCCGCAGGGCGTGCTTGTGCGTTTGCAGGCTCAGGTGGTTCATGAGCTGCGCCGCCGACTCGATGGTGGTCTGGCAGGGCACGCAGATGACGAGCGCCGCCTGCTCCCAGGCGTAGAGACCCGTCCACGTGGGGGGCTCCCCGCCATCAGGCGCAGGGGGCGGGAGCCCAGCTGGCGCCCCAGGCGGGGCGCCAGTGTCGACGCGAGGGGGGTGAGGCGCTGGTGCGGGCGCGGGGGGGGCGGGGGGAGGGGCGATGGGCGGCCCAGACGGGGCGCCCGGAGCGGCAGCAGGAACGGAGGCGGGCAGAGGCGCTGCGGGAGAAGCGGCGGGGACAGAAGCAGTAGGCGGGCCGGCAGGGGCTTGCGGGACAGAGCTCCCGGCAGGTCCCGCGGCGGCGCCAGCCGCGCCGTCCATGACCAGCTGAGGAATGGAGCGCGATAGGGGTTGAGGGGGGGGCTCAAGCCGGTGGGGAAGAGCAGAGGCGGGCAACGAGAGGGGAGAGTGCAGAGGAGGGTGGGGCGGCGGCGTAGGGGCTGACCAGTGGGTGGCCAAGCGTGAGGAGGGCGGAAGGGGCGCGGGGAAAGGACAGGGTGGAAAGGAGAGGGTCAGGTCGGAGGACACGGCGGGGAGCGAGCGGGGGCGGAAGGGGCGCGGGGGAAGGGCAGGATGGGCCAGGGCGGGTCAGGTCGGCGGGCACGGCGGAGAGCGGAGAGGGGACGAAGCGATGGGGGAGGGAAACGGGAGTGCAGCACAGTGGGACGGTACTTGCGACTGGGAACGCGAGGGGATGGGCTCCAGATGCGAAACGGGCGGTTGGATGAAAGGGCGGCTGCGGGGGGGGGATTGGCCGGTGTAACGGAAGGGGACGGTGGGATTGGCGGGTAACATCTGGATGCAGGGGTTTATAGTAACGGACACAGAGGCAGATGGAGAAGGGGGGCGGGGGGAGGGGTGGGGAGGGAGGCGGGTGAAGGCGGGATCAACGGGGGGGAGGAGTGGCGGGCGGAGGGAGGAAAAATGACCCAGGGCACGGGGGGGAATGCTTTGGGGGCGAAGGGGGGCGGCTATGTGTGCGGGCGGCAGAGAGGTGGGCTACTCAACTTAGTGCACATGGGAAACGCCAAGCGGCGCGCAGTAGGTCGGGGGGGGGAAATCGCACTGGGGGGGGGGGGGGGGCAGACTACAGAATATGAGGGGGGGGGGCGTGGGGGGCTTCGGGGGATTTGAAAAAGGGGAAAGGGAAGGGTGGGGGAGCGCGGGGGGAGCGTGGGGAAGGGGGAAATCTACGGCGGGTGGGGGGGCGGGGGGAGCGGCGGATTCAAAGGAGGGGGAGGGGGCGGGGGTTCGCGCAGATCACCTACCAGGGGCGCGGGAAACGACGCAGAGGGTGCGAAATCGACGCACTGAGGGGGGTTCGTTCCTTTCCAGGCGGGGGCCAATCGGAAGCGATCGGGAAACGACGCAGAAGGTGCGAAATTGACGCACTGGGGGGGGTTGCTTCGTTTTGGGGTCGTCGGCCAATGAGAAGCCAGATGGAAGCGACGCAGAGGAAAGGAACGTAGGTGCGAAATTGACGCGTATGGGCCACCCGGCGAAATCGACGCAGTCTGAGGGGTCCTTACAGTTGCGTCGTTTCCGAAACACTGCGAAGTTGATTCACTGAGGGGGGTCCCTCGTTCCTTCCGTATGTTCTTACCTTAGGCCCTTGTAGGCTCGGCATGACCCCATGACAAGGGAGTCCTCGACAGCATCCCGAAGGGCAGGAGGGGGCGGGTCAAAGACCTGCCCCAATGCGGTCACAGTAGTACCCGGGATGGGACGGGTGTAGCACAATAGGGTTCCGCTGCACGTCCACTCTCAGGGAACACTCACCAAGGGGGATCGGCACCAACGTCAACGGGAGGCCAAGGTTGCTGTCCTTGAAGCGCAAGCCACGGGACCAAGATGGGAGCCCAAACGGGAGCGATTTGTTGTATTACCAAGGCCGGCGGTGGATTCGCCGCCGGCCCCCTCGTTTTAAACCCTCGGAGACACCACTATCTACCCTCCACCCTAAGATGCAAGTCCCTCTGGTCATAATTAACTTATAGATACCGTGACCAGTACGGACTATCAAATTGAAAGTCAAGGATTCGTTATAAACCCTCGGAGACACTACCAACTGCGCTCCACTCCAAGATGCAAGTCTCTCTGGTCATATGTAACTGATAGATACCGTGACCAATACGGACTCCCAACTAGAAAGTTAAGGGTGAGAAGTAGTCCCCCTACAGTAGGGTCACAATACCGTCATCAATATTGCTACAACGGGGCAACGCCAAAGGCGAGCCCCCCCAGCGGATGGGAGCCACAGGGTCCGGCACAAGAACACGGCGGCCACCCGGCGCCCGGATCTCCTCCCCCGGAGAAAGCCTCCGAGGCGGAGGAGGTCTGAAAGACGTACCGCCGGATGAGCTCGCGGACCCACGCTCTCCTTAACTCCCCTAAGGGGAGTTTGGCAGTAAGGAGGGACCGTACCGCTCCTGGCCAAAACCAGGGAGGCGGGGTCCCTCCTCCTCCATACGGGTCTCCGGGGCAGGGACCCGAGTCGTGGACTCCACGCCAGGAGCAGAGGGGAGCTCCTCATGCCCCAACCCCTCCTTTAAGAGGTTTAAGAGGAGGACACCCTCGGAGGTCAAAGACCGCGAGCACCGGACCAGCAAGTGGGGCCGGGAGGGAAGACCCAGATACGAGGGCAGAGCCTGAAGATGTACCTCTTCAAGGAGGAGGAGAAGGGCCCGAAGGTATGCCGCCCGGTCAGGGTGGCTAGGGCAAAGGATGTCAATCGGAATCTCCTTGAGAGCCCGAAGCAGAGGAAGAGGGATCAGCCAGGCATGTCCATAGAACAGGCCGGATGAAAGCAGTACATCCGCCACCTCGACAAGCCAGCAGGCGTTCAGAGTAGCCCTGGCCACGGAGTCTGGTCCGTCAGCCATGAGCCGACTACCTCAGAGAGCAACAAGGTTGCCAATCCGCGCGGCCATGCCGCGAGGCACCTCGTACTCACTCCAGCAGGAGGGGACGACCGGGTAGTACTTCAGCCGGTCTTCGTGGGTGAAGCCCTCGACCTCCCGCTGCTCCGCGCAGGCAAAAATGCCATGGCGCCGACGATGTCGATGCTCTGCCAGCGCTTGGCACAGGAAGTATTCCCGCGGGCGCTCCCTAATGGGAGGCAGCGGCCCCGGATAGTACGCCAGGTCAAAGACCGGCATAGCTCCCTCCGGCAGAGAAGGGCGGTCACACGCTTCCTCCATCTGCCGGGCCACCTTCTAATCATCCGCAAAGCGGAGGACAGGGTAGTCCCTGGGAGCACCAATGGGGACTTCATATAGGTCCGGAAGGAGATGACGAAACGTCGTCCAAACGCCCGCCATACGGCGGGGGTTGACATGAACCCAGCGGTCGGTGACCACGCAGGGAAGAGGGTGTGGGTGAGGCCACTCCCTCTAGAAAGAGGCTACCTCCCCGAAGGGGCCAGGCCCCTCCGAGTCCGCCAACGGTGGTACAGGTACCTCTGCCGGCGAAGCCGGACCGGCATCACCCCGGCCGCTCCCGGCGTCGTCCATCACGACGTCGCCCGGAGCGGCGGGTGGCATCCGCGTGGCCAAAGGGCCACGGGGGGAGGAAGAAGCCGACAGGGATCCGGGTCCGCCGCCGTCACCCATGGTGGCGTTGTGGTCCGATGACCCCGACAGGGAGGCCATGACTGGCCGCTCTCCACAGGAGACGACAGGGGGGAGTAAATGGATGCCACCCCCACCCTTAGGGTGAGGAAAAGGGGGATGCCCGCCAACCGGTGGAAGCGAGGGGCGACGAAGAAGTTGAGAAGACGGTGGCCGCCCTCGCGGCGAGCACCCGTTGCAAACCCCCCTTCTCGGGTCCACCCCAAGCGGGTGAGTATCCCTCGCTCCCGGCTTAGCCAGGGGAGCCAGTCCCTCACGTCCCCACCCCGTGCGGGCAGGGCCGTGGGAAGAGACGGGCTCCATCCTTGTTGCGTCCCCCACCGCTCGGGTGGTGGTTTGGAGGGGGAGTCTCCACGTATTCCCCCTGTCGCGCGACGAATGTGGCCACGATTGTCTCCCCAAGGGAGGAAACCATTGGGCCAAGCTGACCCACTGTTATCCACCCCCCCCATGGGGATGGGCACACTCGGCGGAGGAGACGGCGTGCTGCCAAGTGGCATTGCCTCCGCCGCCCGTTGGGCACCCGGGAGATTTTTGCCCCGGTGTCTGGGTCGCGGGTCGCAACCCCCTGGAGGTGTGGGAAGTGTAGGGACCCTATGGGCCCTCCACGTGGGGGGGACCTCGTAGAGATCGCGTCGTACCCCTGTGCCCACCTTCCTAGTGAGGAGGACGGGGCCGATTTGGCTCCTCGGGATTTTACTGGCTTCCGATTGGTCCCCTCCTATGGAGATGGGACCGGGTCGCCATTGGTTCTGGGACCCATATTGGGATTCCCAGTGTATGGGGATTTCCCCTGACCGGAATTGGACTTTGGTCAATATTCCGGGATGGGATGCATTTGGGGTTTGGATTTTGATTGTGTATTTTGCGTGATTGTGAGATTGGGGAGATCTTGAGTGTTGGCACTGATGTCCGTCGGGGCTCCTCTTCCCCGTATCTTGGACGTTCCTGCCCCGCTGGCAGGGATGATCCGTGGGGAAGGGGGCCCTTCGGACATGTTGGAGGGTTTTGATTGGCCCGCACGTGGCCCGGTGTGGAGGGTTGCTGGGTGCGGGTGAGAGAGGGTAAGAGTGTGCGTGGGGGTGCGCGTTGCTTCCCCCTTCGAAGAAAAACAGACTTGCGTGTGCTTGAACACTGTCGTCCTGGTCGCGGATCCCCGCGTGAACCAGCCAGGCGGTCGGCGGTTCGGTATCTCTCCTGTCTCCTCGCGGTCTTGGTGGGTTGTCTCTCTGTGTGTTCTGGGTGCTACGCGCCTAAGGTACGTAAATCCACTACACCTATCCCCCGCTGCCGATGCATCCACGTCAACGTCCACACTCTAATGCAGCGAGCAGGCAGCTGCGGAAGGTGGACGGCAACGACAGGCACGAGGTATGCAGAGTCCGCCTTCTCCCCCATCTGCCGCCCGTGCACTCCCCCAGCCCCTCCCTCCCCCCCCCCACCTGCTACTGCTCCCCCCTTCTTCCCCCATCTGCTGTCTGCCTTCCCCCCCCCCGTGCCCCCCCCCCCCTCTCCCGGCTCTACAGCTGCTGGAGCTCCCGCGGGTGAGCGCCAGGAGTTCCCCCCCCCCGCCCCCCCCTGCAGCTGCAAACTGGCGCTACCCCGCGTCTCGTAGGTACCCAAGGGTTTGAGCATCAGGGGACAAGGGGAACATGCCGGCTGCTGCTCCGGCTTTGCTAGAAAAACAGTGAGACATCGTTGCTAAACAATGAGACATCGTTGCTATATTGGACAAAAAACTTGGTGCATCCACCGTTCGCCGAATCTTGGGCCGACGACCGAGGATGAGACGCGGCGGCGGACAGCGAAAGCTCCTGACTCATTCCTATTGCAGCCCGTGTGAGCATGTTTATAGAGGAGTTGTTTTTCGAAGCCATTACGTCTGGGCTAAAGTTCACGCCAATGTTCACTTTCAGTAATTTATCTTCATTGTCTTCCGACATATCTGTGAATCGTTGCCCTTGCACCACTGCTGTCAAGCACGCGCCCCGACCAACGGTGGCAGGCGGGGTCGCGTGCACGCGGTTGGTGCTCCCTCTCGGCCAGCGCGTGACCATCCCCTCTGTTCGCAGCCCCCGTGCTTCCTGTGACGCGCCTCCATTGCGGCCCACGTGCGCCACCCGGCTGCCGTGCGTCTCTTTCAGGCGAGGGACCCTGTGTGTGGCGGCGTTTGTCGTTGCCCACGGTTTGCCCCTGGCGGTTGACGTCCTTCGGCGGCGCCTCCACGGCGCGCCCCGCCCCCCTCGTCGACCGCCACCATGTCGGGGGCGGGCGCCCGCGTGGCGGTGGTGCCATCGCGGATGACGCTGCAGCAGATCAAGGGGCGGCTAGCAGGGGCAAAGAAGGGCCACTCGATGCTTCAGAAGAAGGCCGACGCGCTTACCGTGCGATTCCGGTCCATCCTCAAGGACATTCTGGAGAAGAAAGAGGGCGCCGGTGAGCAGTCCAAGGACGCCATGCTGGCGCTGGCCATGGCCAAGTACGCGTTTGGTGAGGAGCTGACCGTCGTGATGGGGGAAAGCGTCGACGAGGAGGCGTCGTGCAAGGTCAAGATGACGCCAGACAATATTGCGGGCGTGACGCTGCCCGTTTTTTCGCGCTACGAAGGGGGGGGGGGCGCAGCTGGTGGGCTAGACGGCTCCAAGGGCGGTGGCGCCAAAGGAGGCGCCAAGGGCGGTGCCGCAGGCGCCGGGACGGGCAGGAGTTTGGCCGGCCTGTCCAAGGGTGGTCAGCAGATTAGCGAGTGCCGGGAGACCTTCTCCACAACCCTGGAGCTGCTTGTGGCGCTCGCGTCCCTGCAGACCTCGTTCATCATCCTCGATGAAGCCATTAAGCTCACCAACCGGCGGGTGAACGCGCTGGAGAACGTGGTGGTGCCCAAACTGGACAACACCGTCAAGTACATCATTTCCGAGCTGGATGAGATGGAGCGAGAGGAGTTCTTCCGGCTCAAGCTGGTGCAAAACAAAAAGGATCGGGACCGGCGCGCCAAGGACGCGGCGCTGGAGGAGATGAGGAAGCAGGCGCTGCTGCCGTTCTCTGCCGACGCGTTTGAGGGCGAGGTGGCCAAGGCGTCGCTCCTCGACGAAGCGGCGGGCGCGGGTGACCCAGATGTGATCTTTTGAGCGCGCGGGCGGGGATTGGGGAGCTGGCGGAGCGCGCGGGGGGCACAGAGTGCGGCGGCACGTCTTGAGCCGTGTCAATGGTGGCGTGTACGGCAGCGCAGGGGCAACTTCAGGTGTGCCAGGGGTGTCACCGGGAGAACGGGGCCTGCTGCTGTGTTTTGTATTGGATTCGTTTCGCACGCACGGGTGTTGTCGTATAACCTCACCCCATGTATGATGTGCTTGCCCAACACGGGCGCCACCCTGAAGCTGGCGCTGGTGGCGGCCGCCTGGCGATGACGCTGGATGTGGGCGCCCGTCTTTTCAAATCGCTGGACACGGTTTGAGTGAGGCTGGCCCCGCCGAAGCATCAGCTCGAGTACAAGTTCGTCAGGGTTCACAATGCCCATGGCACGCACGAAGGTCCACGCGAGCTCCTACAGTTGATCTCCCCGACAGCGCCGCTCGTACGCCGCCCACCCTGCCTCCCGGTATTCCTTGGCCGCCGCCGCCGGGTCATCAGCCTTGTAGATGCCACGTCCCACAATAATCACGTCCGACCCTGCGGTGCCGACCACTCGGTCTGGCGTGGCGTACTGCTGGCCGAGGGCGTCCCCACCCCCCCCCATCTTGACCCCCGGCGTCATGCTCACGCACGCTTCGCCGCCCAGGCCACCCTCCATGGCGATAAAGCCAAACACCAGGTCCGGCTCGGTAACGGCCATGGCCACCGCCGCCGGGGTGTAGCCCGGGAGGGCGGTCGCGAGGTTCCCCGCCGAGCTCATCTGCGCGAGGACGAGGACCCCCACAGAGCGGCCCGCCGATTCCACCGCCACCCGCAGGCCCGACAAGATGCCAGGACCGGGAACCGCGTGGGCATTGATGATATCCGCCCAGTTCACAATCTTGTGGAGCCCACCCCCCGCTTGCGCAACGACGGTGTTCCCAATGTCAGCAAACTTGCGGTCCTCAAAGAGCAGAAAGTCGTGCTCGTCCGCCAGCAGCCGCAGCGCCGTTGCCGTGTCGTCAGTCCAGTCGGACACGGTGTCCGCGTGGGTTTTGAGCACTGCAATGTGCGGGCCAACGGCGGCGGCGAGGCGCAGGAGCTCAGCCGCCGTCGTCACATCCGCAGCGACCGACAGGTTGGTGCGCTTTGTGTCCATGAGCCGTAGCAGCCGCGCGCCGACCGAATTCTTCACCCCCGCCGCCCGTGCGGTGTAGGTCTTAGTCACCGGCGCAGCCTTGGCTGCCTCCTGCGCTGGCGCCGGCGCCGCAGCTGGCGGCGCGGTGCCCACTTGGTTGGCGGCTAAAAAGGCGCGCACGTCGGCCGCAACGGCCGGGTCCACCCGGGCCTCCTCCACCAGCACGTCCAGCACCTGGCAAACGCCCAGAGCGGCGTGGACCGCCACCCCATCGGAAGCCAGCCGCTCGACAGCGCCTTGCTGCCGGTCGAGCAGCACCGCCACGTCCGTCACCACACACCCCGCGTCGCGCAGAGGCTGCACAGTCTCCATGACACTGCCGCCGCTGGTGACGAGGTCCTCCACCACCAGCACCACCCCCCCAGGCTTGATGGCGCCCTCAATCGACTTCTTTGTGCCGTACGCCTTGACCTCCTTGCGACGCATCAGCATGGGCACCTTGGTGTCGAGGCTCATGGCCGTGGCAAAGGGCAGCGCGGTGTAGGGCACGCCACAGAGAGCCTCATACGTCACCGATTGAGGGAGAGAGGCAAGCAGGGTGGACGCAATGAGCGACAGCAGCTGCGGATAAGAGACAGTGACGCGAAGGTCAATGTAGAGCGGGGACTGGATGCCCGACTTGAGCGTGAAGCTCCCAAACTTGATTGCCTCCACGTCGGCGAGCTGGAGGACCAGCGCCCGATGAGCGGCCGACAGAGGACCAGCGCTGCACATGGTGACGACCGTGGTGGACCGAAGACGCGGAGGTGCTCGGGCAGGTCTTACCCGCAGGCACCGCCCCGAGGAAGTGGCGAATGGGATGGCCGCTCGACTGCACCCGGTGAGGAAGCCGCCGTGGCAATGCGCGGATCACGTGCTGGTCTTTTTGAGGGACGGCGCAAAAAAGAATGTGCACGCCTGTGAGTCCAGATTGTTGCAACATTCGTTCTCTTTTTTTTCACCTTTTTTCAACTCGTAAGCGCAAGATAGATTGCTTCTCATTTTTCTTACAAGGTTGACGGCTGTAGTTCTCGTTCCCGTGGCACATTCACTCCCTTCTTTAAGCATTTCGATGGGTCCTAAATCAGGTCGCTCCTGTGGCCCACCCCAGTTCCACCCGCCCCACCCGCCCCACCCGCCCCACCCGCCCCCCCCCCCCCCCCCCCCCCCCCCCCCCCCCCCGCCCCCCCCGCCCCCCCCGCCCCCCCCCCCCCACCCGCCCCACCCGCCCCACCCGCCCCACCCGCCTCACCCCGAATGCGGCTCTCTCGCCGGCCCCGATCAGGGAGCCACGTCACGTGGCAGGGGAGGCAGTGTCCTGCTGCCCCCCGGCTGCGCCCCCCTCCCCGCCATCTACCAACCATCTCCCCCAGTGTGGCATATGCCCACTGAGGGTCACAAAACAAATGTTTATTTTCAATAGGTGGGGACACGTGTTCACCCCTTGCCGTGGGCGGACGGTGAGAGCGTCCTTGCCGTTTGCGGACTGTGAGTGTGCCAGGCGGTGCCGCAGCCACGGAAGCACTGGAAGAGAGTGAAGCGCCCATGACGAGCATCGCGGGGGTGTCTGGTGGCCCCATGGCTGGGGTCGGCGGCTGTGTCGTCTTATAAAGGTATGTTTTTCCCCCACCCACACCCCTCCATCGATTTCTGCCAGGCAAGTCTATGCCTTTGGTACTCCCCCGCCATGCCGCCGCGAAAGCGGACAAAGTACGACAGCTGGTCAGAGGAGCGGAAGGACCAGCACAACCTGTGGAAGAGGCGAGACAGGGCCCGGAAGGCGAAGGCGGCGGCAGTTCTACGAGCGACCGCAGGGGCGGCGGCAGGGGTGACTGCGAGTGTCGCAGCTCCGGAGGGCGGCGGTCTGCCGGCACAACCCGCGGTGGCGACTGGGACAGCCGGATGCGGGTGCGGCAGCACCTTGATTATCCCGCCCGACGCCGGTGGGGTGGCGGGGGGGGGCGCCGGCAACTGTCTGGTGCCCGCCTCGGTGACGGCCGTTGGGGTGGCGGGTGGGGGCGGCAGCACTTTTCCAGTGCCCGCCTCGGTGACGGATGATGGGGTGGCTGTGGGCGGCGGCAGCACCGTGCCGGTGCCCACCTCGGTGGCGGCTGGTGGGATCTCCTGGCGGGGTTATCACCCCCCCCCTGGACGCCGTTCCAGGCCGTGAGGTCTCTTCATCACTTCGTGCCGGCGATTGGACGTTATTCCTGCGCCACTGGCCTCGTCGTCCACTCCCACAACCTCTTCCACACCCACGCCCCCCACTCTACACACCCCCGATACATATCGTATCCTCCCATCCCCTTTCGCCGTTCCTCACTGCTGTCGCAGCTGCAGCGCTCGGCACCGGTCGGCATACTCCCGCACCAGCCGCAAGTGGTACGCTTGACAACGTGTAGCAATATGGATAACCGTATTGTGACCCTCATTGAGGGGGGCTACTTGTGTTCCTTAACTTTCAATTTAGGATTCCATATTGGTCACGGTATCTGCGAGTTACGTATGGCCAGAGGGACTTGCGTCTTAGGACGGAGGGTAGTTAGTGGGATCTCCGAGGGTTTATAACGAGGGGGCCGGCGGCGAATCCGCCGCCGGCCATGGTAGAACAACAAACCCCTCCCATTTGGGCTCCCATATTGATCCCGTGGCTTGCGCTCCAAGGACAGCAACCTTGGCTCCCGGTGACGTTGGTGCCGATCCCCCTGGGTGAGTGTTCCCTGAGAGTGGACGTGCTACGGCTTCCTATTTAGCGACATTGGTGGAGCAGCAGGGGACGGGTTTCCGTCACCCTTGTGGTGACGCCGTTCTCGGCCCTGGCACACGAATTGGGAGCCGGTCCTTTTCTTGTACTCGTGGTGTTGCGATCTGGTTGATTGTGTTGAGTGGTTACGTTTGACTGCGACCTACTTTTAATCTCCCCTACCTACCCCCCCTCGCTTGTTCATTTGTGGTGATCGTTACGTCGGTTGACTGATTGCGACTATGTCTACTCAAGAGACGGGGAACGCTCCCGATGACGGATCGGCGTCGACGCCGACCCAGGAGGTGAACGCGGGGACCGGGATCGGGAACCCGATCGACAACATTAAGACGCCGATGCGCTCCGGTGCCGGATCGACATTCGGGACGGCTCGGACGGCAGGGGGCGGTGGCCCGCCTCAACCGTCTTTGGCCGACCTCACTCCGCCGCCACCTTCACCAGGGGATTCCCTGATGGCATCATTGGCCCGCATCGAGGCCCGGTTCTCCGGAATCGACGCACGTCAAGAGCGTACGGAGGACGCAATGGCAGTGCTGATGTCAACACGCCACACGACGGTACCCCGTCGTGTCCCTCCCACACCTGTACGGTTTGAACCGGCCGGACTACTTTCGGAGTCTACCGAGGTCGACCCCGGCGCAGCTACTCCCAGGCAACCCCCGGACACGGCGGGTTATGGATCAGAATCGTCAGCCGAGTTGGAACGGAGTCACACGGAGCGCTACGCTCGGAGTACCCGGAGCGGACTCAGCGGACAAGGCCCGGCGGATGCTTACGCCGGAGCAGAGTCGGTTATTTTGGGGGGCGGCACCCTGTCCCAGTATCCGCACGACGGGGGAATCCAGGCTACTCGGGAGCCCTAGGTGCCGACGCCGGAAGTATTAGCTTCACCGGTGCAAGCTATGACAGCGCAGGTGACTTCGAGCTTAATGAAGCGGATGGCGTCCGATGAGTTTACTCACCACCTGGCCAAGCGACTGGATATCCAGGATGCTGAGACAGAGATTGTCAACGAAGTCTTCCGGTCGGTACTGACTCCGGAACGTTATCGTTTGGAGGACCGTTCTACTACCGTATCGGAATCGATGCGTAATACCTTGCATCGAGCGATCCGCTCTATGCAAACCTTTATGAAGGGAGTCCCTATGTTCGGCGGCCCGACCGGACGCCCGTTGGCAGTCATTGGCTTCTTGACCAGCTTCAAGGCAGCCGCAGACAAGGCACACGTTAACGAGCGGTTAGCCCTGGAGATCCTCCCGTTATTTGTTGATGAACGGGTACGAGGCATCCTCCGCCAGACATCCTCGATGCCGGGAATGAGGGTTGCGGCCACCCCCATGGATGACCGTGGGATTCTCAAGGAGCCGCTGAGCAGTTACCTCAGTGAGTACAAGCGCGAGGACCACTACCGGGCCCTGTGCACCGCCACCGCCCAGAGCTGGGAGGATGAAGAGATGCTCGGACGCCGAATTCAAGATCTCGACTACGAGCTGGGGAAACTCTTCGGGGAGGGTGAGCTACGGGCCATCCTGTTCGCAGGAGTACCCAACTACGTGCGGATATCCGCACGGGGAGCCAATACGTCTCGGACGAACTTCAGTCAGCTGATGCACATGTGCAAGTCCCTGGGGGACGCCTACCGGAAGCTACACCCGACGTGTGCCCTGGCCCCGAAGCCCGAGGGTGAGGGGAGCAAGCCGAATCTTACCCCGGCACCGACGCAAGACAAGGTGGAACGCAAGGCCGCACCAGTACCGGTAGCCACGGGGTATTACCCCCCAGGCGAGGGAGAACCCCTCGTTGACCAGCAGGGTCACCTGCTGCTACCGGCTACGCCCGTCATTTACGACGAAGGGACGGAGGCATACATCGCCCCGGCGGGGACCCAGTTCCAAGTCAACGAGGGAGGAGGTCGGCGCGTCCCGTACGTACGGACGATAGGGTACTCCCCGATGAAGGGGAACCCCCATCAACCCATGCTAACATGGGCGGTACGTAGGGAGGCACCTCCGCAGATTGCGGGCAGACCCAAGCGGTTGGGGGAGTCGATGTTCCGACTGACTCAAGGACCTAAGGCCTACCAAGGGACAGGCAGTCGGGCACCCGATGCCAGTACGCGGAGCTATGGACCCACACCCACACGACCGGCCGGCTCCGCCGGTTCATCCGGATGCATGCTATGCGGGGATCCCCAGCACTGGGTATCGTCGTGCCCACTCATCCCGGAGGAGTCTCGACAGGCGGCAGCGCAACGCAAGGCATCCACTGGGGGGTATCCCGCCAGAGCACCCAGACCAGTCCCGGGTAGGCAGCAAGCTCCAGGTGGAGTACTGGCAGTCGAGGAGGCACCTCCTTTCCCGGACATTCTGGAAGACACCCCCCGGCCAAGTGCGGGGAAGGAGTAAGAGGCAGGGTGACACGGGGTCGCTGGGGCAACCCTAGCAAGCCACTTCGGAGTGCCGCGGGGAAAGCCCCACGTAGAGCGTGGCTGAGTCGGCGTCGCATCAACCCCCGGGTACACCTTCGTACCCCGAAGACACGGAGACAGGGGAATTATGAACAACCCTCCCTTAAAGGGGGTAAGGACGGGATGCCCCGACCGACGGAGACACCCAAGACCCCGAACCAAGATGCTCGAGGGACTCCGGATATTGGAGTGGGTTATGTCCTGTTCACTTTGGAAAACTTCAAGGCATCGGCCACACTGGGGGTTGACCCCCAATTGACGCGATCATACTACCCCGTATTAGATGCGGGGGCTGGCCCTAACCTCATCCGGAAGGAAACCCCACCCGGACAAGTGAGTTCCGCGAGTCAGGGTGACCCGGGGACCCACGATCAAGGATGCGAACGGTCGTATCATTCGTACGACCGCAGCGATGTCGCTGCGGGCTACCATCGGGGAGCTCACCACGGAAGTCGACTTCCTAGTGTGTGAGACCCTATCGGTGCCCTGCATACTGGGGTGCACCTTCATCAACGTTCACGTGGATGCAATCCGGCCAGGACGGAGGACCGTCTAGCTACAAGAGGCTGACGGGACGAAGCGAGGACACACGGCCATCGTCAGGGATCTGACACTGCAAGGGAGCCACGTTGACGTGGCTGAGGTGTGCGCAAGCGTAGAGCCGAAGACACTCCGGCTGGCCAAGCGGACTCGCTTCGAGCCGCTATCGGAGACAGTCCTCCCGGTTTACTGCGACCTCGCAGGCATCTGCAGAGTCCATTCCAACCTGCGAACCTACGAGGGCCATGGGTTGACCATGGCCAACCGTATCGTAGACCTCCCAGCGGGGTGGTCGTCACGGCTCGTGATGGCGAACTATCGCCGTAAGGCAGTCACCCTTCCGAAAGGGACTATACTCGGGATCTCCAAGCTCTACGAAGGAGACATCCTTACCCCTGTCGAGGAAGCTCAAGTGGAACCACTAGAAGTACTGGCGGTCGCCGAGGCCACCGAACGGGAGGAACCCGACACCGGGAAGCCTAGTCTACCACCAGTCCCGGCGGATACTCCGCCGAAGGACCAAGAAGCATTGAAGGCTTCGGCCGAGGCTGACCTCGACCACCTTCCTCCTTCGATAGCCGAAGGGGTACGACGGATGCTAACCAAGCATGACGTCATGTGGACAGGAGGGGCCCTGGGTACCATTGGGGCAACCCAACATCGTATAGACCTGGTACCAGGCGCACGACCCGCCTGGTCGCAACCGCACCGAGCGAGACCTATGCAACGAGAGATCGTTGACGGAGAATTGAAGAGAATGAGTGAAGCTAAGGTGATCCGACCTTCTATGTCGGAGTGGGGCGCCCCAGTCGTCATTGTACCGAAGAAGGATCAAACCCCCCGGTTCTGCATCGATTATCGACGCCTCAACTTGGTCATCAAGAAAGACTCGTACCCTTTACCAAGGATGGATGAGTGTATCGACTCACTGGGGGAAGCCACAGTGTTTACCACTATCGACTGTAATGCCGGATACTGGCAGATCCCAGTGGCAGAAGAGGATATCCCCAAGACGGCGTTCGTCTGTCACAGTGAAGTGTACGAGTTCCTAAGGATGCCCTTCGGATTGTCCAACGCCCCCGCTAAATTCCAGCGGGCCATTGACATTATACTGTTGGGAGTGAAGTGGCGTAACTGCCTAGTTGTGAGAAACCACCCACACTTGGGCAGCCCTCAACGTACTCGTGATGGTGTCAGCGACCCGTGCCAGCCAATAGGGCGACAGGGTGCGGGGAAGAGGATTGAGGTGGTGACGGTGGTGGGTCTGGGGAAGAGGACGGCGCGACGTCGGTGGTGATCGAGAGGGTTCAAAGGGTGAAGGTCGTCTTTGGTCTGTGTCTGTGGTTGCCCTTCCGGTCTCCCCCGGTGGCGCCGATACTCACGCACTATATACTCGCGTCGGGGCACCCGAGGTGCCCCAAAGCATGCGTTTCCCCGTCGCTCCACCGGTAGGCACAAAACGGCCCAAAAACAAAGCATGGCTCTCAGAACAAAGCATGGGCGGGCGTGCGCACTAAAGAAGTGCAGCCCCAGTTTGCCCCAAACGAAGGGGTCCGGCGTGCGGCGCCTAGGGCGCCGCCCCAGCCGGCTCCAGACGCCAGTCGGCCCGAAGGTCCGAGAGGCGTGTAAGCACGATTCGATCGAGTCGGCCGAATCGGCCAGCCGGCTAGCCAGTCACATCGCTGCAATGCTGCAGCGAGGACATTTTAACGGACTCGCCAGCTGTGGCAGATGTGGCTCGTCATGGGTGCTGACGGTGGCGCCTTTCGACAGGCCATGATGGGCTGTCGATGGCTGTTGTCGTGCGGCCGGCAGACACCGTGAGACAGCGGCTGACTCATCTTGCGTCTGGAAGGTACACCGCGTCATGCCCCACAATACAAGGAGTTGATCCATGTTGCCAGGAGTTGATTCGGCAGGATCTGTAAGGAGAGGTCCCAGATATTATCCCTTAAGTATTAGGCATGGGATTAGGGGGGAAATCCTTACACCTCCCCCCCTTAGGACGTGCGTCGAAGGAAGGCGTCGAGAACCTCAGGTGCGTTGTCGAGGTCTTGCGTGGTTAGCCAGGTGTTCTCACTGACATCGCAGCCTTTCCACTTGACCAGGTACTGCAGTCGTCCACGGCGTTTTCGTGACCGAATAATGGAGTCCACTTCGTACTCAACCGATCCGTCCGGAAATGCTACCGGAGCTGGAGCGGGAAAAAGTCGACCATACGGATCAGCGTTGTACGGCTTGAGTAGACTGGCGTGAAAGGCGTTGTGCACCTTTCGATCAAGGACTGCTTGAGGCAGATCCAGACGGAACGTAACATCATTGATGTTTTCAGTGACTCGGTATGGTCCCGAAAACTTGGGCATCAACTTGCGAGCGCCCTGGAAGGCGTCCGGCATAAGGTTCTTGGTGCTCAGGAGCACGAGGTCGTCGACAGCGATCGTACATGGTCGGCGTCGACGGTTAGCGTACGCCGAGCGCGTCTCATTGGCCTTCTTGATAGCGGTAATGGCAGTCTCCTGGGCTTTTTGCAGACTGCTTAGCCAATCTGAGACTGCTGGTAGTTTCGATTCCTTGCTCTCGACGATGTCGACAGGTACTGTCCTTGGTTCAAAGCCGTAGTTCAGGAAGAATGGGGAGTACGTCGTGACCGCATTGGGCGACCGGTTGTAAGCTACTTCTGCAGCAACAAGGAAGAGGTCCCAATCACCCTGATGATGGTTCACGAAGTTTCGCAGGATTTCTTCAATCTTCTTGTTCATGATCTCGGTTTGTCCGTCCGTCTGGGGATGATAGGCTGAAGATGCCTTGATCTTGACCTGGAGAATTTCGGTGAGCGACTGCCAGAAGTTGGAGAAGAAGATACGGTCTCGGTCGCAGACGACGTCGGATGGTAGACCGTGACGACGGTAGACGTGATCATGGTAGGGTTGCGCTACGACTGGTGCAGTACAGTCGGGCTTCATTAGTGCTAGTCGAATCATCTTCGACAGTCTGTCCACAATGACGTAAATGCCATCGTGGCCCCTTTGGGTCAGTGGAAGAGGGGTGATAAAGTCCATGGAGACACTTGCCCATCGTTGGTTCGGTGGATCTAGTGGTTTGAGGTGACCGAGAGGTGAATGGGTGCCAGCTTTGTTCCGCTGGCACAAATCACATGATTGTACGTATCTTTGGATGTCCTTCCGCATTGTCTTCCAGTAGTATTTGGAAGCAATAGCGTTCGTGGTTTTCTTAACTCCCATATGTCCTTGGCTTGGGATGTCGTGGTAGTCATGGAGTAGTCTTTGGCGTAGAGTACCAACGGGGATGCACGTACGGTCACCTCGTTTCAACAACCTCATGTGAAGCCGGTAGGGAGACACCGGGTCTTTGACTAGGTCGGCAAACTCGGGATCCGCGTTGTACTCTTGGTCTAGGGTGGCAAGGTCTTGATCACTTTGGCTTATGGTCATGAGGTTGTTGATTTCAGTTTTCTTGGGTAGGCTTTCGATGGTCTTGGTTAGCACGCGACTAAGGAGATCTTGATTGGGAGCGTGCTTATCGGGGGCGTCTTGTGGTTGCCTTGAAAGAGCATCAGCTACGGGGTTGGAAGTGCCCTTGATGGGGATGATCTTGAAATCGAATTGCTCCAACAGCTCTAGCCACTTGACTTGGCGGTCGTTGAGCTTCTCTTGGGTTTTCAAGTACCTTAGGGACTCATGGTCGGTGTGCACCTCGAACGACCTTCCATGGAGGTAGCAGCGCCAGTGTCGAATGGCTTGTACAACTGCGAGCAGTTCGCGCTCACGGATACTGTAGCGCTGTTCGTGGATGATCAGCGTCAATGAGAAGTAGGCCACTGGGCGTCGTCCTTTTCCGTCATCTTGTTCAAGGACAGCGCCAACAGCATACCCACTGGCATCTGTGGAGACGAAGATTGGGTACCTCTTGTCGAATGGCCTCAGTACTGGTGCACTTGTCGTCAGGGTTTGTAGTTGCTCAAAAGCCTTCTGGGCGTCAGAGTTCCATTCGAAGTCGACGTTTCCAGTAAGCCTTGTGAGGGGTGCAGCCACGGATGCCATTCCCTTAATAAATCGACGATAGAAGCTGACCATGCCGAGGAAAGATTGCACATCTTTCTTGCTCTGTGGCGTTGCCCATGATCGAATGGCTTGGACCTTGTAGTCCTCCATAGAGAAGCCTTCGTTGGAAATGACATGGCCGAGGTAGTCCACAGTTGTTCGCGCAAATTGGCATTTGCTGAGTTTGGCGTAGAGCTTATGCTCTCGCAGCTTGTCCAGGGCTTGCCTTAGGTGCTTTAGATGATCTTTGTAAGCTTCACTGTAGACCAGGATGTCGTCGAGGTAGACGCAGATAAACTCGTAGAGATAGGGTCGGAAGACGTCTTTCATTAGGTTCATGAAGACCGCGGGGGCATTTGTTAGCCCAAAGGGTAGCACGGTAAATTCGTAGAACCCGTATTTTGTTCGGAACGCCGTCAGTGGGATAGTATCAGGGTCAAGCCGGATCTGGTGGTAACCTGATCGGAGGTCGATCTTCGTGAAGTACTTGGCCTTTCGCAGTTGGTCGAAGATGTCGTCAATTCTTGGTAAGGGATATGCGTTCTTGATAGTGGCTTTGTTCAATGCTCGATAATCGATGCACATTCGCCAGCCACCGTCCTTCTTTGCGGCAAAGAGTACAGAAGAGCCCCACGGTGAGGCACTTGGTTGGACGAACCCCTTTCGTATGAGGGTTGCAAGTTGTGTCTTGAGTTCATCGAGTTCCCATTCAGATAGGCGATAAATGCCACTGCGACGTGGTTGAGCGTCCTCCGTAAGCTTGACGCTAAACTTGTGACTGCGTTCAGGAGGAAGTCCATCGGGAAGCTCTTCCGGGAAGACGTCGGCGTACTTGTTGAGAATCTCTTGGACGTCATTCTTGTCTTCAGCTTCTCCCATTTTGATCGCATTGATGTCAAAGGTGCTGGAAGGATCTTCGGATTGCAGGTAAATGGCGAAGACAGGAACTTTTTGAATAAGGTCCTTGCCGAGGCGTTGCCTACTAATCAGGCCATGGGGTTTCTTGAGGGAGGCAGTGATGGAGATGTTCTTTTGGTTAAACTTGAAGGAGATCTTGTTCTTCTTGTTGTTGATTTTGGCGTCCTTGTCGTCACGCCATTTCTTTCCGAGGATGATGTCGTACGCACTTAGGTCGCATACAGCAAACCGAAGACGTTCTTGGTATGGGCCGATGTGAATCTCTAAGGGTTCAATGGTCTCTGCGAGGACGTGGGAGCGACCATTGGGCATGTTAGCCGCGAAGTCCGTTTCTTTCGTGGTCACATTCAGGGTATTCACGAGGCGCCTTGATACGACGTTAATGGGAGATCCGTCGTCAAACAGCACCTTAACAAGATGTCCATTGACAGAGGCAGTAGAAAGCAGAAGCCCGAGACGCGGGCCTTCAAATGGTGACGACATGTTTTCAGGAACCGAAGAAGCGTCTGGCACCGGTTTTGATGACGGTTGCTGCTTCAGTTCCGCTGGCCTTTTGGGCAGTCCTTGGCCATATGTCCTTTCTCACGGCAGCGGAGGCAGAGGCCTTCACGCATGCAGCGCTGACGCTCTTCAGGCGTGAGTTTCTCGACTTTAATGCTGGAGATTTCCATGGGAATGACACCCGTCGTGGATGGCCTCGCAGATGTGCCGCCGAGGTGCGTCGAGGCACCAGCCTTGGCAGCCTCCACGCGCAGAGCGTCAGTCATGACAGATTCAAGATCCGAGTAGGTATAGCAATATGGTTGTCCGTATTGTGACCCTAATATCAGGGGGGCTACTTCTAACCCTTAACTTTCAATTTGAGAGTCCGAGCTGGTCACGGTATCTATAAGTTACGTATGACCAGAGGGACTTGCATCTTGGGGTGGAGGGTAGTTAGTAGTGTCTCCGAGGGTTTATAACGAGGGGGCCGGTGGCGAATCCACCGCCGGCCAAGGTAGAACAACAAACCCCTCCCATTTGGGCTCCCGTCTTGGTCCCGTGGCTTGCGCTCCAAGGACAGAAACCTTGGCCTCCCGGTGACGTTGGTGCCGATCCCCCTTGGTGAGTGTTCCCTGAGAGTGGACGTGCGACGGATTCCTATTGTGCTACATTGGTGGAGCAGCAGGGGACGGGTTTCCGTCACCCTTGTGGTGACGCCGTCTTCGGCCCTGGCACACGGATAGGGATCCGGTCCTTTTCTTGTACTCGTGGTGTTGCGACCTGATCGATTGTGTTGAGCTTTTACCTGTGACTGTGACCTACTGTTACTCTCCCCAATCTACCCCCTCGCTCTCTTATTCGTGGTGATCGTTGCGTCGGTTGACTGATTGTGACCATGTCTACCCAAGAGACGGGGAACGTTCAAGATGACGGATCGGCGTCGACGCCGACCCCGGAGGTGACTACGGGAACCGGGATCGGGAACCCGATCGATAACATTGAGACACCAATGCTTTCCGGTGCCGGATCGACGTTTGGCACGGCTCGGACGGCAGGAGGCGGGGGCCCGCCTCAACTGTCGTCGACCGACCTCACTCCGCCGCCTCCTTCACCAGGGGATTCCCTGATGGCATCATTGGCCCGCATCGAGGCCCGGTTTTCCGGGCTCGACGCCCGTCAAGATCGGACGGAGGACGCAATGGCAGTGTTGATGTCAACACGGCACACGACGGGACCCCGTCGTGTTCCTCCCACACCGGTACGGTTCGAACCGGCCGGACTACTTTCGGAGTCCACCAGGGTCAACCCCGGTGTTGCTACTCCTGGACAACCCCCGGACACAATGGGGTATGGATCCGACTCTTCGGCAGAGTTGGAACGGAGTCACACGGAGCGATACACTCGGAGCACCCGAAGCGGACTCCGCGGACACGACCCGGCGGATACTTACGCCGGTGGAGAGTCGGTTATTGGGGGAGGGGGTACCCTCTCACAGTATCCCCACGAGGAAGGAGGCCAGGCAACTCGGGTTCCCGAGGTGCCGACGCCTGAAGTACCATCTTCAGTGGTGGAAGCTATGACCGCGCAGGTAACTGCGAGCCTACTGAAGCGGATGGAATCCGATGAGTTTGCTCATCAACTGGCTAAGCGACTGGATATCCAGGACGCTGACACGGAGATCGTCAACGAGGTCTTCCGGTCGGTTCTTACTCCGGAACGTTATCGTTTGGAGGACCGCTCTACCACCGTATCGGAATCGATGCGTAATACGTCGCATCGGGCGATCCGCTCTATGCAGACCCTTATGAAGAGAGTCCCTATGTTCGGGGGGCCGAACGGACGCCCGTTGGCAGTCATCGGCTTCTTGACTAGCTTCAAGGCAGCCGCAGACAAGGCGCTCGTTAACGAGGGGCTGGCCCTGGAGATCCTCCCGTTCTTTGTTGATGAACGGGTGCGAGGCATTCTTCGCCAGGCATCCCCGATGCCGGGAATGAGGGTCGCGGCCACCCCCATGGATTACCGTGGGATATTGAAGGAGCTGCTGAGCAGCTACCTCAGTGAGGACAAGTGCGAGGACCACTATCGGGCCCTTCGCACTGCCACCGCCCAGTCCTGGGAGGATGAGGAGATGTTTGGACGCCGGATCCAAGAGCTCGACTACGAGCTGGGGAAGCTCCTCGGAGAAGGGGAGCTACGGGCCATCCTGTTCGCAGGAGTACCCAACTACGTGCGGATATCCGCACGGGGCGCCAACACGGCACGGACGAACTTCAGTCGACTGATGCATATGTGCAAGTCCCTAGGGGACGCCTACCGGGTTCTACACCCGGAGTGTGCCTTGGCCCCGAAGCCCAAGGGTGAGGGAGGCAAGCCCAGTCTTACCCCGGTACCGAGGCAAGAGAAGGTGGAACGCAAGGCCGCACCAGTACTGGTGGCGACCGAACATACCCCTATTGGTGAGGATGACCCTCTAGTCGACCAACAGGGCCACCTGTTGCTACCGGCGACGCCGGTGATTGATGAACATGGTACGGTAGCGTACATCGCCCCGGCGGGGACCCAGTTCCAGGTCAACGAGGGAGCGGGACGGCGCGTCCCGTATGTGCGGACTACGGGGTACTCCCCGGTGACGGGTAACCCTCACCAACCCTTGCCAACATGGGCGGTGCGCACGGAGGCACCCCCGCAGATTGCGGGCCGACCCAACCGGTTGGGGGAGTCCATGTTCCGGTTGACCCAAGGACCCAAGGCCTACCAGGGAGCAGGCACTCGGGCGCCCGAGGGAGGCAACCGTAACTACGGGGCTACCCCGATGCGACCTCAAGGGGGGACCGGCACGTCCGGATGTATGTTGTGTGGGGATCCCCAGCACTGGGTGTCTTCCTGCCCACTCATCCCCGAGGAGTCTCGGCGGGCAGCGGCGCAACGCAAGGCATCCACCGGGGGGTATCCCCCCCGAGCACCCGGACCCGCACCGGGTAGGCAGCCAGCTCCAGGTGGAGTACTGGCCGTCGAGGGGGCACCTCCTCAGCCGGATGTCCCGGCGGACAGCACCCTACCAAGGGCGGGAAACGAGTAAGAGGAAGGATGACCGGGGGGCGCTGGGGTCACCCAAGCAAGCCACCCCGGAGTACCGCGGGGAAAGCCCCACGGAGAGCGCGGTTGAGCCGACGCCGCATCAACCCCCGGGTACACCTTCCGGCCCCGACGACACGGCGTCAGGGGATTGATGACCAACCTCCGAGGTTGGGAGGAGAGGACGGGAAGCCCCTTCACGTTGAACCAGACAAGGGCCCTGTTCAGGATGCCCGAGCTACACCGGATATCGGTGTAGGACATGTGTTGTTTACCTTGGAGAACTTCAAGGTATCAGCCACACTGGGGGTTGACCCCCAGTCGACACGATCGTACTACCCTGTACTGGATACAGGGGCTGGACCCAACCTTATCCGGAAGGATACCCTCCCGGGAAAGTGGCTTCCACGAGTCAGAGTGACTCGGGGACCCACCATCAAGGACGCGAATGGTCGACTCATTCGTACGACCGCAGCGATGTCGCTGCGGGTTACCATCGGGGATCTCACCACGGAAGTTGACTTTCTGGTATGTGAAACGCTATCGGTGCCCTGCATACTGGGGTGCACGCACCTTCATCAACGTTCACGTTGATGCAATCCGGCCAGGCCGGAGGACCGTCGAGCTTCAAGAAGCCGACGGGACGAAGCGAGGACACACGGCTATCGTCAGGGACCTGACGCTACAAGGAAGCCACGTTAACGTGGCTGAGGTGTACGCAAGCGTCGAGCCGAAGACACTTCGGTTGGCCAAGCGAACTCGCTTTGAGCCGTTGTCGGAGACAGTCCTCCCGGTTAACTGCGACCTCGCAGGCATCTGCAGAGTCCAGTCCAACCTACGGACGTACAAGCGCCATGGGTTGACCATGGCCAACGGTCTCATAGACCTCCCAGCAGGAGGGTCGTCCCTCCTAGTGATGGCGAACTACCGCCGTAAGGCAGTCACCCTCCCGAAGGGAACTATCCTCGGGATTGCCGAACTCTACGAAGGAGATATCCTTACCCCTGATAAGGAAGGTCAAGTGGAACCACTAGAAGTACTGGCGGTCGCCGAGACCACCGAGCGACAGCAACCCGATGACGGGAAGCCTAACCCATCGGCGGCTCCGGCGGACCTGCCGCCAAAGGACCAAGAGGCCTTGAAGGCACTGGCCGAGGCTGACCTCGACCACCTTCCCCCTTCGGTAGCCGAAGGGGTACGACGGATGCTAAGAAAGCATGACGTTATGTGGACAGGCGGGGCCTTGGGGACCATTGGGGCAACCCAACATCGTATAGACCTGGTACCAGGCGCACGACCCGCCCGCTCACAACCGCACCGAGCGGGACCTATGCAACGAGAGATCGTTGATGGAGAAGTGAAGAGGATGAGTGAAGCTAAGGTGATCCGACCTTCGATGTCGGAATGGGGTGCCCCAGTCGTTATTGTGCCGAAGAAGGATCAAACCCCTCGGTTTTGCATCGATTATCGACGCCTCAACTTGGTTACCAAGAAGGACTCATACCCTTTACCAAGGATGGATGAATGCATCGACTCCCTGGGGGAGGCTACGGTGTTTACCACCATCGACTGCAATGCCGGATACTGGCAGATCCCGGTGGCAGACGAGGATATCCCCAAGACGGCATTCGTCTGTCACAGTGGAGTGTACGAGTTCCTAAGGATGCCCTTCGGATTGTCCAACGCCCCCGCTACATTCCAGCGGGCTATCGACATCATACTGTCTGGGGTGAAGTGGCGTAACTGCCTAGTGTACCTCGATGACGTCATCGTCTTCTCGCGTAACATGGATGACCATGTACAACATGTTGACGAGGTACTCACCCTCTTGAGGAACGCCGGGGTAACCCTGCGTCTGAAGAAGTGCGCCTTCTTCCAACAGACGGTCGAATATCTGGGCCACCAGATAACCCCTGGTAAACTAGGGGTACTCGAAGCCAATACCCGGGCACTCCGGGATGCCCGGTTCCCTAACACCCAGACGCAGCTCAAGAGCTTCCTGGGAATGTGCAATGTATACCGACGGTTCGTCAAGGACTTCGCTCGGATAGCTAAACCGTTAACGGTTCTTACGAGCAGTACCTTACCCAAGGTACTCCAACCCCCTTCGCCTAGCGAAGAGGAGGCATTCGAGTCGCTGAAGCGAGCCCTACTGTCCCCACCCGTCCTTGCGTTACCGCATAGACGGGGTACCTTCGTCATCGATGTCGATGCGTGTGATACACAAGTGGGATGCACCCTGTCACAGGGAGAGACGTTGATCGGTACCGATAACGTTATCCCGGACCTACGTCCGGTAGGATACTTCCGCCGGACACTCAACCCGGCTGAGCGTAACTATAGTGCCACCGAGCGTGAATGCCTCGGAGTTATATGGGCAGTGCAACTGCTCCGTCCATACCTGGAGGGCTCCAGGTTCATCGTGAGGTCCGACCACGAACCCCTACGATGGCTCCTCAACCTTGGTGACAAGGATTCCGATAGCCATGGGAGGCTAGCCCGATGGAGGCTGAAGATGGCCGAGCACGACTACCGCACGGTGTATAAGGCTGGGTCAACCCACCACCTCGGAGACGCGTTGTCTCGACTCGACACCCCGAGCGGGGATACCCGCCCGGTGGACGAGGACATCCCGGTAGTACCGGTGTGCATGGTGGGTAATGCTACCCAGGGTATGGCTGACCATACCATGGCACACCTTGCGTGCCCATTGACCCTCGCGGACTTCCGCGAGGCACAGGCCAACGACGATGACTGTAGACGTCATCGTGCTAACCTCCTGGCCGGTACGGCCGGCATCTTCTCCGAGAACGAAGACGGACTCATATACCGGCGGGCACCCGCCGATGGACGATATCAAGTCGTGGTTCCCGTGTCCTTACGGCAAGCCGTCATGGAACGAGAACATGAGAACCCTACAGCCGGACACCCGGGGGGTTCACGTATGTTCGCAGCAATGCGAAGGTTCTTCTACTGGCCAGCAATGGCCGTCGACGTGGTCGACCACGTAAGGGGATGCCACCCCTGTGCGCGTAACCGCATGAGTCTACATAGGCAGGCGTCTGCCATGAAGCTATTCCCACCCGATGGGCCCAACGAGCAAGTCGCTATCGACATACTCGGGCCACTTCCGGTAACGGAAGAAAGGAACAGGTACATCCTGGTCATGTCTGACCGCTTCACTAAGCTGTCACGAGCGGCAGCCATCCCGAATGATACGGCATACACCATCATGAACGCAGTGGTTGACCACTGGATCAGTGCATACGGAGTCATGAAGCAACTCCTCTCCGATAACGGAGCAAACCTTACGTCGGCATTCTGCACTAAGGTCCTGGGCATGTTCGGTATCGAACCACGTCGGGCATCCGACTACCACCCGCAATCCAACGGGCAGGTGGAGCGATTCAACCGCACCATCGTCAAGATGCTACAGTGCTACGTGGCAGAGCACACGAACACTTGGGACAGGCTTCTGTCCGTACTCACCCTGGCATACAATGCCAGGCCACATCGGAGTACCAACATCGCCCCACTGGAATGGGTCATGCCACTAGGCGTCGGTAACCTGACGCTGCCGCCAGGCAGGTGCACTCGGTATGATACACCGAAAGGCCGACCGGCCGAACGCATCCACCTAGCTTGGTTGGCCAAGCTATCGTGGATGATTCCTAAGCTCAAGGGTGCCCTTGACAGAACACAACTTCGATACAAGAAGAACTTCGACGCCCGACTACGGGTGCGCAACGCAACCCTGGTAACAGGTGACTGGGTCTATATCAGACACCAGAAGTTCCGAGGGAACAAGCTTATGCAACCGGTCAAGGGACCGTACCAGATCATCCACAGAGATAACCACTCTGTTATCTTACACTCCGATACGGAGATTCAACGCATCAGCATGAATGACGTCACACCTGCTCCGATGCCGGAACAGCCTCAGCCGGTACCGGCTGGGTTGCTACATGAAGCTCTTACAACCCACCGGTCAGATGACCCGGTGGGACCGGATGGGATTCCATACCAAGTAGAGAGCGTGGTCGGACACACCGACCCGGACCTACCAGGACCCTGGTACGTCAAGGTTATGTGGGTCGGATACGACTCACCCACCTGGGAACAGGCGGCAAATATACCCCGCCAACTACTCATGCCTTACATGAGGCGACGACGCCTACTGTAACAACCCAACCGACACCGACTTCGGCTGTTGGGGGGTGAGGCTTATACCTACTAAGTAGGGTGTGACATGGTTAAAGCAGACTTAGGTTTCTAAGTCAAATCAGACTTAGGTTTCTAAGTCGAACCAAGCTTAGGTAACTAAGTAAAAACCTGAACCTTAATAAGGTAACTTAAAGGTAAAGGCTAACTCCGATAATATCGAAGTAACTAGGAGGCTTACACGGGAGGATGACCTCCCAAAGCCAAGACACAAAGTGAGGGAGGATAACCTCCCCAAGCATGAACCAACCGGAAGAAGTTGGACGGGAGGCAAGGCACCACTGAGCCAGAAGGGGTACTCCCCAGGGCAGCGAACAGAGGCAAGCAATGCCCCCAGCGGGGGATGAGTTTATACTCACTACTACCCGGCTACCATAAGGGTTGCCGGGGCCCTCTCCCGCACAAACAATAGCACTCCTCAGTGGGTAGACCCACTGCCCGAGGGAGGCCACTCACGCGTAAGCGCGTAGACCTCCGTGCTCCACCGGTCGGCAACGTCACGACGGTCGACCACCCGAGTTACCTCGGTGCATAGCTGGACGAGGGTGCTGCGGCCAGCCTCCACGTCCTCCAGAGCTTTCTGGAGGCGGTCCAGCACGCCACCGAAGCAACGCGCTGACCCAACCAGCGCAGCACCTGGGGGGATATCCCCCCAGCTAACAGAGAGACCCCCCCGCATGGCGCGGGTAACAAGGGCGTCAACGCCCTCATACCAGAGACGGGGACCCCCGTCATGTAGGACAGGGGCGGGAGGTGACACTGGCGCAGCCAGAGGAGCCATAGGAGCCGACACGGCTACCACCGGAGCCGGTGGCACCTGATACGAGGCCCGGTAGGACCCTACCGAAGGGGCTCCACCGTAACCACGGCGGTACTCCGCCCGACGACGGGACACCTCACGCTCCCCACCCACAGAGCCCCACTCTCGGGGACGACGGCCAACCGCCGCCGGCATCGGGTTACCGAACCACGGAGCAAGGACCTGAAGAGGGTCATGGATAACCATGGGAATACCCAGGTCAGGAACGGCCTCGGTGGACGCCCACCCATGGCAACTAGGCTCACCCGGCTGAGTACGCCGGACACGCAACGAGTGACGAGGCAAGGGGGTAGCCCCAGCCTGCGGGTCCCGGTACGGGGGAAGGGCCAACACCCCAGCCCAGTTCACGGCATCGTGAACAGCCAGCAGGGCTTCGAACTCCCGGGCCAACCCGGTCTTGGCAGCTATCAGATCCACGCCCAACTGCGCGATGTGCCGACGGACACCCGTCGGAAGATGAAACAGACGACCCTGCCGGCGGACGGACAGCAAAAAGGATGAAGCCTGCCCGAGGGTAACCTCAAGGGTGAAGGTACCCTGCAACGGGTGGACCGGCCGGGAGGCCAACACACTCCCGAAGTATCGGAGGCAGGAGCCGGTGTCAAACCGGAAAGCAGGGGCGGGTTCCCACCCCTCCTGCCATAGCGGCGGGCGCACGGGAGTGTATACCGGAGCACGACCGTTGCCGGTCTGCAACGCACACGTTATATCCGTGCGGAACGCATCGGCCATGACACCATGGTTACGTCGCCAACTCGACGCCGACTTCAACCCCGCCATGGGCGGGTAGGGAGCCGTCAACGACAGATACGGGGGTTCCCCCGGGTAGTAGTCGAAGTCGGGATACCGACCGGTACGGCTCACCGTCTCCCCAAACGCAACCGGCTCCGCCGCCGCCGCAATCCCCCGAGCACTAGCCGGGTAGTCAATCTCCCGCGGCAACGCGGGGGCAATCAAGTCGCAGACCCCGAAGTTGGGGTCGAGGTAGACCTCACCCCGTCCCACCCGGGTGCGCCAGAGCTGCGCATGCCGGTCGTCCGGCTGACTCAGGATCCAATGGTGTTCCACCCGGACCGCGTTCGGCTGGTTGACCAGCCGCACCAACTCCCGCTCCCAGCACGGGTCCACCTTGACGCGCCGGGAGGATTCTCCACGGGGATGCACCAGGTGGAAGTCCACCCGCATACGCCCATCGGACTCCATCGACTCTTGCACCGTGAGGCCTCGAACCCGAGCCACCAAGTCGGACACCGACATGGCGGGTTGACCCGCCGCCACGGCGACGCCGCCACCCAACGGGGCAACCCGGGCAGGACCAGAAAGAATCGGGGGCGCCGGGGGACGCACCACCGGCAGAGGGGCCGACGTCGGAGATGGACGAGGCCGAGGAGGAAGAAGAAGGGCGGGCGCCCGCCCGGAGTAACTCCCGGTGTCAACCGCCATGGGAGAAGGAGCGTCTTGACCGCTCGACACCCGCGGCACCGCAGGTATGGTACCGGCGCCGGCACCACCCGTCGGCGTAGCCCCCGCCTCGGAAGTGGAAGGCACTTGGACAGCCTCCGGAGCCGGAGCCCCGGCCGTGCGGACACCCGCACCGTCTTGACCCACCGCACCGGGTGTCGCACCGCCACCACCACCCGCGTCAACGTCGGGACCGCCTCGAGGAGTCACCGCCCGGACCCCCGGACCACCTTGACCAGCCGGAGTCGGCTGCGGGTCGCCACCTCCGCCGCAGGGCGGACCATCTTGAGGTACCTGCGGTGAGCCGGCACCGGCACCAGGCTCCATCCGGGCAGCCGGCAGAGAGGAGGTAGAAGCCGCCACGCGCGGTTGACCGCCGGGTTGACCTCCGGCCGACGGCACCGTCGTGCCGCTGCACACGGACGACAGTCCTCCGGCCGACAGACGGACGGACACCGCAGGCCCGTCGTCGTCAGACGAGCTCACCCCGTAACGCGCGGCGTCGGGACCGACAGGCGCGTCGTCCTCCATCTCCTCCCCGATCAGGAGGTCTTCCTCCTCTTCAAGCACCTGGGGATAGGACATGATAACGGGTGCGGAGTCCCCCGCGCCCACAAGCCGTCGACGGCTACAACCCGATACGGTGGGATAACCGGGACGAGCCAGGGAAGCGCGGACACCCGCGCTTATGACCACAAACGGCCACGAGAAGCGCCGCAGGCACGCGGGTCGACCCGCGCCCCACGGGGCTACAACCGCGCTCCACCCAGGCACCTGGGCGGGACGGGGCCACACCCACACACGGGGTAAGTAAGGGGGGTCACCCCCAACCGCCCCCACGCAACGCGGGCAGCCCCCGCCCCCCACTCAATCGTCCACACGAGAGGGGCCCCCCTACCACCAGGCACCTGGTGGCGGATCCGCTTGCACCACCCCTCGGAAAGGGGGGGCGTGAACAGCAACCCGCATCGGGAATTTAACGGTCCGGAAAACGGATCGTGTGTGTGTACCACGCAAAGGGGGGCACCCCCCTGAGACAACCTCGAAAAGGGGTGTCTGTCGCGACGGGGCGCAAAGCCCCACCCGACGGGTAAACGGTCACGCGACCCACTTACATTCGGTACCCCGAATGCAACTCGACCCGAGGACGGGCCGAATCTAAGGGGGGGATATGTAGCAATATGGTTGTCCGTATTGTGACCCTAATATCAGGGGGGCTACTTCTAACCCTTAACTTTCAATTTGAGAGTCCGAGCTGGTCACGGTATCTATAAGTTACGTATGACCAGAGGGACTTGCATCTTGGGGTGGAGGGTAGTTAGTAGTGTCTCCGAGGGTTTATAACGAGGGGGCCGGTGGCGAATCCACCGCCGGCCAAGGTAGAACAACAAACCCCTCCCATTTGGGCTCCCATCTTGGTCCCGTGGCTTGCGCTCCAAGGACAGCAACCTTGGCCTCCCGGTGACGTTGGTGCGGATCCCCCTTGGTGAGTGTTCCCTGACAGTGGACGTGCGACGGATTCCTATTGTGCTACAGTAGGTCTTGAGACAAAGAGCCTGCCAGATGTCCCGCTTCAAGCCTCGGGTGTAGCGGTCAATCTTCTCGGCTTCCGTGATGTCAGGGATGTCCAAGAGGACGCTCAGAAACGTCCTGTTGAACGTTCCGACGTCTTTGATTTGGCGCCACGAGTGCAGCTTGTCTCGTGCCGCTTGTGTCTTGTTCAGTGGACTGAAGCGGCGAATTAGAGCAGAACGGAAGGATTCCCAGTTCGGGACAGCTGTAGTCTGACTGTAGACCTTCCACCAGTCGAACGCTTCGCCGTCGAGGAAGGTGCAAGCAATACTGCACGCATCGTCGGGGTCACTCAGTCGCACATAGAAATCCATATGCGAGCACCACGCTTCAACCGTCCCAGGTTTACCGGAGAAAGCCACGGGTTTGTTCGGCCTCGCGGATTTCATGCCACTAGTAGTGGCCCTGGCCTTGGCTTCGGACAGTTGCTGCTTAGCGTCGGCTAGTTCTATCTTATGAGCCTCGAGTTGTTCGCTCATTTGCGCGACAAACGCTGTAAGCTGGGTCCAGGCTTCCATGGTCGGTGCGTTCGAGCCCGAGCCCGGATTGGCCGGGTTGACACCCCCTGGGATTGGTGCATCCATGGTGTCTTGGGTTCAAGTCCGAGGCAAACAAACTTACAACCCAGATTTCACAAGACTTGCTTAGGAAGGACCCCAAGGGGGATCTCGGAGATGTGGGATAGAAGTTTGTCTGCAGCAGTAGTGGTGTACACGATTTGGATAAGTGCTGCGCTAGTTGCTGCACCGTTCCAAATGATGTACAGCACTACTTCGAGAAGCACAAGAAATTCGGTTGAAATCACACAAACGGATTATTCAGAAGCGTCCGTGCACAGGCCCGAGTCGGGTCGTGTCGGATTTCCAAGCGGGGGGATCAATGGGGGAAAATCGGGCTCCTAGGCCAGATCCAGGGGAGTGTCAACAGGTGTCAATCGGTGCGGCGCGCCAGCGTGCAGTGATGATCCTTGCCACGTGTGTGCCGCTCGAAATGTTCCACCGACTCAAATTCGCGACCGCAGGGTTCGCAACGGGGAAGGGTGTCCGGGCGGTTAATTACGTATCGGTGGCGACGGGATCCGCGGTGATCACGCAGCACAGTGAGGCTGTTGCACCGCACACCGCACGGATTGCAAAGGAATTTCCGTTGCGCCCCACGGTGGCTCTTGGCAATTCGGCGTTGCTCACGCTGCTCAACCGCGCGCGCGGTGGTTGGCTTGATGTGACCAATCACCGGTGGCGGCGGGGCGGTGTAACGGCGCCCCGATTCTTGGGGGGGCAGTAACAGGCGACGGTTGACGCGGGCTGCCGTGTCCTTGGTGGCAGGGCCCTTGCCTTTGCCCGAGAGGGGGGGCTTGGGTGCGGCCCGGCCCGCCGAGGCGAGGCGGACTGGGACCGCCGGGGTAGGAATCGAGTGGGCACCCGCCGGGGGGTTGTGTGCCCTCGGGCGGGCGTGTGCCTGCGGGGAGCCGCGTGCCGACGGGGGGCCGCGTGCCGACGGGGGGCCGCGTGCCGACGGACCGTGGGCCGTGAAGGCGCCACGGGTCGTCGGGGGTGCGCGGACCGTCGGGGGTGCGCGGATCGTCGAGGGTGTGCGTACCGGGGGGGTGCCACGGGACGTGGACCCGGTATCGCGCGCCGAGGCCGCCGAGGATGTCGGGCCGGCCGCCAGTGCTGAGGAAGAGTATTCCGAATCTGATGTGGATCTCACTGGGATTCAACAATCGGTTGACCAAAAGAAAAATTCCGTGAAAAAAAAACCACAAGGGTTGTGTCAGGAAATTGTTCGTTAGGTGTGATTCGTGGAACCCGCGACGTTCGTATTACAATGCCCGTGGCAAGCCGAACGTAGGGGGCAACACGACTGCACAATCGCAGGGAGAGCCAAATCAAAAACGGAATCGCAAGTCACCGCCAGGTAGAAAAGCCAAACTATCTGAAGCTACCACAAGTGAGGAACCACCCACACTTGGGCAGCCCTCAACGTACTCGTGATGGTGTCAGCGACCCGTGCCAGCCAATAGGGCGACAGGGTGCGGGGAAGAGGATGGAGGTGGTGACGGTGGTGGGTCTGGGGAAGAGGACGGCGCGACGTCGGTGGTGATCGAGAGGGTTCAAAGGGTGAAGGTCGTCTTTGGTCTGTGTCTGTGGTTGCCCTTCCGGTCTCCCCCGGTGGCGCCGATACTCACGCACTATATACTCGCGTCGGGGCACCCGAGGTGCCCCAAAGCATGCGTTTCCCCGTCGCTCCACCGGTAGGCACAAAACGGCCCAAAAACAAAGCATGGCTCTCAGAACAAAGCATGGGCGGGCGTGCGCACTAAAGAAGTGCAGCCCCAGTTTGCCCCAAACGAAGGGGTCCGGCGTGCGGCGCCTAGGGCGCCGCCCCAGCCGGCTCCAGACGCCAGTCGGCCCGAAGGTCCGAGAGGCGTGTAAGCACGATTCGATCGAGTCGGCCGAATCGGCCAGCCGGCTAGCCAGTCACATCGCTGCAATGCTGCAGCGAGGACATTTTAACGGACTCGCCAGCTGTGGCAGATGTGGCTCGTCATGGGTGCTGACGGTGGCGCCTTTCGACAGGCCATGATGGGCTGTCGATGGCTGTTGTCGTGCGGCCGGCAGACACCGTGAGACAGCGGCTGACTCATCTTGCGTCTGGAAGGTACACCGCGTCATGCCCCACAATACGAGGAGTTGATCCAAGTTGCCAGGAGTTGATTCGGCAGGATCTGTAAGGAGAGGTCCCAGATATTATCCCTTAAGTATTAGGCATGGGATTAGGAGGGAAATCCTTACAGAGTACCTTGGGCACGGTGCTGCTCGTCAGAACCGTTAACGGTTTGGCTATACGAGCGAAGTCCTTGACGAACCGTCGGTATACGTTGCACATCCCCAGGAAGCTTTTAAGCTGTGTCTGGGTGGTCGGGTATCGCGCATCCCGGAGTGCCCGGGTATTCGCCTCGAGTACTCCCAGCTTTTTTGGTGTGATCTGGTGACCCAGGTATTCGACGGTCTGCTGGAAGAAGGCGCACTTCTTGAGACGCAGGGTTACCCCGGCGTTCCGCAAGAGGGTGAGTACCTCGTCGACATGTTTCACATGGTCATCCATGCTACGCGAGAAGACGATGACATCGTCCAGGTACACTAGTGTAAGGATTTCCCCCCTAATCCCATGCCTAATACTTAAGGGATAATATCTGGGACCTCTCCTTACAGATCCTGCCGAATCAACTCCTGGCAACATGGATCAACTCCTTGTATTGTGGGGCATGACGCGGTGTACCTTCCAGACGCAAGATGAGTCAGCCGCTGTCTCACGGTGTCTGCCGGCCGCACGACAACAGCCATCGACAGCCCATCATGGCCTGTCGAAAGGCGCCACCGTCAGCACCCATGACGAGCCACATCTGCCACAGCTGGCGAGTCCGTTAAAATGTCCTCGCTGCAGCATTGCAGCGATGTGACTGGCTAGCCGGCTGGCCGATTCGGCCGACTCGATCGAATCGTGCTTACACGCCTCTCGGACCTTCGGGCCGACTGGCGTCTGGAGCCGGCTGGGGCGGCGCCCTAGGCGCCGCACGCCGGACCCCTTCGTTTGGGGCAAACTGGGGCTGCACTTCTTTAGTGCGCACGCCCGCCCATGCTTTGTTCTGAGAGCCATGCTTTGTTTTTGGGCCGTTTTGTGCCTACCGGTGGAGCGACGGGGAAACGCATGCTTTGGGGCACCTCGGGTGCCCCGACGCGAGTATATAGTGCGTGAGTATCGGCGCCACCGGGGGAGACCGGAAGGGCAACCACAGACACAGACCAAAGACGACCTTCACCCTTTGAACCCTCTCGATCACCACCGACGTCGCGCCGTCCTCTTCCCCAGACCCACCACCGTCACCACCTCCATCCTCTTCCCCGCACCCTGTCGCCCTATTGGCTGGCACGGGTCGCTGACACCATCACGAGTACGTTGAGGGCTGCCCAAGTGTGGGTGGTTCCTCACTTGTGGTAGCTTCAGATAGTTTGGCTTTTCTACCTGGCGGTGACTTGCGATTCCGTTTTTGATTTGGCTCTCCCTGCGATTGTGCAGTCGTGTTGCCCCCTACGTTCGGCTTGCCACGGGCATTGTAATACGAACGTCGCGGGTTCCACGAATCACACCTAACGAACAATTTCCTGACACAACCCTTGTGGTTTTTTTTTCACGGAATTTTTCTTTTGGTCAACCGATTGTTGAATCCCAGTGAGATCCACATCAGATTCGGAATACTCTTCCTCAGCACTGGCGGCCGGCCCGACATCCTCGGCGGCCTCGGCGCGCGATACCGGGTCCACGTCCCGTGGCACCCCCCCGGTACGCACACCCTCGACGATCCGCGCACCCCCGACGGTCCGCGCACCCCCGACGACCCGTGGCGCCTTCACGGCCCACGGTCCGTCGGCACGCGGCCCCCCGTCGGCACGCGGCCCCCCGTCGGCACGCGGCTCCCCGCAGGCACACGCCCGCCCGAGGGCACACAACCCCCCGGCGGGTGCCCACTCGATTCCTACCCCGGCGGTCCCAGTCCGCCTCGCCTCGGCGGGCCGGGCCGCACCCAAGCCCCCCCTCTCGGGCAAGGGCAAGGGCCCTGCCACCAAGGACACGGCAGCCCGCGTCAACCGTCGCCTGTTACTGCCCCCCCAAGAATCGGGGCGCCGTTACACCGCCCCGCCGCCACCGGTGATTGGTCACATCAAGCCAACCACCGCGCGCGCGGTTGAGCAGCGTGAGCAACGCCGAATTGCCAAGAGCCACCGTGGGGCGCAACGGAAATTCCTTTGCAATCCGTGCGGTGTGCGGTGCAACAGCCTCACTGTGCTGCGTGATCACCGCGGATCCCGTCGCCACCGATACGTAATTAACCGCCCGGACACCCTTCCCCGTTGCGAACCCTGCGGTCGCGAATTTGAGTCGGTGGAACATTTCGAGCGGCACACACGTGGCAAGGATCATCACCGCACGCTGGCGCGCCGCACCGATTGACACCTGTTGACACTCCCCTGGATCTGGCCTAGGAGCCCGATTTTCCCCCATTGATCCCCCCGCTTGGAAATCCGACACGACCCGACTCGGGCCTGTGCACGGACGCTTCTGAATAATCCGTTTGTGTGATTTCAACCGAATTTCTTGTGCTTCTCGAAGTAGTGCTGTACATCATTTGGAACGGTGCAGCAACTAGCGCAGCACTTATCCAAATCGTGTACACCACTACTGCTGCAGACAAACTTCTATCCCACATCTCCGAGATCCCCCTTGGGGTCCTTCCTAAGCAAGTCTTGTGAAATCTGGGTTGTAAGTTTGTTTGCCTCGGACTTGAACCCAAGACACCATGGATGCACCAATCCCAGGGGGTGTCAACCCGGCCAATCCGGGCTCGGGCTCGAACGCACCGACCATGGAAGCCTGGACCCAGCTTACAGCGTTTGTCGCGCAAATGAGCGAACAACTCGAGGCTCATAAGATAGAACTAGCCGACGCTAAGCAGCAACTGTCCGAAGCCAAGGCCAGGGCCACTACTAGTGGCATGAAATCCGCGAGGCCGAACAAACCCGTGGCTTTCTCCGGTAAACCTGGGACGGTTGAAGCGTGGTGCTCGCATATGGATTTCTATGTGCGACTGAGTGACCCCGACGATGCGTGCAGTATTGCTTGCACCTTCCTCGACGGCGAAGCGTTCGACTGGTGGAAGGTCTACAGTCAGACTACAGCTGTCCCGAACTGGGAATCCTTCCGTTCTGCTCTAATTCGCCGCTTCAGTCCACTGAACAAGACACAAGCGGCACGAGACAAGCTGCACTCGTGGCGCCAAATCAAAGACGTCGGAACGTTCAACAGGACGTTTCTGAGCGTCCTCTTGGACATCCCTGACATCACGGAAGCCGAGAAGATTGACCGCTACACCCGAGGCTTGAAGCGGGACATCTGGCAGGCTCTTTGTCTCAAGACCTACTCGGATCTTGAATCTGTCATGACTGACGCTCTGCGCGTGGAGGCTGCCAAGGCTGGTGCCTCGACGCACCTCGGCGGCACATCTGCGAGGCCATCCACGACGGGTGTCATTCCCATGGAAATCTCCAGCATTAAAGTCGAGAAACTCACGCCTGAAGAGCGTCAGCGCTGCATGCGTGAAGGCCTCTGCCTCCGCTGCCGTGAGAAAGGACATATGGCCAAGGACTGCCCAAAAGGCCAGCGGAACTGAAGCAGCAACCGTCATCAAAACCGGTGCCAGACGCTTCTTCGGTTCCTGAAAACATGTCGTCACCATTTGAAGGCCCGCGTCTCGGGCTTCTGCTTTCTACTGCCTCTGTCAATGGACATCTTGTTAAGGTGCTGTTTGACGACGGATCTCCCATTAACGTCGTATCAAGGCGCCTCGTGAATACCCTGAATGTGACCACGAAAGAAACGGACTTCGCGGCTAACATGCCCAATGGTCGCTCCCACGTCCTCGCAGAGACCATTGAACCCTTAGAGATTCACATCGGCCCATACCAAGAACGTCTTCGGTTTGCTGTATGCGACCTAAGTGCGTACGACATCATCCTCGGAAAGAAATGGCGTGACGACAAGGACGCCAAAATCAACAACAAGAAGAACAAGATCTCCTTCAAGTTTAACCAAAAGAACATCTCCATCACTGCCTCCCTCAAGAAACCCCATGGCCTGATTAGTAGGCAACGCCTCGGCAAGGACCGTATTCAAAAAGTTCCTGTCTTCGCCATTTACCTGCAATCCGAAGATCCTTCCAGCACCTTTGACATCAATGCGATCAAAATGGGAGAAGCTGAAGACAAGAATGACGTCCAAGAGATTCTCAACAAGTACGCCGACGTCTTCCCGGAAGAGCTTCCCGATGGACTTCCTCCTGAACGCAGTCACAAGTTTAGCGTCAAGCTTACGGAGGACGCTCAACCACGTCGCAGTGGCATTTATCGCCTATCTGAATGGGAACTCGATGAACTCAAGACACAACTTGCAACCCTCATACGAAAGGGGTTCGTCCAACCAAGTGCCTCACCGTGGGGCTCTTCTGTACTCTTTGCCGCAAAGAAGGACGGTGGCAGGCGAATGTGCATCGATTATCGAGCATTGAACAAAGCCACTATCAAGAACGCATATCCCTTACCAAGAATTGACGACATCTTCGACCAACTGCGAAAGGCCAAGTACTTCACGAAGATCGACCTCCGATCAGGTTACCACCAGATCCGGCTTGACCCTGATACTATCCCACTGACGGCGTTCCGAACAAAATACGGGTTCTACGAATTTACCGTGCTACCCTTTGGGCTAACAAATGCCCCCGCGGTCTTCATGAACCTAATGAAAGACGTCTTCCGACCCTATCTCTACGAGTTTATCTGCGTCTACCTCGACGACATCCTGGTCTACAGTGAAGCTTACAAAGATCATCTAAAGCACCTAAGGCAAGCCCTGGACAAGCTGCGAGAGCATAAGCTCTACGCCAAACTCAGCAAATGCCAATTTGCGCGAACAACTGTGGACTACCTCGGCCATGTCATTTCCAACGAAGGCTTCTCTATGGAGGACTACAAGGTCCAAGCCATTCGATCATGGGCAACGCCACAGAGCAAGAAAGATGTGCAATCTTTCCTCGGCATGGTCAACTTCTATCGTCGATTTATTAAGGGAATGGCATCCGTGGCTGCACCCCTCACAAGGCTTACTGGAAACGTCGACTTCGAATGGAACTCTGACGCCCAGAAGGCTTTTGAGCAACTACAAACCCTGACGACAAGTGCACCAGTACTGAGGCCATTCGACAAGAGGTACCCAATCTTCGTCTCCACAGATGCCAGTGGGTATGCTGTTGGCGCTGTCCTTGAACAAGATGACGGAAAAGGACGACGCCCAGTGGCCTACTTCTCATTGACGCTGATCATCCACGAACAGCGCTACAGTATCCGTGAGCGCGAACTGCTCGCAGTTGTACAAGCCATTCGACACTGGCGCTGCTACCTCCATGGAAGGTCGTTCGAGGTGCACACCGACCATGAGTCCCTAAGGTACTTGAAAACCCAAGAGAAGCTCAACGACCGCCAAGTCAAGTGGCTAGAGCTGTTGGAGCAATTCGATTTCAAGATCATCCCCATCAAGGGCACTTCCAACCCCGTAGCTGATGCTCTTTCAAGGCAACCACAAGACGCCCCCGATAAGCACGCTCCCAATCAAGATCTCCTTAGTCGCGTGCTAACCAAGACCATCGAAAGCCTACCCAAGAAAACTGAAATCAACAACCTCATGACCATAAGCCAAAGTGATCAAGACCTTGCCACCCTAGACCAAGAGTACAACGCGGATCCCGAGTTTGCCGACCTAGTCAAAGACCCGGTGTCTCCCTACCGGCTTCACATGAGGTTGTTGAAACGAGGTGACCGTACGTGCATCCCCGTTGGTACTCTACGCCAAAGACTACTCCATGACTACCACGACATCCCAAGCCAAGGACATATGGGAGTTAAGAAAACCACGAACGCTATTGCTTCCAAATACTACTGGAAGACAATGCGGAAGGACATCCAAAGATACGTACAATCATGTGATTTGTGCCAGCGGAACAAAGCTGGCACCCATTCACCTCTGGGTCACCTCAAACCACTAGATCCACCGAACCAACGATGGGCAAGTGTCTCCATGGACTTTATCACCCCTCTTCCACTGACCCAAAGGGGCCACGATGGCATTTACGTCATTGTGGACAGACTGTCGAAGATGATTCGACTAGCACTAATGAAGCCCGACTGTACTGCACCAGTCGTAGCGCAACTCTACCATGATCACGTCTACCGTCATCACGGTCTACCATCCGACGTCGTCTGCGACCGAGACCGTATCTTCTTCTCCAACTTCTGGCAGTCGCTCACCGAAATTCTCAAGGTCAAGATCAAGGCATCTTCAGCCTATCATCCCCAGACGGACGGACAAACCGAGATCATGAACAAGAAGATTGAAGAAATCCTGCGAAACTTCGTGAACCATCATCAGGGTGATTGGGACCTCTTCCTTGTTGCTGCAGAAGTAGCTTACAACCGGTCACCCAATGCGGTCACGACGTACTCCCCATTCTTCCTGAACTACGGCTTTGAACCAAGGACAGTACCTGTCGACATCGTCGAGAGTAAGGAATCGAAACTACCAGCAGTCTCAGATTGGCTAAGCAGTCTGCAAAAAGCCCAGGGGACTGCCATTACTGTGGCAGTATCGCGACTGCCACGTATAACGGACCCAGCGATCGGTGCTGTAAGCATTTGGGCTGAAAACCCCATATCTGGCACAAGATGTCATGGATTCAACCCGTGGCGCAGTGGTCCACAACGCCTGGTTAACATATGTTCCATGGCGTGGGTTCGATTCCGGGCATCCAACATCGATTTTTCCGGCGATTTCAAGGTGACTTCTGCTACAATTACCGCTATCAAGAAGGCCAATGAGACGCGCTCGGCGTACGCTAACCGTCGACGCCGACCATGTACGGTCACTGTCGACGACCTCGTGCTCCTGAGCACCAAGAACCTTATGCCGGACGCCTTCCAGGGCGCTCGCAAGTTGATGCCCAAGTTTTCGGGACCATACCGAGTCACTGAAAACATCAATGATGTTACGTTCCGTCTGGATCTGCCTCAACCAGTCCTTGATCGAAAGGTGCACAACGCCCTTCACGCCAGTCTACTCAAGCCGTACAACGCTGATCCGTATGGTCGACTTTTTCCCGCTCCAGCTCCGGTAGCATTTCCGGACGGATCGGTTGAGTACGAAGTGGACTCCATTATTCGGTCACGAAAACGCCGTGGACGACTGCAGTACCTGGTCAAGTGGAAAGGCTGCGATGTCAGTAAGAACACCTGGCTAACCACGCAAGACCTCGACAACGCACCTGAGGTTCTCGACGCCTTCCTTCGACGCACGTCCTAAGGGGGGGAGGTGTAAGGATTTCCCCCCTAATCCCATGCCTAATACTTAAGGGATAATATCTGGGACCTCTCCTTACAGATCCTGCCGAATCAACTCATGGCAACATGGATCAACTCCTTGTATTGTGGGGCATGACGCGGTGTACCTTCCAGACGCAAGATGAGTCAGCCGCTGTCTCACGGTGTCTGCCGGCCGCACGACAACAGCCATCGACAGCCCATCATGGCCTGTCGAAAGGCGCCACCGTCAGCACCCATGACGAGCCACATCTGCCACAGCTGGCGAGTCCGTTAAAATGTCCTCGCTGCAGCATTGCAGCGATGTGACTGGCTAGCCGGCTGGCCGATTCGGCCGACTCGATCGAATCGTGCTTACACGCCTCTCGGACCTTCGGGCCGACTGGCGTCTGGAGCCGGCTGGGGCGGCGCCCTAGGCGCCGCACGCCGGACCCCTTCGTTTGGGGCAAACTGGGGCTGCACTTCTTTAGTGCGCACGCCCGCCCATGCTTTGTTCTGAGAGCCATGCTTTGTTTTTGGGCCGTTTTGTGCCTACCGGTGGAGCGACGGGGAAACGCATGCTTCGGGGCACCTCGGGTGCCCCGACGCGAGTATATAGTGCGTGAGTATCGGCGCCACCGGGGGAGACCGGAAGGGCAACCACAGACACAGACCAAAGACGACCTTCACCCTTTGAACCCTCTCGATCACCACCGACGTCGCGCCGTCCTCTTCCCCAGACCCACCACCGTCACCACCTCCATCCTCTTCCCCGCACCCTGTCGCCCTATTGGCTGGCACGGGTCGCTGACACCATCACGAGTACGTTGAGGGCTGCCCAAGTGCGGGTGGTTCCTCACATACTCCAACCCCCTTTGCCAACCGAGGGGGAGGCGTTCGAGTCACTCAAGCAAGCCCTGCTTGCCCCACCCGGGCTTGCGTTGACGCATAGACGCGGTACCTTTGTCATCGATGTCGATGCATGCGACACCCAAATGGGATGCACCCTGTTGCAGGGAGAGACACTAATCGGTACCGATAATGCTATCCCGTATCTACATCCGGTGGGATACTTCAGCCGGACACTCAACCCGGCTGAGCGTAACTATAGTGCCACCGTGCGCGAGTGCCTCGGAGTGATATGGGCAGCACAACTGCTCCGGCCATACCTGGAAGGCTTCAGGTTCATCGTAAGGTCCGACCACGAACCTTGACGATGGCTCCTCAACCTTGGTGATAAGGATTCCGATAGCCATGGTCGGCTAGCCCGTTGGCGGCTGAAGATGGCCGAGCACGACTATCGAACCGTGTATAAGGCTGGGGCAACACACCATCTAGGCGACGCCCTATCCCGCCTGGATACATCGAGCGGCGACACCCATTCGGACATCCCGGTGGTACCGACGTGGCTGTGTGCAGGCACCGATCCTATGGTGGAGACGCGGGTCCTGCGAGGACATTGCAACGACTTCCGTGCGTGTCTTTCGGAGAATTTCCAGTGTCCTGGCTGACGTGGCTGTCCCCTTTCTTGTGTGCGCAAGTCAGTGCAGGCACCAGCTCCACGCCCGTTCACCAGTGGACATTGAGGGAGCGCGGACCCCGCGCCGCGGGGCCCGCGCACGGTCGCAGGAAAGGAAGGTGACACCCAACGCATACGTACGCTGGCGCCTGACCAATAAAGACGCTCTCCGCGGTTGTAGATGCCGTGTACCTGTACAGGGGTTACAAACGTATAGAAGCGCACTCAATGGGCCAGAGCGCAACAACGGCAGAGAAAAAGTATGTTACAAAATGAATTCCCGTCATCTCAGAGAGCGTGGCTTCAATATGCACTAGGTAGAGACATCATAGCGCGTTGCTAGCCGTTGCTACAGCTCGTCAAAGCCGACATACCTCGTGGGGGGGGGGGCTCCATCTCGATTGAGGTCTCGCCAGCCGGCATGCTGTTCTCCTCCCTTGTGCAGGTGGTGCCAAAAATTGATGGATGGGTAGCGGGAAGCAACCGCAGCGTCGGTGTGCTCAGGAGTGGTCAGCAGAAGGTGTAGAGCGTGTGCTACGAGCTCGGACAGAACTATCACGGCGCGCAGGGGATGTCGAGAGGAGGCCTATAATTTCGCGTGGCAGCCCAAAAGAGACGCGTGGCGTTCGAATCCCTTTCACGTGGCAGAGGCGTATGTCCGCCCTGAACTAGGGGTGGGGAGTGGGGGGGCACCGCTGCCGACGAGTGGGGGGGCGCCGCCGCCCACGGCGTCGGCGGGGACCCGCGCGTGCGCTTCCGCGCGCCTCTCGCGTCGAGGCGGGTGGCGGTGGCGGAGCGCATCTTTTAGGAGGAGCTTGGGGGGGGGGACGCGGCCGACGCGGGGCAGGGGGGGTGGGGGGGGGGGGGCGGGAGGCGGCTCCCTCTGGCCAGGGGCGGGGGAGGCTGGGCGCTGGGCGCTTCCCACTGCTTCCCATCCTTGGTGGCGGGTGGCTGCCGCTCCCCACCGCCGCCACCTACACCGCCGCCACCGCCGCGGCGGCTTGGCGGGTGGTTGCCGCCGCCGCCGTCATCACCCCTTTCATAAACCGCACCACCCTCCCCGCCGCCGCCGCCACCGCCGCCACCGCCGCCGCCGCGGCCGCGGCCGCCGCAGCTGCGGGCGTGGCCACCCCCGCTCCCATCGCTGCTGCCGCGGGGCGCCTCGCTCGCCTGTGCCGCGCCGCCCTGGATGATGGTGGGGTGGACGCTGCCGCCGCCTCGGCGGGGGTGGTGGCGGCGGCGGCGGTAGCGGCGGCGGCGGCGCCCACCGTGGCGCGGGCGGCGGGGCTGGCGGAGCTCGCCGCCCGCGCTCGGTGGGCGGGTGCGGGGGGGGGGGGGGGGGGGGGGGAGGTGCACCCGGCGGGGGCGTGGGCGGCGGCAGGGGCTAGAGGGGAAGCTCCGCTGGAGGGGGGGGCGCTGCCGTCGGGGCCGCCGCCGGCCAAAGCGGCCGCTGCGGAAGGGGGGTGGGCAGACGAGGAGGTGCTCCCGTGGCAAGCCCCTCATGGGTGAAGGGAGTGCCGACGCTCCTCTGCGCGCACTGTGTGGAGGCACTGCGGCCGTGCGGCCGTGCCTGCCTGCATCCACAAAGAGGGGAAAGAAAAAGCCCAAAAGAAAGGGAGAAACAAACAAAGCCTTGTATGCGCGAGGTCCACACCCCACCCCACCTGTCACGCGCCGATCCCGTAGATAAAGAACATACAGGCACACCACCGCGAAGACGGCCACAGCCAGGCAGGCGACTGCCACTGCGCGAGGTGTCGACAGCCGGCGCGTCGGGCAGACGGAAGCCTGTCTTTCTGGGTGGTGCGGGAGAGGGCTGGCGATTGGCGGGCGGCTCGACACGTTGCCGGAAAATAGACTGCTAAGCCGTGGATAAAGAGTAAGCAGAAAGCAACGACGCTACCATCCCCTCAACCCAGGACTTCGTCACGAGCGCTGCTGCTTCGTCGACGAAGCCGCACCGCCGCTGCTCAGCAGCCCTTCCCGCCTCACGCACACGAGCCCGCTGGGCAGTTGCACGAGCCCCCCGACTTGCATGCGCACCCCGCAGGGGCCTTGGTCTTGACCCACTGCACCCACTGCTCCTTGGACTTCTGCTTGTTCCCCCCGCAGGTGCACGTTGAGCCGCATTTGCAGGTGCCCCCGCAGGTGCTGCAGTCGGAGAACGGGCACGCCTTGGCCATCGCATCCTTGACCTGCTCAATCGTGATGGAGCCGCAGCCACAGCCGGCGCCGAACTCGCACTGCTTCCCGGTCGCCGCGCAGGAGCAGTCCGCCCACTTGTCGAAGAAAAAGTGGATCGCGGGGGGGGTGGCGATGCTGGCGGCCATGGTGGCAGGGTGGGTGCAGAAGGGCGCAGGAGAGAAACGGGTACGTGCGTTGGCGTGAAGTAGAACGCCGGGAAGAGGGGGGGGGGGTCGTACGTGGGACACAGAATGGTAGGGGTACGTGGTTGACGGTGACAAAAAGCCAGGTGCGACGGGCGTGGGTAAGTTGGTAATGAAGGGGAACGCCGGGAATCTGAGACGGGCGTGCGTCCAACAGGGGAGGGTAGAAGTGGGCACCGGGCCATCTGCGACGGCCGCGTTGGGTGGGGGGGGATAGAGGAGCGCCGCGAGAGAGTAGCCGATGGGCTCGGGCGAGTGGTTAGGTAAAAGAATGCACGCGCCAGTGTTGCTGACGAACTGCGTGTGCAAGGGAGCGCCCCCAAAGAGTCTCGCCGCCAAGGTGGCCGCCGCCGCCCACAAGCACTTGTGGCTGTCGCCCGGGGGTGGGAAGGGAAGCGGAAGCAGCAGCAGCAGCAGCAGCAGCGGCAGCACCGCACGGGGTGGCGAAGGGGGCTGTGGCTGGGGAGACCGTGCCGACGGTGGTGGGCACGGCGGCAGCGGCGGCGGCGACGGCGGCAGCGACGGCTGCGGCAGCGCCGGCTACAGCCGTCGTCAGCGGCGACGGTTTTAGGTTGTGTGGGGGGCGGGGAGGGGGGGGGGGGTGGAAGTGGGCGGGCAGGAGGAGGGGTTAGGGTTAGGGTTTGAGGCCCGTCCCCTGAAAGGCCCATCCGCGCTCACGTTCGCGTCCTCAAAGCGGAAGTGGGTGGTCGAGGATTCCTCGTCGGGGTTGCCGGAGTTGACCGGGAGCCCAGGCCCGCCAACAGGCATGAACGTTCGACAAGCGCTGCGGGTGGCGGCTACGGCTTGTCTGCCACTTGAATATCGGGTGCCGTGTACGGGCGCCTCAGCATCCACGACACCCCGACCGACGGCGGCGGCGACGACGTAGACGGCATTGGCAGCAGTAGTGGCCGCGGTGGGATGGTGCTTGCGCGGCCGCGCCGCAGTGCGCGCAAAGAACAGGCCATCACACTCTCCTCTTCTTGCCACTTCTTTTCGCCACGGTGGCTGCAAACAGCGTCGGCGCGTCCGCAATGAAGCCGCTCAGCGACCTGCCATATACGTCGAGGTGGTTTTCGGCGCCAATGATGATGACCATTCGGGACTCCTCAGGAGTCAGCCGGGTTGAAGGATTCTTGGCAATCTTCAGATTGGTCTCCACGACCAACACGGTCTTCGTGCGCCACTCCTCCCAACTGCTGCCAAACGCTGTCTCCATCAGCCGCAGGCTCTTACGCACGTGTTTGTCCACATTGAACCTCGACCCAGCGTTCCCCGTACACTTGCAAGACTTGAATACAGCCACGAGCTCCTCCTTCTTCGGCTCGGGCTCCTCCTCCTTCGACTCCAGCTCGTCCCTCCTCGGCTCCTCCATCTTCGGCTCCAGTTCCCCCTTTGACACCAGCTCCTCGTTCTTCAGCCCCTCAACTGCACCACTTCGACGCAAAAACTTGATGTAGTCGCCACCGACTTGGCTGTGCTTGCACTTGAAAGATGTGCGCAAGAGATCCGCAGCCTGTAGAGCGAGAATACCTGAGATGTCCACCAGGTCCCCTTCGTCCACAACAATCATACTATCAGGCAAGGCATTAAACCGTTCTTGATCCAGCAGGGGCCGGGGACCATCAGAGTAGTACGACCTAGTCCCAGGGTATAGGTTTGAGAGCGTTAAGGAGCGATAGTCGTGAGGTAGTGTCAAGCCTGGAGACGCCGCAGCCCACCATCTGGCAGCTAAACGAATTCTCGTCAACACCACTTCCGACCACAGAGACACGTACTCCCATACACTGCTAGCATCGCCCTTGCCGTCATAGGTGTGAAACAGCTCCTTCAAGGCGTGCATGATGCCTCGCATATAGATGGCGTCCGTCGCAGCCGGGCCAGCACCAGGCAGAGCGACCTCGGTCTGCCATGGACCCCACCGCTCTAAGAGAGCCACGAGATAGAGCGGAGGAATGCACGGGTTCTTGTACGTGCCGCTTGTACCTTGCAGACCGCAAGACAACACCCCGGTAGAAAAGAGATCGTCCCAGCCTTTGAAGTAGCGCTTGCTCAGGTCCCCTTGGATGATCGGTAGCTGGCTGTCGACCTCGCAGATGTGCAAGGCCGCCACGAGAATGACAGGGCTGGCAAGCAGGTCATTGAGAAGCTCTGTGAGACTTTCTTGCGACGCCATGCTCATCGCCGCCGGTAAGACCACAGTTGACCACACTGGAGAAGAATTAGACTGGATCGCATCCACCAGCTTCTAGCGCAAAAAGCCAGCACTTCGAGGGTGGCCGCCACTCAGCCTGGCAAACGCGCGAGCCGACGTGACATCGGGCTGGATGTGCGTCAAGTTTGCAGGTAGGGACGTGCGAACTACAGCGTCGCGGAAGGTTGGAAGAAAGTACCTGCCCGCGAGGATCTCCGTATCCAGGATGCCGATCTCCACGGCGTTGAGCAGAAAGTACGGCGATCCCCGCCTCGAGCTTGTGCTCGATGACAGAAGCAAGCGCTCGACAACGCTGGGATCGCCCGTCTGGCGGACAACGTCGGCGATGCGGCTGTCAAGCTCGGCCGAATCTTCAGCGTCCTCATTGATATCGCTGTACATCATCCCGAAGCTCACCGCTGTGAAGAGCAACGCGGTGTTTTCGAACCTCGTACACGTACACAGCTCATGCCGGTAAGCGTCCATCAAAGACACCTCAAATTCCTGCGGCTCGACGTCCTCAAAGCTGCATGCTGCCTCTGCAGGGCTTTGCCAAGTGTGCCGGAAGACATCCTTGCTTACCTTGCTCAGCTCCTCGACGACGAGAATGGTTGGTTGTTCGCGAAGGGCACGAAGCGCTTCCTCGATCACGCCTTGGACCGTCGTCGCCCCGACGTCCAGAAGGGCTTTGACGTCGCCACAGAAGTCATCCCAGCAGCGAGAGTCAACACATCGCAAATACCACAGCATGCGCAGGTAGATGGGCAGAAAAATGGCTAGACGATGATCCATGGCGAGACAACCAAGGTCGGACCGACCCCACATGCATGCACCGTTGAAGGAAACAATGCACAGTCGAGTGCGCCTCAGGGAAGGGACAATGTTCGGCCAGGCAGAAATGCCGAGGTGGCCTGCAGCTTGTGCGTAGCGCTCATCGTCCGGGTTTGCGAGCGCGACGGACAGGTCCCACACAAAGTGCGTCTTGCCCATGCCAGGGGATGACGCCAAGTATGACGCCACCCGCGTGTTGAGCATCGTCGCTACGTGCGCAAGGGCCTTGACCACCTCCACATCCCGCGAAATGAGCACGCCTTCGTCTCGTGCCGGCACCGGTTGCAGCACAGTGCCCACAAACCTTGAACGGCCCATCGGAAGCAGCGCACCAAAGTCACCCAGCGCAGCCGCAACCGGTTGTTTCACCGCGAACAGCTGCACCAACGCCTTCCGGAGACCGATCTTGGAAACGCCATCAATCACCAACCGGTCGACTCGATTCAACAGCTTCGACAAGCGCGGGTACAGGCGTTGTGGATCCTTGCTGGGGTCTGAGAATAGCACGCGATAGGATGCCATTCGCGCCACCTCAGCCACCTCCGACAGCCCAGCTTCATGCACATCGCTCCACAGCTGCACCAGGTCACGAGCACGTCTGGTCCTCATCACGTCCGCACCGCACCACTCCAGCAAATTGGCCGAGGCCGTCTCAATACGACCCAAACTACGGTCGACTCGGCACACCCACAGCTCCACGCGCTCGTCAAAGTTGGACAAATCGGCATGAACAACCACCTCTTTCGACAACAGGTCACGAGCATACGCAACCACCTGCGACATGTCGTCCAGTAGATCCAAACTCCTCCTCCAAAACGTCATCAGACGACCAGGGGGAGGATCAGCAGACTGGTACCGTACCAACAGACTCAAGTCAGCTTCCTTGTCTACGTCATCGGACGTGCAGCGCACCTCGTGACGAGTGGCCGTCACCACTGGCTGCGGCACACCACCGGCCCGCCATGCAGAAAGACGACAGGCCGGCAAGGCTCGCAATGACCACCCGCCAATGCTGCGAGCCTTGACAAGAGAAGAGGCACCACCGACTGCAAAGCCTCCACGCGAGCGCCAACCAAACGACACACACGCAGGAGCAACGAAGCCTTGAGTTGCCATTACCGCCATGGTCACGAAGAAGGCCTGACCACAACCACAAGCGCGAGCAAGGAGGGGCGCGGGCAGTCGACGGCGGCCGGAGCGCGGGCAGCCGCGGCCGCCAAAAACGCGTGAGAATGCGGCATGCTGGTCGCGCACAGGACACACGGCAAGGGAGAGGATGGCACGCACGCACGAGCTCTTGAGTTCTCCAATATTCTTCTAACCAATACAATCCGACATGGCCCTGGTTCGTTCAGTACAGTAAGAGCACGTCTAACGACGTGAGTAATCGCCCATATTCGTGCCACGTTGCAGATCGGGGGCCGGATGGCCGCAGAACGGTCACCGCAGCACACACGGGAGCCAAACGGGCTAAAACGGGCCTCCTCGTCTCTGATTTGGCCAATGGAGTTATCAACCAAGACGGCAGATAAAAACGGATAAAATCGAATATTGGCGGATAAAGGGGCCTTTGTAATGGCTCGAGCCATACCGTGAGCCAAACTCGACGTGTTTGGCTCACCGTATGGCTCGAGCCATACAGTCAATATTGAGTATTGTTTGACTGGGTATTGTCACGCGCGTGACAATACCCAGTCAAGATCGATCGCAACAATTTGAAAGCGGTTGACCGGTCGAGAGGGCGATTTGAACTGTGGATAACACTGTATGCCGGTCACACCACAAAAAGACGCTCGGCTGGCCACCGTCGTCGCCACCCTCCCCCCGCTCCCACCGTCGTCGCCACCCTTCCCCCATCCCCATTGTCGTCGTGCACCCACCCTCACCATCGCCCCGGTCTTGCCGTACCTCTCCCCACCACCCGTGGATCAAGCATGGATCCACCCAGTGGTCCTCCCCCCGTGCTCCCCCCACTCCCCAACGAGAGCAACACAGGATCTCCCCCTCGTGGGCGTCTACCGACTCCAATAGAGGCTGTTTCGTCAGTTGCAGAGGCTGCTTTCGCCCAATCGGCACCCGCCCTCGCCTACTCTAGCCCCGCGGCTGTGCGCCACGCTGCTCGGGCGGCCGCTCTGGCAATCGACGGAGTACATGGGGATCTTGGAGCGCCAGCGAACCCGGCGATGCCTGCCCGCCGACATGGTCAACAACGTAACTGGCGGGCTACTCGGGCCCCTCGTCGTGCCGAAACCCTAGGAGTCAAGTTGGACATTATTAGAGCCCGCGAGGGCGGGCGGACGTTTTACGATATCAAGAATTGCATCGCTCCGTCTCTGTTCGTGGCCAACCTGAGGCAGATCTGGGCGCGTCGGGTGCAGTACCAGACTTTGGCGGCGAGGGGGGCGCGACTGGACCGGAGCAGCGGGCGTTCCTCCGCCTTTCCGGCGGTTGACGAGCGTCTGCACGAAACGTTCCTCCATTTGTCGCAGCAGGGGCGCAAGCGCATTCCTTTTACAATCTTCCTGTTTCACGAAAAAGCGCGGCAGCTGGCAGCTGAGATAGGTGATCAAGGTTTCACGGCATCTCGGGGATTTGTGCAAGGATGGCAAAGACGTCACAGCGTGGCGAGTGTTGTTCTTCACGGCGTGGGCGGGTTGGTCGACGTGGCGGAAGCTGAAAGTCGGATGACGGAGATACGGGAAGCGCTCCAGGACTTTCAACCCGACCATGTTTTCAATATGGACGAGACCTGTCCTTTTTTCCGCTGCCTACCCAACCGCTCGTACATCCCACCCGAGCAGCGTCGGGCCGCGCGAGGCACCAAGGCCATGAAGACCAAAGAGCGGGTCACGCTCGCGCTTGCGTGCAACGCCACAAAGACCCGCAAGGGGCCGGTAGCGGTCATAGGCGAGTCCGCGCGCCCGCGCGCTTTCGACCCGACGGGTGCGAGTCGCCGTTGCTCTACTTATTTTACTTTATTTTTTTTTATTTTTAGCCAGAAAAACAGCTGGATGAACGGCACGGTTTCCAAGCGCTGGGTTGAGGGCGTCTTCCTGCCGCTCGTGCGGGCGTTTACGGACGAGAAGGTCGCCCTGATTGTCGACAACCTGGCATCCCACGCCGACATTGACGACCCGCAGCTGGTGCTCATCTGCCTGCCCCCAAACAGCACGGCGCTGTTCCGGCCCCTCCACTCTGGTGCGATCCAAATGTTGAAAGGGCGCTACAGGCGACGGCGCTTGCTTTCCGCTGTGGACTTCTTGGACGGCACGAGCGAGGCGGGGGCTGTGTCGCGGGCCAGAGCCGCTGTGGAGAGCACCGGCCGAGTGTCGCTGTTAGACGTTACCCGCATCATCTACGAGGAGTGGGCAAGCACTACACCAGAGTCCCTGGCGAGGCGCTGGATCAAGGCCAAGTGCCTGCCGGCTCCGATGGAGGCCACCCTCAGGAGCATGTACCACGAGCGAGACAGTGCCGACGTGGGCGACATGACGGCCGTGGTCACTCAAGTCCTGCAGCGGTCGACATTCACCGACGGACTTTTCCCGGATACCGATTTGGTGGGCCTTCAGTCCGGCGTGACGGCGTGGTTGGGGGCTGAGACAGAGGCAGAGATTGTGGCTGACATGGTTGACATGGCCATCGGAGGTGAGGAGAGCCAAGAGGAGGAGTAGCGAGATTCTAGTCTTGTTTGAGCGAATCATACACAACGTAGCTGTATGTACACACAACCAATGTCTCACGGGAGAACAAACAATGCGTCATAAAAGCGAACAGTGGAAAAAAGCATGAGACAAAACCACAGTCTCAACCCCCCACCTATCCGCACAACGAAAGCGCGACACACCAAAAGCAAGACCCCTCCACACAGCCAAAGGTACTCCAAGCAAACAAAAGTCGACGGCAGGGGGGGGGGGGGGGGGTGACAAGCTCACATGCGGGAGTGGGGGGGAGGATGGACAAGCTCACATGGAGGCGGGGCAGCAGCGCCAAAGATACTCCAAGCACAAAATGTCGAAGGCAGTGGGCGGAGGGAGGGACAAGGACGCGTGGCGGGGGGGGGGGGGGGGGGGGGGGGAATTCACACAGCGGCGGGGCAACAGCGCCCAAGGGATTCCATGCACAGGAAGGTTGACGGCAGGGGCGGGGGGGGGGACCAGCTCGCATGGTCGGGGGGGGGGGGCGGGGGCAAACTTACCCGGCGGCGGGGCAGCATCGCCAATGGTACTTACAGCACGAAAGAGTCGGCGACAGGGGGGGGGGGGGGCGTGACAAGCCTACATGCGGGGGGGGGGGGGGCGGGGAAAAGCGCACAGGGCGGCGGGGCAGCAGCGCCAAAGGTACTCCGAGCATAAAAGAGACGACGGCAGCAAGGCTTGTGTCCGTGGCGTAGGGGGGTAGAGCAGGTCTTGCCATGATACGAAAGACGGGCGGCGGGAGCGCTCGGCGGGACAGTGGGGGGGGGCGGCGTTAGGGAGGGTCAAGAGGGGCAGACTATTTATGAATTGACGTGAGGCGGTCAGATGACGTGCCCGGTCGGAGTCGAGGCCGGTCGAGAGGGGGGGCACACGACGTGCCCGGTCAGAGTCGGGGCCGGTAGCGCGCGTGTGAGTGCAAGGTCAGGCGATCGACCCGGGCCGATGGCGCGCTCTCGCTTGACCGAGGGATCGTGATTGGCCCAGGGCATCGCACATTCTATGCCACTGTAACTGGGCCCGGCAATGCGATTGGTCAACAGCGTTTGCCATCAACCTCGATCAGGTCGTCGCTCGAATTGAGGGAGTCTCCCTCATGCGTGGGCGTGGCCAGAGCAACCAAGACTGCTGCCATCCCGCGTGACAATACCCAATGCTCACTGCACCGGAATGCCGGAGACCTCGAAGATGATTGGCTGTGCGCGTCCCACGTTGCACGACAACGTGGCACGCAGTTTTCGCTATCTTCGATCGCAAAGTATGTGCTTGCTTGGATATTGTAGGGACCCTATGGGCCCTCAACGTGGGGGGACCTCGTAGAGATCGCGTCGCACCCCTGTGCCCACCTTCCTAGTGAGGAGGACGGGGCCGATTTGGCCCCTTAGGATTTTACTGGCTTCCGATTGGTCCCCTCCTATGAAGATGAGACCGGGTCGCCATTGGTTCTGGAGGCCATGTTGGGATTTCTAGTGTATGGGAATTTCCCCTGACCGGAATTGGCCATTGGTCAGTACTCCGGGATGGGTTGCATTTGGGGTTTGGATTTTGATTGTGTATTTTGCGTGATTGTGAGATTGGGGAGATCTTGAGTGTTGGCACTGATGTCCGTCGGGGCTCCTCTTCCCCGTATCTTGGACGTTCCTGCCCCGCTGGCAGGGATGATCCGTGGGGAAGGGGGCCCTTCGGACATGTTGGAGGGTTTTGATTGGCCCGCACGTGGCCCGGTGTGGAGGGTTGCTGGGTGCGGGTGAGAGAGGGTAAGAGTGTGCGTGGGGGTGCGCGTTGCTTCCCCCTTCGAAGAAAAACAGACTTGCGTGTGCTTGAACACTGTCGTCCTGGTCGCGAATCCCCGCGTGAACCAGCCAGGCGGTCGGCGGTTCGGTATCTCTCCTGTCTGCTCGCGGTCTTAGTGGGTTGTTTCTCTGTGTGTTCTGGGTGCTACGCGCCTAGCGCTACGCGCTAAGGTACGTAAAACCACTACAAATATTCTTCCTAACTTGCGGTTGCGTTTCGGCAGAGGTGTGGCAAAACATATTGACCCACCCAACTATGCTGCCTGACGCGTGTAGCAATATGGTTGGCCGTATTGTAACCCTAATATTAGGGGGGCTACTTCTAACCCTTAACTTTCAATTTGATAGTTCGTACTGGTCACGGTATCTATAAGTTACGTATGACCAGAGGGACTTGCATCTTGGGGTGGAGGGTAGTTAGTAGTGTCTCCGAGGGTTTATAACGTGGGGGCCGGCGGCGAATCCACCGCCGGCCAAGGTAGAACAACAAACCGCTCCCATTTGGGCTCCCATCTTGGTCCCGTGGCTTGAGCTCCAAGGACAGCAACCTTGGCCTCCCGGTGACGTTGGTGCCGATCCCCCTTGGTGAGTGTTCCCTGAGAGTGGACGTGCGACGGATTCCTATTGTGCTACATTGGTGGAGCAGCAGGGGACGGGTTTCCGTCACCCTTGTGGTGACGCCGTCTTCGGCCCTGGCACACGGATAGGGATCCGGTCCTTTTCTTGTACTCGTGGTGTTGCGACCTGATCGATTGTGTTGAGTTTTTACCTTTGACTGTGATCTACTGTTAGTCTCCCCAATCTACCCCCTCGCTCTCTTATTCGTGGTGATTGTTACGTCGGTTGACTGATTGTGACTATGTCTACCCAAGAGACGGGGAACGTTCAAGATGACGGATCGGCGTCGACGCCGACCCCGGAGGTGACTACGGGAACCGAGATCGGGAACCCGATCGACAACATTGAGACGGCAATGCTCTCAGGTGCCGGATCGACGATTGGCACGGCTCGGACGGCAGGAGGCGGGGGCCCGCCTCAACTGTCGTCGACCGACCTCACTCCGCCGCCTCCTTCACCAGGGGATTCCCTGATGGCATCATTGGCCCGCATCGAGGCCCGGTTTTCCGGACTCGACGCTCGCCAGGAGCGGACGGAGGACGCGATGGCAGTGTTGATGTCAACACGCCACACGACGGGACCCCGTCGTGTTCCTCCCACACCAGTACGGTTCGAACCGGCCGGACTACTTTCGGAGTCCACCAGGGTCAACCCCGGTGTGGCTACTCCTGGACAACCCCCGGACACAATGGGGTATGGATCCGACTCGTCGGCAGAGTTGGAACGGAGCCACACGGAGCGATACGCTCGGAGCACCCGAAGCGGACTCCGCGGACACGACCCGGCGGATACTTACGCCGGTGGAGAGTCGGTTATTGGCGGAGGGGGTACCCTCTCACAGTATCCCCACGACGAAGGAGGCCAGGCAACTCGGGTTCCTGAGGTGCCGACGCCTGAAGTACCATCTTCAGTGGTGGAAGCTATGACCGCGCAGGTAACTGCGAGCCTACTGAAGCGGATGGAATCCGATGAGTTTGCTCATCAACTGGCTAAGCGACTGGATATCCAGGACGCTGACACGGAGATCGTCAACGAAGTCTTCAGGTCGGTACTGACTCCCGAACGCTATTGTTTGGAAGACCGATCTACCACCGTATCGGAATCGATGCGTAATACGTCGCACCGAGCGATCCGCTCTATGCAGACCCTTATGAAGGGAGTCCCTATGTTCGGGGGCCCCAACGGACGTCCGTTGGCAGTCATCGGCTTCTTGACTAGCTTCAAGGCAGCCGCGGACAAGGCCCTCGTTAACGAGGGGCTGGCCCTGGAGATCCTCCCGTTCTTTGTTGATGAACGAGTGCGAGGCATCCTTCGCCAGGCATCCCCAATGCCGGGAATGAGGGTCGCGGCCACCCCCATGGATTACCGTGGGATCCTCAAGGAGCTGCTGAGCAGTTACCTCAGTGAGGACAAGTGCGAGGACCACTACCGGGCCCTGCGCACTGCCACCGCCCAGAGCTGGGAGGATGAGGAGATGTTCGGACGACGGATTCAAGAGCTCGACTACGAGCTGGGGAAGCTCCTCGGAGAAGGGGAGCTACGGGCCATCCTGTTCGCAGGAGTACCCAACTACGTGCGGATATCCGCACGGGGCGCCAACACGGCACGGACGAACTTCAGTCGACTGATGCATATGTGCAAGTCCCTAGGGGACGCCTACCGGGTTCTACACCCGGAGTGTGCCTTGGCCCCGAAGCCCAAGGGTGAGGGAGGCAAGCCCAGTCTTACCCCGGTACCGAGGCAAGAGAAGGTGGAACGTAAGGCCGCACCAGTACTGGTGGCGACCGAACATACCCCTACGGGCGAGGATGAACCTCTAGTTGACCAACAGGGCCACCTGCTGTTACCGGCGACGCCGGTGATTGATGAGCACGGTACGGTAGCGTACATCGCTCCGGCGGGGACCCAGTTCCAGGTCAACGAGGGAGCGGGACGGCGCGTCCCGTATGTGCGGACGACGGGGTATGCCCCGGTTACGGGTAACCCCCACCAGCCCCTGCCTACATGGGCAGTACGTACGGAGGCACCTCCGCAGATTGTGGGTCGACCCAACCGGTTGGGGGAGTCCATGCTCCGGTTGACCAAAGGACCCAAGGCCTACCATGGAGCAGGCACTCGGGCGCCCGAGGGAGGCAACCGCAGCTACGGGGCTACCCCGATGCAAACTCAAGGAGGGACCGGCACGTCCGGATGTATGTTGTGTGGGGATCCCCAGCACTGGGTGTCTTCCTGCCCACTCATCCCCGAGGAGTCTCGGCGGGCAGCGGCGCACCGCAAGGCATCCACCGGGGGTTATCCCGCCAGAGCACCCGGACCCGCACCGGGTAGGCAGCCAGCCCCAGGTGGAGTACTGGCCGTCGAGGAGGCACCTCCTCAGCCGGATGTCCCGGCGGACAGCACCCTACCAAGGGCGGGAAACGAGTAAGAGGAAGGATGACCGGGGGGCGCTGGGGCAACCCAAGCAAGCCACCCCGGAGTACCGCAGGGAAAGCCCCACGGCGAGCGCGTTTGAGCCGACGCCGCATCAACCCCCGGGTACACCTTCCGGCCCCGACGACACGGCGTCAGGGGATTGATGACCAACCACCAAGGTTGGGAGGAGAGGACGGGAAGCCCCGTCACATGGAACCAGAGAAGGGTCCTGTTCAGGATGCCCGAGCTACACCGGATATCGGCGTAGGCCACGTGCTGTTTACCTTCGAGAACTTCAAGGTATCAGCCACACTGGGGGTTGACCCCTAGTCGACACGATCGTACTACCCTGTACTGGATACAGGGGCTGGACCCAACCTTATCCGGAAGGATACCCTCCCGGACAAGTGGCTTCCGCGAGTCAGAGTGACTCGGGGACCCACCATCAAGGACGCGAATGGTCGCCTCATTCGTACGACCGCAGCGATGTCGCTGCGGGTCACCATCGGCGAACTCACCACGGAAGTCGACTTCCTGGTGTGTGAGACCCTATCGGTGCCCTGCATACTGGGGTGCACCTTCATCAACGTTCACGTTGATGCAATTCGGCCAGGCCGGAGGACCGTCGAGCTTCAAGAAGCCGACGGGACGAAGCGAGGACACACGGCTATCGTCAGGGACCTGACGCTACAAGGGAGCCACGTTAACGTGGCTGAGGTGTACGCAAGTGTCGAGCCGAAGACACTTCAGTTGGCCAAGCGAACTCGCTTTGAGCCGTTGTCGGAGACAGTCCTCCCAGTTAACTGTGACCTCGCAGGCATCTGCAGAGTCAAGTCCAACTTGCGGACGTACAAGCGCCATGGGTTGACCATGGCCAACGGTCTCATAGACCTCCCATCAGGAGGGTCGTCCCTCCTAGTGATGGCGAACTATCGCCGTAAGGCAGTCACCCTCCCGAAGGGAACTATCCTCGGGATTGCCGAGCTTTACGAAGGAGATATCCTTACCCCTGACAAGGAAGGTCAAGTGGACCCACTTGAGGTGCTGGCGGTCGCCGAGACCACCGAGCGACAGCAACCCGATGACGGGAAGCCTAGTCGACCATCATTACCGGCGGATATTCCGCCGAAGGACCAAGAAGCATTGAAGGCACTGGCCGAGGCTGACCTCGACCACCTTCCCCCTTCCGTAGCCGAAGGGGTACGACGGATGTTAAGAAAGCATGACGTCATGTGGACAGGCGGAGCCCTGGGTACCATTGGGGCAACCCAACATCGTATTGACCTGGTACCAGGCGCACGCCCCGCCCGGTCACAACCGCACCGAGCGGGACCTATGCAACGAGAGATCGTTGATGGAGAAGTGAAGAGGATGAGTGAAGCTAAGGTGATCCGACCTTCGATGTCGGAGTGGGGTGCCCCAGTCGTTATTGTACCGAAGAAGGATCAAACCCCTCGGTTTTGCATCGATTATCGACGCCTCAACTTGGTCACCAAGAAAGACTCATACCCTTTACCAAGGATGGATGAATGCATCGACTCCCTGGGGGAAGCTACGGTGTTTACCACCATCGACTGCAATGCCGGATACTGGCAGATCCCGGTGGCGGACGAGGATATCCCCAAGACGGCGTTCGTCTGTCACAGTGGAGTGTACGAGTTCCTAAGGATGCCCTTCGGATTGTCCAACGCCCCCGCTACATTCCAGCGGGCTATCGACATTATACTGTCGGAGGTGAAGTGGCGTAACTGCCTAGTGTACCTCGATGACGTTATCGTCTTCTCGCGTAACATGGGTGACCATGTGCAACATGTGGACGAGGTACTCACCCTCTTGCGGAACGCCTGGGTAACCCTGCGTCTGAAGAAGTGCGCCTTCTTCCAACAGACGGTCGAGTATCTGGGCCACCAGATAACCCCTGGTAAACTAGGGGTACTCGAAGCCAATACCCGGGCACTCCGGGATGCCCGGTTCCCTAACACCCAGACACAGCTCAAGAGCTTCCTGGGAATGTGAAATGTATACCGACGGTTCGTCAAGGACTTCGCTCGGATAGCTAAACCGTTAACGGTTCTTACGAGCAGTACCCTGCCCAAGGTACTCCAACCCCCTTCGCCTAGCGAAGAGGAGGCATTCTAGTCGCTGAAGCGAGCCCTACTATCCCCACCCGTTCTTGCGTTACCGCACAGACGGGGTACCTTCGTCATCGATGTCGATGCGTGCGATACACAAGTGGGATGCACCCTCTTACAGAGAGAGACGTTGATCGGTACCGATAACGTTATCCCGGACCTACGTCCGGTAGGATACTTCAGCCGGACACTCAACCCGGCTGAGCGTAACTATAGTGCCACCGAGCGTGAATGCCTCGGAGTTATATGGGCAGTGCAACTGCTCCGTCCATACCTGGAGGGCTCCAGGTTCATCGTGAGGTCCGACCACGAACCCCTACGATGGCTCCTCAACCTTGGTGACAAGGATTCCGATAGCCATGGGAGGCTAGCCCGATGGAGGCTAAAAATGGCCGAGCACGACTACCGTACCGTGTATAAGGCTGGGTCAACCCACCATCTCGGAGACGCATTGTCTCGACTCGACACCCCGAGCGGGGATACCCGCCCGGTGGACGAGGACATCCCGGTGGTACCGGTCTGCATGGCGGGTAACGCTACCCAAGGTATGGTTGACCATACCATGGCACACCGAGCATGCCCACTAACCCTCGCGGACTTCCGCGAGGCACAAGCCAATGACGACGACTGTAGACGTCATCGCGCTAACCTCCTGGCCGGTACGGCCGGCATCTTCTCCGAGAACGAAGACGGACTCATATACCGGCGGGCACCCGCCGATGGACGACATCAAGTCGTGGTTCCCGTGTCCTTACGGCAAGCCGTCATGGAACGAGAACACGAGAACCCCACAGCCGGACACCCGGGGGGTTCACGTATGTTCGCAGCAATGCGAAGGTTCTTCTACTGGCCAGCAATGGCCGTCGACGTGGTCGACCACGTAAGGGGATGCCACCCCTGTGCACGTAACCGCATGAGTCTGCATAGGCAGGCGTCTGCCATGAAGCTATTCCCACATGATGGGCCCAACGAGCAAGTCGCTACCGACAAACTCGGGCCACTTCCGGTAACGGAAGAAGGGATCAGGTACATCCTGGTCATGTCTGACCGGTTCACTAAGCTGTCACGAGCGGCAGCCATCCCGAATGATACGGCATACACCATCATGAACGCAGTGGTTGACCACTGGATCAGTGCATACGGAGTCATGAAGCAGCTCCTCTCCGACAACGGAGCAAACCTTACGTCAGCATTCTGCACTAAGGTCCTGGGCATGTTCGGTATCGAACCACGTCGGGCATCCGACTACCACCCGCAAACCAACGGGCAGGTGGAGCGGTTCAACCGCACCATCGTCAAGATGCTACAGTGCTACGTGGCCGAGCACACGAACACTTGGGACAGGCTTCTGTCCGTACTCACCCTGGCATACAATGCCAGGCCACATCGGAGCACAAACATCGCTCCGCTGGAGTGGGTCATGCCACTAGGCGTGGGTAACCTGACGCTGCCACCAGGCAGGTGCACTCGGTATGATACACCGAAAGGCCGACCGGCCGAACGTATCCACCTAGCTTGGTTGGCCAAGCTATCGTGGATGATTCCTAAGCTCAAGGGTGCCCTTGACAGAACACGACTTCGATATAAGAAGAACTTCGACGCCCGACTACGGGTGCGCAACGCTACCCTGATAACAGGTGACTGGGTCTACATCAGACACCAGAAGTTCCGGGGGAACAAGCTCATGCAACCGGTCAAGGGACCGTACCAGATTCTCCACAGAGATGACCACTCTGTTATTCTACACTCCGATACGGAGATCCAACGCATCAGTGTGAATGATGTCACACCTGCTCCGAAGCCGGAACAGCCTCAGCCGGTACCGGCTGGGTTGCTACATGAAGCTCTTACAACCCACCGGTCAGATGACCCGGTGGGACCGGATGGGATTCCATACCAAGTAGAGAGCGTGGTCGGACACACCGACCCGGACCTACCAGGACCCTGGTACGTCAAGGTTATGTGGGTCGGATACGACTCACCCACCTGGGAACAGGCGGCAAATATACCCCGCCAACTCCTCATGCCTTACATGAGGCGACGACGCCTACTGTAACAGCCCAACCGACACCGACTTCGGCTGTTGGGGGGTGAGGCTTATACCTACTAAGTAGGGTGTGACATGGTTACGGCAGACTTAGATTTCTAGTCAATTAGACTTAGGTTTCTAAGTCGAACCAAGCTTAGGCAACTAAGTAGAGTCAAGCTTAGGTAACTAAGTAAACCTGAACCTTAATAAGTTAACTTAAAGGTAAAGGCTAACTCCGTAATATCGAAGTAAATAGGGGGCTTACACGGGAGGATGACCTCCCCAAGCCAAGACACAAAGTGAGAGAGGATGACCTCCCCAAGCAGGAACCAACCGGAAGAAGTTGGGCGGAGGCAAGGCACCACTGAGCCAGAAGGGGTACTCCCCAGGGCAGCAAACAGAGGCAAGCAATGCCCCCAAAGGGGATGAGTTTATACTCACTACTACCCGGCTACCATAAGGGTCACCGGGGCCCTCTCCCTCACAACCAATAGCACTCCTCAGTGGGTAGACCCACTGCCCGAGGGAGGCCACTCACGCGTAAGCGCGTATACCTCCGTGCTCCACCGGTCCGCAATCTCACGACGGTCAATCACCCGAGTTACCTCGGTGCATAGCTGGACGAGGGTGCTGCGGCCAGCCTCCACGTCGTGCAGAGCTTTTTGGAGGCGGTCCAGCACGCCACCGAAGCAACGCGCTGACCCAACTAGCGCAGCACCTGGGGGGATATCCCCCCAGCTAACAGAGAGACCTTCCGCATTGCGCGGGCAACAAGGGCGTCAACGCCTCATACCAGAGACGGGGACCCCCGTCTTGTTATGACAGGGGCGGGAGCGGACACTGGCGCAGCCAGAGGAGCCATAGGAGCCGACACGGCTACCACCGGAGCCGGTGGCACTGAATACGAGGCCCGGTAGGACCCTACCGAAGGGGCTCCACCGTAACCCCGGCGGGGCTCCGCCCGACGACGGGACACCCCACGCTCCCCACCCGCAGAGCCCCACTCTCGGGACGACGGCCAACCGCCGCCGGTATCGGGTTACCGAACCACGGGGCAAGGACCTGAAGAGGGTCATGGATAACCATGGGAATACCCAGGTCAGAACGGCCTCAGTGGACGCCCACCCATGGAAACTAGGCTCACCCGGCTGAGTACGCCGGATACGCAACGAGTGACGAGGCAGGGGGTAGCCCCAGCCTGCGGGTCCCCGGTACGGGGGAAGGGCAACACCCCAGCCCAGTTCACGGCATCGTGAACAGCCAGCAGGGCCTCGAACTCCCGGGCCAACCCGGTCTTGGCGCTATCAGGTCCACGCCCAACTGCGCGATGTGCCGACGGACACCCGTCGGAAGATGAAACAGGCGCCCCTGCCGGCGGACGGACAGCAAGAAGGAGGACGCCTGCCCGAGGGTAACCTCAAGGGTGAAGGTACCCTGCAACGGGTGGACCGGCCGGGAGGCCAACACACTCCCGAAGTATCGGAGACAGGAGCCGGTGTCAAACCGGAAAGCAGGGGCGGGTTCCCACCCCTCCTTCCATAGCGCGGGCGCACGGGAGTGTATACCGGCGCACGACCGTTGCCGGTCTGCAACGCACACGTTATATCCGTGCGAAACGCATCCGCCATTGACACCATGGTTACGTCGCCAGCTCGACGCCGACTTCAACCCCGCCATAGGCGGGGTAGGGAGCCGTCAACGACAGATACGGGGATACCCCGGGTAGTTATCAAAGTCGGGATACCGACCGGTACTGCCCACCGTCTACCCAAACGCAACCGGCTCCGCCGCCGCCGCAATCCCCCGAGCACTAGCCGGGTAGTCAATCTCCCGCGGCAACGCCGGAGCAATCAGGTCGCATACCCCGAAGTTGGGGTCGAGGTAGACCTCACCCCGTCCCACCCGAGTACGCCAGAGCTGCGCATGCCGGTCAACCGGCTGACTCAGGATCCAATGGTGTTCCACTCGCACCGCGTTCGGCTGGTTGACCAGCCGCACCAACTCCCGCTCCCAACTCGGGTCCACCTTGACGCGCCGGGAGGACTCTTCACGGGGATGGGGCAGGTGGAAGTCCACCCGCATCCGCCCATCGGACTCCATTGACTCTTGCACAGTC
>CM020619.1:100534-247924 GCA_009829735.1 Pyropia yezoensis
CACCGAGCATGCCCACTAACCCTCGCGGACTTCCGCGAGGCACAAGCCAATGACGACGACTGTAGACGTCATCGCGCTAACCTCCTGGCCGGTACGGCCGGCATCTTCTCCGAGAACGAAGACGGACTCATATACCGGCGGGCACCCGCCGATGGACGACATCAAGTCGTGGTTCCCGTGTCCTTACGGCAAGCCGTCATGGAACGAGAACACGAGAACCCCACAGCCGGACACCCGGGGGGTTCACGTATGTTCGCAGCAATGCGAAGGTTCTTCTACTGGCCAGCAATGGCCGTCGACGTGGTCGACCACGTAAGGGGATGCCACCCCTGTGCACGTAACCGCATGAGTCTGCATAGGCAGGCGTCTGCCATGAAGCTATTCCCACATGATGGGCCCAACGAGCAAGTCGCTACCGACAAACTCGGGCCACTTCCGGTAACGGAAGAAGGGATCAGGTACATCCTGGTCATGTCTGACCGGTTCACTAAGCTGTCACGAGCGGCAGCCATCCCGAATGATACGGCATACACCATCATGAACGCAGTGGTTGACCACTGGATCAGTGCATACGGAGTCATGAAGCAGCTCCTCTCCGACAACGGAGCAAACCTTACGTCAGCATTCTGCACTAAGGTCCTGGGCATGTTCGGTATCGAACCACGTCGGGCATCCGACTACCACCCGCAAACCAACGGGCAGGTGGAGCGGTTCAACCGCACCATCGTCAAGATGCTACAGTGCTACGTGGCCGAGCACACGAACACTTGGGACAGGCTTCTGTCCGTACTCACCCTGGCATACAATGCCAGGCCACATCGGAGCACAAACATCGCTCCGCTGGAGTGGGTCATGCCACTAGGCGTGGGTAACCTGACGCTGCCACCAGGCAGGTGCACTCGGTATGATACACCGAAAGGCCGACCGGCCGAACGTATCCACCTAGCTTGGTTGGCCAAGCTATCGTGGATGATTCCTAAGCTCAAGGGTGCCCTTGACAGAACACGACTTCGATATAAGAAGAACTTCGACGCCCGACTACGGGTGCGCAACGCTACCCTGATAACAGGTGACTGGGTCTACATCAGACACCAGAAGTTCCGGGGGAACAAGCTCATGCAACCGGTCAAGGGACCGTACCAGATTCTCCACAGAGATGACCACTCTGTTATTCTACACTCCGATACGGAGATCCAACGCATCAGTGTGAATGATGTCACACCTGCTCCGAAGCCGGAACAGCCTCAGCCGGTACCGGCTGGGTTGCTACATGAAGCTCTTACAACCCACCGGTCAGATGACCCGGTGGGACCGGATGGGATTCCATACCAAGTAGAGAGCGTGGTCGGACACACCGACCCGGACCTACCAGGACCCTGGTACGTCAAGGTTATGTGGGTCGGATACGACTCACCCACCTGGGAACAGGCGGCAAATATACCCCGCCAACTCCTCATGCCTTACATGAGGCGACGACGCCTACTGTAACAGCCCAACCGACACCGACTTCGGCTGTTGGGGGGTGAGGCTTATACCTACTAAGTAGGGTGTGACATGGTTACGGCAGACTTAGATTTCTAAGTCAAATTAGACTTAGGTTTCTAAGTCGAACCAAGCTTAGGCAACTAAGTAGAGTCAAGCTTAGGTAACTAAGTAAAACCTGAACCTTAATAAGTTAACTTAAAGGTAAAGGCTAACTCCGATAATATCGAAGTAAATAGGGGGCTTACACGGGAGGATGACCTCCCCAAGCCAAGACACAAAGTGAGAGAGGATGACCTCCCCAAGCAGGAACCAACCGGAAGAAGTTGGGCGGGAGGCAAGGCACCACTGAGCCAGAAGGGGTACTCCCCAGGGCAGCAAACAGAGGCAAGCAATGCCCCCAAAGGGGATGAGTTTATACTCACTACTACCCGGCTACCATAAGGGTCACCGGGGCCCTCTCCCTCACAACCAATAGCACTCCTCAGTGGGTAGACCCACTGCCCGAGGGAGGCCACTCACGCGTAAGCGCGTATACCTCCGTGCTCCACCGGTCGGCAATCTCACGACGGTCAATCACCCGAGTTACCTCGGTGCATAGCTGGACGAGGGTGCTGCGGCCAGCCTCCACGTCGTGCAGAGCTTTTTGGAGGCGGTCCAGCACGCCACCGAAGCAACGCGCTGACCCAACTAGCGCAGCACCTGGGGGGATATCCCCCCAGCTAACAGAGAGACCTTCCCGCATTGCGCGGGCAACAAGGGCGTCAACGCCCTCATACCAGAGACGGGGACCCCCGTCTTGTATGACAGGGGCGGGAGCGGACACTGGCGCAGCCAGAGGAGCCATAGGAGCCGACACGGCTACCACCGGAGCCGGTGGCACCTGATACGAGGCCCGGTAGGACCCTACCGAAGGGGCTCCACCGTAACCCCGGCGGGGCTCCGCCCGACGACGGGACACCCCACGCTCCCCACCCGCAGAGCCCCACTCTCGGGGACGACGGCCAACCGCCGCCGGTATCGGGTTACCGAACCACGGGGCAAGGACCTGAAGAGGGTCATGGATAACCATGGGAATACCCAGGTCAGGAACGGCCTCAGTGGACGCCCACCCATGGAAACTAGGCTCACCCGGCTGAGTACGCCGGATACGCAACGAGTGACGAGGCAAGGGGGTAGCCCCAGCCTGCGGGTCCCGGTACGGGGGAAGGGCCAACACCCCAGCCCAGTTCACGGCATCGTGAACAGCCAGCAGGGCCTCGAACTCCCGGGCCAACCCGGTCTTGGCGCTATCAGGTCCACGCCCAACTGCGCGATGTGCCGACGGACACCCGTCGGAAGATGAAACAGGCGCCCCTGCCGGCGGACGGACAGCAAGAAGGAGGACGCCTGCCCGAGGGTAACCTCAAGGGTGAAGGTACCCTGCAACGGGTGGACCGGCCGGGAGGCCAACACACTCCCGAAGTATCGGAGACAGGAGCCGGTGTCAAACCGGAAAGCAGGGGCGGGTTCCCACCCCTCCTTCCATAGCGGCGGGCGCACGGGAGTGTATACCGGCGCACGACCGTTGCCGGTCTGCAACGCACACGTTATATCCGTGCGAAACGCATCCGCCATGACACCATGGTTACGTCGCCAGCTCGACGCCGACTTCAACCCCGCCATAGGCGGGTAGGGAGCCGTCAACGACAGATACGGGGATACCCCCGGGTAGTTATCAAAGTCGGGATACCGACCGGTACTGCCCACCGTCTACCCAAACGCAACCGGCTCCGCCGCCGCCGCAATCCCCCGAGCACTAGCCGGGTAGTCAATCTCCCGCGGCAACGCCGGAGCAATCAGGTCGCATACCCCGAAGTTGGGGTCGAGGTAGACCTCACCCCGTCCCACCCGAGTACGCCAGAGCTGCGCATGCCGGTCAACCGGCTGACTCAGGATCCAATGGTGTTCCACTCGCACCGCGTTCGGCTGGTTGACCAGCCGCACCAACTCCCGCTCCCAACTCGGGTCCACCTTGACGCGCCGGGAGGACTCTTCACGGGGATGGGGCAGGTGGAAGTCCACCCGCATCCGCCCATCGGACTCCATTGACTCTTGCACAGTCAGGCCTCGAACCCGAGCCTCCAAGTCGAACATCGACATGGCGGGTTGACCCGCCGCCACGGCGACCCCGCCATTCAACGGGGCAACCCGGGCAGGACCAGGAAGAATAGGGGGCGCCGGGGGATGCCCCACCGGAAGAGGGGCCGGCGCCGGAGTCGCACGCGGCCGAGGAGGAAGAAGAAGGACGGGCGCCCGCCCGGAGTAACTACCGGAGTCCACAGCCATCGGTGTAGACCCACCTTGACCACCAGACGCCCGCGGCACCGCGGGCAGAGCATCGCCGCCACCCGGAACCGACGTGGGTACCACGGGGGCAGCACGGGTAGACCCGCTACCCGCCGCAGCGGATACACCAACCGGGCGGGCACCCGCGCCGTCTTGACCCGCCGGACTGGACGGGGTGCCAACACCACCATCCGCCACGCCGGCGACACCGTCTTGAGGTAGAGCCACGCCGGTACCGGCGACAGAAGCCATCCGGGCCGCCGGAAGAGAAGCGGTAGAAGCCACCGCTGCACGCGGTTGTCCGCCACCCGACGGAGCCGTCGTGCCGCTACACACAGACGACAACCCGCCCGGCGCGCCGTCCGGGGCCACACGAACGGTCACACGGTCGTCCTCGTCCTCCGACGAGCTCGCTAGGAAGCACTCGGCGGCGGTGGCGGAGACGGGAACGTCGTCCACCATCACCTCTTCCCCATCTTCAGGCAGGAGGTCGTCCTCGCCCCCGGGTACCTGGGGGTCCGACATGGTGCAACCGGGGTGGCAGGGGCGCCCCTTGCAGAAAAGCCGAGGCCGGCTCGACCCGGTACGAGGAACGCTCGCGCGGACGAGCCAGGGAAGCGCGGGCGACCGCGCTTATGACCACAAACGGCCACGAGAAGCGCCGCAGGTGCGCGGGTCGACCCGCGCCCCACGAGGCTACGAACGGGCTCCACCCAGGCACCTGGGCGGGCCGGGGCCACACCCCCGTACGGGGCAACCAAGAGGGGTTCACCCCGAAACCGCCCCCGCGAAAAGCGGGAGCGGCCGCCCCCATTCACTCGGTAACACGAGAGGGGCTCCCCCTACCACCAGACACCTGGTGGCGGATCCGCTTGCACCACCCCTCGGAAAGGGGGGTCGTGAACAGAACCCGCATCGGGAATATAACGGTCCGGAAAACGGATCGTGTGTGTACCACACAAAGGGGGGCACCCTCCCTCAGACAACCTCGAAAAGGGGTGTCTGTCGCGACGGGGCGCAAAGCCCCACCCGACTGGTAAACGGTCACGCGACCCACTTACATTCGGTACCCCGAATGCAACTCGACCCGAGGACGGGCCGAATCTAAGGGGGGGATATGTAGCAATATGGTTGGCCGTATTGTAACCCTAATATTAGGGGGGCTACTTCTAACCCTTAACTTTTAATTTGATAGTTCGTACTCGTCACGGTATCTATAAGTTACGTATGACCAGAGGGACTTGCATCTTGGGGTGGAGGGTAGTTAGTAGTGTCTCCGAGGGTTTATAATGTGGGGGCCGGCGGCGAATCCACCGCCGGCCAAGGTAGAACAACAAACCCCTCCCATTTGGGCTCCCATCTTGGTCCCGTGGCTTGTGCTCCAAGGACAGCAACCTTGGCCTCCCGGTGACGTTGGTGCCGATCCCCCTTGGTGAGTGTTCCCTGAGAGTGGACGTGCGACGGATTCCTATTGTGCTACAACGCGACGAGGAGAGCAACGGATGGAACAGGTGGCACGTGGCGCCACCGGGGACGGGGCAATATGGTGCCACGATCCGGGGTGTTCTCTCTCTATAGAGCGCCATCCCTTGCACGCGGGGGCGGGTGGGGGATGCTCTATTTTCGACGGAGGGTTGTGTTTGGGGATCGGGGGGTGGGGGGGAGGCGAAGGAGGGGCTCACGCCGTCTACGCTCCGCGGCCTGTCACCACGCCTAGTTAAGAGGGCGTTTCTTGTGCAGCCTGGGTTTTTCGGGCTCCCTCGTCTCCTCATTCGCCGACGAAGATCAATTCGATCGCTCTGGGAGGCAATTCCGTTACCTCATTGGCTCAAAAGCGAGGTGTCAGGTCTTTTGTTCCTTTGGGCCACAGAAAGTTGAAGAATGTACACGTGTTCACCTGCACACGTTGTCGCGGCCGTGTGGGGCAGGTGAGAATAGAAAAAGTTGGAAAAGAGTGCATAGTGGGGGTCAACCATTCCTCAAAGAACGGCTGCCGGAACGAAATACCACACCTTGGTGAAGAGCCACCCACCCCACACCATCCCCTCGCACAGCGCCCACAGGCCACCACCCGCGCCCGGCGCACCCCCCAAAGGCTGACTACCTGCCACACCCGGGGTTGGCGAGGTCAAACAGGGGTGGGCCCGGCGCAGGGGGCGTCTTTTCATGTCTCGGGGGAAGTGCGGTCCCCCCATGACTGTGACTCTACCACCTGTGACGGATGTACGGTCCTCTGCATCTCAAAGGCTTTTCGACCCTTAGAGTACACCTGCAGACGCTTCTCCGGGGCATCTCAGAGATGTCTGAAAGTGCCCGCGGTAACAGCGACAGGAATGGAGATATTGATGGGGGAAGGGCTGTCACCTTCAGACCCCGGCGGCGTGGGGGTTAAAGGGGGAGGCGTCAAGGCGACGGGAGGGGGGGTAGAGGTGTAAATGTCGCGCAAGGGGTAAAGTAGATTCAATCGCGGGGACACACTCATGCGCAAAATCCGGGTGGCAGCGTCACCGGGGCTGCGCACGACCGTCCCTCACGACCTCTGTGGCGTGAGGTGAAAATTGGGGTCATGAAAAAACCCGAATTTTCTTCTCAGCCACTCACAGGGCTGCAAGTTTCTTTGAAAAGGCTAGTGTAAAGACACCCAGGCTGCACACCTTAACCAGGCGTGTCACGAGGGCGCGAGGAGACCACACTTCCGTCGGAAACTGTGCTGGGGGGGTGCCTTTGGGCAGCTAGCACTGGAGAGGAGGAGGGTCACACAGGCTCACGCCAAGCCCCCCCGCCCTCGTGCACGCACTGAAACGCAGATGCGCGCACGAAACAAGCCAGAGATACACTCCAGCGGCACACTCCACGTTTTGACACTCAGGCAAGCAGGGCACGGCCAACACGTCGTCGATGCAAAGAATCTCGCCCCGAACGCGCCAATCAGACACCAGTGTGATAGGCAATCATCGACGTGGTGCAATCTGAGGTACAAAAGACGATCATCTCAGACACGTGTCATTGTCCCTCGGGGGAAAGGGACAGGTAACGCAGAATGGGGAACTACGAGAGTTGTATGCCTGTTTCCTCACGTTCTTGCTGGCAGATCCAACAGATACGCACGGTAGTGCACACGGGGAAGAGGAAAGCAAACGCGCAGTTGTCTTCTTCCCTGAGGGCGCGGGCCAAGGGCGCCTCGCTGTCCCTCTTAACGTGCCTCTGGGGGAGCCTCGGCACGTTGGCCAGGTAGCCCCCCCCTACCCTCGAGTGGCCCCGACCCGAGTCTAACCACGTCAGGTCGGGGGCCACTATCACTACGAATTCTATTCCCACTCACTAATCTCACACTCAAATTCTCGCAAATCAAGTTCCTCACAAATATGCTAATACCCATCAGAAGTCCCTCTCTCACGTGTGGGTAGCGTAGTCCACCGCATCCCAGTGCCGGGTACGGGCCACGGCCGCCAACCATGCCCACACGGCGGGAGTGTCCGGGCACCTGGTGCCCCCTGGTCGCCATCCCGGGTCGGCGCCAAGTCAGGGCCAGGGATGCTACAGGCGAGGCAGTGATAGCACACGCGGTCGCAGACCGCCTCGCGGGGAAGGCCCATCCTGGGCTCTTGTACAGAAGAGCCGGGCGTGCTCACCATAGGCATCCTGCGGCAGCATCGAGCTCCACAGCTTGGGAGGGCAGAGGCACGAGAAGGACTGGACGCGGCCGGCCGTTGGGACGGCGGCGTGTAAGCCCCGCCGCGGCCTAGATGTAGTGGTCGAGCGGGTGACCGCCGCCCGCCGCCGTCGCCCCCCGCAGGGACCGGGGCAGTCACCGGCCGTGCGCGGGCACGGCAGCAGCGCGGGCGTAGCCAGGGGGAGCGGGCCCCCAGGGCCGCTACCTGGGACGGAGGGAGATGCATACATAGCCGCCCCCTCCTTCGGGCGAGGGCGGTGCGCCAAACGAGCCAAGGTACGCCAGGCACGGCCCGTGGGCCCGCGTGACGTCCGCTCCCAACGGTGCGCATTCAGCCGCCGCCCGGCGGCGGCGGGCGACTCCGCACGGGCGAGGGGAGAGGGGGGGAGGCGGACGTGGCGCTTGGCGGGTGCCGGTCCCCCCACCGTGCGGGCAAAATTCGGGTAGGCAGCTCCCCGACGCGTTGCCCGCCCTTGCCGTCAGTCGCCGCGGGAGCGGCGGTCGCCACGAACGACAGGGGCAAGGTAAGTTCGGCCGGTTATAGGAAGAATCCTCTATTCGAAGTAGACCGCCTGGGTGCTAGCTACCCAGAAAGGTAAGGTCGAGAAAGCTCCACGTCGGTTTTGACCCTTTGTTCAAGGTTGCTCAAGCTTTTATCACGGACTCATTCGCGGCGACAAATCCCCGCTTTCCGCGTGATCGCGTTTTCCCAATACAAGTACGGCGTCACGGAAGGCTGGGGGCGACTTCTTCTGGCCCTCATTCCGAGTTGGCCGGCTGAAACGGGGAAGCTTGTAGAGCTCTCTGGATTTGATCACTGGTGATGCATCCTGAATCTGTTGCTCTGGGGATGGTCAGCGGACTGCTTCAACCAAATATGCATTGCAGCACGACAACTCGCAGGGTTTTCGCGCTGCCAACGGAAAAAAAAAGGCTTGGGCTACAACGACCTCGCCGGAAGCCTCGGCCGTCGGTGTGAGGCGACCTGGGCAAGAAGATGAAGAGGAAAGTGCTGTCCTCGTTGACGCCGCAGCCCCGGATATGGCTGACACTGAAAGAGTCATCCGGGACGCTACCCGCCACAACTGGCTGGTACAATTTCCAGGCCGCATCGGCCGCCGGCCAGCCGTCCCCGGCGGCCGACGCACAGCCGCCGTCCCCGTCGGCCGACGCCCGGCCGTCCCCGTCGTCGGCCAACGACGTCCAGTCGTCCCCTTTAGCCGCCGCCGCTGGCCGACCCGGCCCGCTCGCCCCCGCCGCGGCGCCGTGGCCGGCCGCGGCCGCCCGCACGGAAGGTGGCGTCAGCCCCTCCGCAGCGGCGCGCATCCCCGCCGCCGCCCCCGCCGCCGCCGCGGCCGTGGCTGCCGCCGTCGCGGTCGCCACCGCCCGTGTCGCCATGCCATTCACTTGCCATCACAGCCTCTTCCGCTGTGTCTCGGATGCATTGGGACCGAGCAGTCCTTGGAGGCCCCGCCACGAGGGTCTCAAGCGGCGGGGAAGAGAAATGTCGGGCACAATACGGGCTCTGCTCTGGTCGCGGCAAGGACTGAGTTGGTCATTTAGACTGAGTAGATGGGTACTTCTTAAAACCTTAATGCAGGTGGCAACACCCTCTTGCAATGTACTGTGTCATTCTTCATACGCTGCTCAGCGTGCAGATCAGTCCGTAGTCTGGCGTTCTGGATGCACCGCCGCCACCGTCGCGGCGACCACTTCAAGGAAATTCAAGGTTGGTTCGAGGCCTCTCGGCTTGAAGCATCCTGGACGTGGATTCCGAGATACGGTATAGAGCGCAGGGGGGCGCCAAGGAGGCAAGGACGGGACCGGGGGGGCATAGGTGGTGGGGATTAACAGGAGTGTGGGGGGACATGCCTGCAGAGTGGCAGACTCTCTTGCGCCGCAACGGCCATTTTGTCGACGGGGTAGGTGGATTTCCTTGCTTCCCCCATCCCTCTCTTCCCTCCCCGCCCCCCCCCCCCCCCCCCCCCCCCCGCTGACGCACGAAGCTGACCCCCTCCGGGAGCTCCCGTGTAGCCGCCAGCTTGGCAGCGACAGCGTGTGGCGGGGCGACCGGCCAGCCACGCCACCATTTTCGCAACCACGCCCGTGCGAGGTAGTCCCGCCTCTGCCCCACCCGTGATGGAATCGGGCGCAACATCTTCCTCCACCATCTGGGGAATGTCATGGTGAATTTAAGTAGCCCAATCTGATCGCGGGAATAAGAAGTCCGACAGACCTCCCTTGAGGCGCACAGGCAGACACCAGAACGCGCTTCAGACATCAGCGACCGCCAGAGACGTGTCAAAAAGCGACTGACAACACGACCGACGCGGGCCCGTGCGCCAGTGTCTGGGGCCCAGATACAGACAAGAAGGCACGTGATCGGACCTGGGCAGCCAAACCGGCAGTGGATCTGCAGCGAATGTTTCATCATCACAATACTTTTGCGCTGTCCCAGGCCCACCCCTCACCTGATCGCCGCTTTTGGGGGGAGGGTGCGGCGCGCCAACGCGGGTTTGGGGGGCGCCGCCGCCCTGGGGGGTGGTTGGGCGGGGGGGTGCGCGCCTATTGGGCGGCACGTGGGATTGCTTCAGAGTGTATGGCGGGGCCGTGCGGCACCCCCCCCACTGGCCGCCGCTCTTCGGGGGGGGGGTGCGGCGCGCAGCCGCGGGTTTGGGGGGCGCCGCCGCCTTTGGGGGGGGGGGGGGGGGGGGGGGTGCGCGACTACTGGGCTGCTCGTCCGTTTGCATGAAATTGTTTGGCCGTGCCATGCGGCACCCCCCCCCCCTAGCCGCCGCTTTTTCGGGAGCGGTGCGGCGCTCCATCGCGGGCTTGGGGGGCGCCGCCGCCCTGGGGGGTGGTTGCGGGGGGGGGGTTGTGCGACAATTGGGTGGCAAGTCCGTTTGTTTCAAAATGCTTGGCGGGGACGCGCGGCACGCCCCCCCCTAGCCGCCGCGTTATGGGGGGGGTGCGGCGCGCCGCCGCGGGCTTGGGGGGCGCTGCCGCCCTGGGGGGTGGTTGGGGGGGGGGGGGGTGCGCGATTATTGGGCGGCACGTCCGTTTGCTTCAAAGTGTTTGGCGGGGCCGTGCAACGCCCCCTTTGAGTGGCAGCTTTTAGCGCGGGGGGCGCCCCCACACGACCACTCGGGGCCGACTGTTTCGGCATGGCCCCATCAATTTCTCGACCATTTTGTTACGGTACGGGTTTGACCCTTGCTTTAGGGGTGTGATCGGGACTGAAGCATTCTGGAATTGCTACCGATTCTTGTTCCGTTTTTGTTTTCATTCTTCTCAAAATGCTTTCCCTCGGCATTTGTCGTTGGCATGTGGCTCGCAATGATCCTCGCTGTGAGATCGGTGCCCTTACGCCTGATGCACTGGGGCGGAGCGGGGGCCTGTGCGGCGTCAGCACCCTGGTCGTCCACCCCATCCTCATCCCCGTCCCTGTCGCTGTGCATGTCCATCGTCCGTCATTGACGACCCGATCCCTACTTTTCTCAACCTCCACCTCGCAGCCGACGGATGCTCCTTGCCCCCCGCGATTCCCTCGCTCTATCCCACGCCGGCACACCCGTGTACACCTGGCATTCTTTGAAGAGCTGAGCTTGTGTGTGGCGCGGGGGGGTGCTTTCCTCCTCTTCCTGTCCCGCCACCACCCTGCGCGTGTGCCGTACTTCTCCCTACACCTGGCCGTTTGCACCCCCCTCTTCCGCCTCCGGAGCCTCAACTCATCTGGGGATAATGATGCGGCCGTCGCGATGGCTGCCAAGTGGACCAAGGAGCCCGTCCTCTCCGGCACTGACGGAACTGTCGACAAGGACGTGTTTGACGACAGCGAGGGTCCGACGTTCCACGCGCCGGTCGTCTTCTACCTCCCTGAAAACAACGCAAGCGTCGGGGCAGTTGCGCAGCGTCTTGCCCAGCCTGCCGAACCCGGTCTTGGACCGGTTGTGGTGGGGCCACCTGCTGGTTATCGTAGTGGCCCAGCTCATTTTGAATGGGGGCCGCCTGCTTCTCACACTGGGCTTGATGCTCTTGATGGCGACGGCGACGAGGACGGCTTCTCGGACACGCCAGGTGCTGGAGTGCCAGCTTCTCTGGGCTCTGCACGTCGCAAGGCTCCAGCCAGAACACGTCAACCGCGGGTGGTCGATGAAGCAGCGGACTCGGCGGTGGGCACGGGTGACCCGTGGGACAATGATCCTGAGCCTGTCACGCACGGCTTTGGATCACACAGAGCGACGCCCCGCACGGCCCAGCCGACCCACAATCAAGGTCCAGAGCTATTCCTCAACGGTTGGGAGGCGTCATGCATGACGCCATCCTGTGGGTGTCAAGCCGTGGAGAGCTCATGTGCTCATGCCTTCTAGGGACCCAGAATGCCATGCTTCTGTCGGCTTCGTCGCCCAGCTCTGATGGCCAACACACCGCCATGCTGCGGAGGTATAGCGCAGACGCCGGCGTACCGATGCCAATCTTTCAGAAGCAGATGCACCTGTTGGATGACCCCGCCGACTTTGCGTCTAGCAGCCAGTATGGTGGCTCGGTCGATTGGACGGTTGTGTACCAGTCAGTGTATTTCCTCGTGACCTTCACCGCAGGCAACGTCGCGTCGTGCGTGGCTTCCGGGTGTCGCCGTTTTCGGAGCCGCTGTGGCCACATCAAGCTGGCGCGCCAACTGCAAGCCGATCATACGACACTTGCATCTGCCGCTGAAGGGCGTGGGGGGGCTTCCGTAGCCAAGACTAGGGATGCCCCTTCCGACCCAGCTCCCTTTATCGTCTCGGCGGAGGAGGACGAGGGCATTGAGAAGCAGCCGTCTGAATCCGCTCGTGACCCAGCGTACACTGAATAGGGAACTGTCGCCCCCAGAGCTTGGCGCCACCTGCTTCCCTGTGCCGGTGAGATTGCTGATGAAACTGGTTGGGCAAGAACGGCAGACTGGTGTGGGCTTTGTCGCGAACGATCCGCAGAACGTGGCGAGCCGGCTTCGGAGGGCATCCAACAAATGCGGCAGCTGTTCCGTACGTGCTCTTTCGAGTTTGACGGCGCCCATGATGGCCTATTCAATTTGCGCCGCAGGAACAAAGACCGACACTGGGTGGTCTTCACGCGGACGTTGCTCGACAAGCTCTTCTCATTTATCATCAACAGGCGAACTACCCACACGGCCGCGACGCGGTACCTGTCCGCCAACATCAAGTGTTTCACAATTCGCCGTCAGGGCGTGGTTAACATCGGAACGACCATGCAGCGGGTCATCATCAACCCCCCCGAGACTGCTTGCTGCACTATGTGCGGACCGAACCCAGAATTCATTATGATTGATGGGCAAGCATTGGGCTGTACGGACCCAGATGACGTGTGCCTGGCACGAGACGAAGCTGAATGCACAGTCTTGAACATCCCTGCCTCCAAAACATGTGTCTTGAAGAGCGCCGGGCTGCTGATGGCCAACATCAAGGTTCTTCGGTCGCCCGCGTCGTAAACCGACACTCAATCAGGGCTCCTTCTCTGGCAAAAACCTCTCGCGCACCCAGCACGCAAGTTCGGGTGGCGAACAAAGGTTGCCTCCCGTGTCGGGGAAACCAGAAGAAGTGCTTGTCGCACACACGCTGTCTCTGTTGTGGGGCAATCCCCCCACCAGTAAACAAGAATATGGTGTGTGGGCCAACAGTTTCTTGTTCAGGACGGGGAAGCGAGGCCAAGCCCTGCTGTCCCTGCCCTTATCCCCCCAGGGTCCTCTCAGAATCTCGCCACTCAGAATCTAGCACACCAGCACCTGCCCACCGGGCCACACGAAAACTCAAGACGATAAAACGCAGAAAACTCTCAAATCCATGTTGGATTTACTATCAAGCAAAGAATCCATGACTTAGGGAATTCGGGATCAAATGCAAAGGGAGGAGCGGGTCTGACCAGTTGTCCCCCGCCCCAGTAAGACGCGTTCTGCCCCCCTGCGTGGGGCCAGTTCTGGCACACTCCCATCTCCTCAGTTCCGATCGACCCTGTCGGCCCTGAGATGCTGTATAGCAGCGCGTGTTGCACTCGCCAAGGGCGCAACTCGATGTCCCCCAGTACGTCACCGCGACATGGAGGCGGTCACGTCGACCGTCCTCCTCATCAAGCTTGCCCACTTGGCAGCTTGCACTCACCTTACCACCACTTTCCACAACCACTCACCTCTCTCACCTCACCCCTGGCCACCCCACGCTGTGGAGGCCCCCGGTATATCCACGATCCAAGTCCCCTTAACAAAAGGTGGGCCTCGGGCAGTTGCGACCGAGTTGCCTCTCCCTGAATTGGGGAGAGACATGGTGTACTCCGGGGTGGAGTCTGATTCCCTGGACGGGCGCATGGAGGACACGCCTCGCGTTGCAGCACCCGTCGGAACTTCTTGCGGGAGCTCCGCGGCTGCCCCGGGGTATGGGATGCCTGCATCACACGACTCTGCGTTGGCGGCAGGCTCTTCCCCGGAGGTGGGCCCCGTTACTCCACGGGAGGGCCTAGGGAGTTGCTACTACCCACCCTAGCCCCTTTACGGGGAAGGCTTGACGAATATCCGCTGTGGCCGACTCAGCACAGCGACTTATCGCATCTGGGAGCGCCTACGGGAGATGTTCCTACGTAGGATCGGGTTCCCTCCCGACTTCAAGACGGACGAGTTTGCCTTCCTTGACGATGAAGAGGTCGAAGACGTGCAGCGGTTGAAGAACTTTTTGACCCACGGGGGTACCACCAAGGGCCCCGGCGACGTGCCGACCTTCACGTGGGACGTGGTGGCAACTTGTCTCTTGTTCCTCCGTACCATCGATCCACACGTCCATCACTTCGACGTGCGGATGAAGAAGGACATCCGACGAGGTCCCTACTTGGTGACCTCGGCTCAACTTGAGTTTGCGCAACAATCGCCTGCGAGCAAGGAGTCCATCTACCCTAAGAAGCTCGAGTGGTGGCCTCAAGTTGAGGTCCCCTATGGGTTCCCCGCGCTACTAACGCGGCTGGTGGACCACTTTGGCTTGAAGCACTCTCTTGGCACGTCCACGTGGTCTTCCCTCACGTTGAGGGAGGGCAATCAGGGTCGATGTCATTCCGGGCTCAGTAACCCCGGACCTTCTCAACGGGGAGATCCTCCACGTACTCCCATGTATAGTATGAGGCGCGGTAGCCAACGCAGCTCACCCTCAGCATGAGGCGTTTGTATCCTCATCCCACCCGTGGTCGACAAACGTGTTGAACACGTACTCCTGCGGACCCTGCTGAGCCGCCGGCAGGTAAGGCAGACGCCCCGCCTTGAGCGCGCGCGCCCAAGTCGGGTCGCCTGAGGGGGTTGGTGCAACTTTCACCACGTCCCGTCCGTTTACTGTCCGGATCCCATCCTCATTTTCGATGGTGAACCGTCGCCCATCCGTACGAAGGACTTGGCATGGTCCCTTCGTTTGTAACACCAGCTTACCCCAAGTTGGGGTATGCGAATGCGCTAGCACCCAGTCACCCTGCTTGGGGACGTGCTTGGCGATAAGTACCTTCTTGTCGAAAGTACACTTGTAGCGCCTTTGCGCTTTGTCCATCTCAGCCCTGACTTGTGACCTTCTCAAGCCTCGCAGCGAACTCCACCTTATTCTCAGTAGGAGTAGGTATCCCGCCCCCGGCCTCTCTACTCGGGAGCGGCCGCTGTACAGCAATAGACCGCACACGGCGCGGAGTAACAAAAAAGAGGGGTGCTACCCCCGTAGAAGAGTGAACCTGCGAGTTGTAGGCAGTAGTTAAAATAGAAATGTACTGGTCGCACGTTTTCACGTGCCTACTGACAAAGTGGCGGAGCTGCCGAAAAATAGTCTTGTAGAAGCGCTCCACCTGCCCATTAGTTTATGCGTGGTAGAGAGTGGCATAGTTCTCGCAAACCACCACCATGTCCAGCACTCCCTGGAACAGGACGGACGCAAATTGCGGTCCGTTGTCCGATAGCGTACTTTCTGGGGTGCCATACGAGGCAACCCAGTGATCTAGAAAGGTTGACACGACCGACATGGCCGTGATCTCTGCCAGTGAGATCGCTCGTGTAAGATTCTTGAAGCGATCGCAGGCGACTAGGAAGTACTGGTTGCCCTCCTCGGTCACTGGCAGGGGCCCGAGGATGTCCATTGCCAACGCGGCAAAAGGCTTCTTAGCCGGGAGCAGCAACATGGCCGTAGTGGGCCGCCGTTCCATCAGGCGGTTCTGCGCACAATTTGTGCATGCAGCCACCCAGCTGTAGATGTCCACTACAATCGAGGGGAGTAGTACTGGGTCCTCAGGGTCTGGTGAAATTTACTAGACCCCAGATGATCACCTGTAGGAGCACTATGCTCCCGCTCAAGAATACTCTCCTTGAGCGATGCGGGGACGACAAGTTGGTCAGTCCCCTGGATTGCCCCCCTCCTCGAGAGGATGCCATCGTCTCGCACGACGCCGTGTCTGCGCCGCTGCTTCAAGCGCCTCCCTCTGCGACTTGCAGAAGGGATCATCGGCATGGGTCCTCACGACTACGTCCACCGACAGGGGCAAGATGTTCTTCTTCCCTGGCGCCTCGGGGTCCAACGCTTGACCCGAGCCCGTGACCACCCCCCCGATGGGGAAGTCCTCATCGATTGGGTTAGTGTCTAGCCCCTCGATAGATGTCCGAGACAGACCGTCGGCCAAGGCATCTTGCCGGCCGGGGCGGTACTCAATGTCAAATTTTGAAGGGCGCCAGCCGCACCCGCCACCTGTTGAGCCGGGTTTTGGTGCAATCCGTCTTGAAGCTGAGCTGCAACGCGCGGTGGTCACAACTGATGAGTAACTTCTTACCCTCCAAGTAGTGACGAAGTGATGTCACCGTGCACACCACTGCGAGTCCCTCAAACTCGGTGACTCCATAGTTTCGCTTGGCTGAGCTCAGCCCCTTGCTGAAGTATCTTACCTGTAGCGGTATGACCACCGCGTGCCCACAGGGAACCGTATCCACCGCAGAGGGACAACGGGTAACCATTCGAAGGAACGGGCCAGGGAACCCCACGCGCGCTTGCCCACCTCAAGGTCCGAGGTAAAGGAAAAAGGCTTTAGCCCAAGGAGAAGGAGAAACTCAAAGCAACGTTGTTTTACAAGAGGGACCTCGTTGGGACCCCGGGCCAAGCCCCTAAGAACCCCCCAAAGAGCTCTCCACGTGACCCCCCAGGCGCCCTCCCCAGCGAACCAAGTGCCAGCATGCACCCGGCCTACACCGGAGCGCACCGGGGCACGCGCGCCAACGATAATCCCTCGAAACAAAAGCAAGTGAAAAACCCCCCCCACACAGATGCAATCCGCCCGAAAAAACCCAATGGGAGAAAAGGGCGAAAAGCACGAAAATACGCAAGGAAAATCGAGAAGAGACAAATGCGTAGAAAACAATCAAATCCAAGGGCACCAAGTCCAGGGGGGTACAACCGCCTCGCTCGGTCGGTCCACAACCAACGGCCAGCAACGCCCGCCATCCCGTGACGGCCGACCAATGATCCGCTGACGCCCCAACGTAGGCCAGCAATCCGCTGTCCCCGGAGTAGGAACGAGGGCCACAAATCGCCGCACGGCCCCCTCGCCAAGGCCCAGCACCTCCGCCAGCCGCACACATAGGTCAGGTCCGGGCGCCTCGAGCGACAGTAAGGAAAGGGTGGCCATCCACACCCGACCATGACGTGGACCGGGCAGACCGTTGCGTGTCGTTCAGCCCAGGTAGTCTCAGGTCCTCACGATGGAGGCCCTGACGTGTGGGTGGGCTGTCCGCTAGCAACAGGGGGGGGGGAAGGTACGCCAGGGCCACACTAAGTGTGCAGGAGGGGAGCGAAGGCCACAGGGGCCGAAGGTGAGGGACAAGGTGCCAGAGAAAAGAAGGCCATCGGCGGGGGAGTGTGGGCCTTCTGGTCCTCGTCTTCGGCCAACCACAACCTTCAGGGAGAAGCTCCCGCCTCTCTTCCCCTCTTCCTTGTCGGCCATCTGGTTAGCGCCCCTCTTGTCCGGTCACCACGTTGTCGGCTACCTCCTCGTCGGGTGCGTGGCCGACAACGACGACCTTCTTGTTGCGGGCCTTGTCGTCGACATGGAGGGCCTGGTGGCGGCCGAGGGGCAGGAGGCGGTCCCGTACGAGTCGGCGGTGGGTGCCCTACCGGCCGACGAGCACGACATGGCGGGATGGGCCCAAGCGTGGGAGCGGGAGCGCGGTCGCGAGTGGACTTCCTCAACGTTGGCCCACCGAACCATGTTGGCCATTGACGGTAGCAGTCACGGGAACTCTTTCCGCAAGCAGATGATGGCCATGAAGGACGCCTACGTCCCGGTGGCCGACGATCGTAGCAAGGCCATCACGGTGGTACGTCATGAAGTGGAGCTTGGCTACACCAAGGCGGCCAAGTCGATGATGGCGACGGTCGTGATGGCCCAGATGCCCCTCTCCCCGTTGGCAGAGTACGTGGTGATGGCCATCCCCTTCATCGGTCGCCTTGGGGCTCGGCCGCCGCATCAGCTCGTGACGGCCCACAGGTTCTACCGCACTAAGAGCAGCGGGTTCTTCGTGGGTTGGCATGAGGCGGAGTTCCCCTCTTGCCCAGTCACCATTCGGGCGGCCCACTACCCACGAGTGCCCCCTTGGTGGTCGGCGGTTGAAGTCCCGTATGGTACTATGGTGGACATGCTCCCGTCGTAGACCTACCTCAAGAATCTCTTGTTGGCCAACAACGCTTGGATGTGGAACGTCTTTCGGTCGGAGTGGGCCGTCCTTGCCGGTGCCTACTTGGTGGATGAGTACCACAAGGCCCGCAAACTATGGCTCTTTTCTCGTCCGCTCCGGCAGTGGATCCTCCGCGTGGGACTTTAGACGGTTTGTGTGGGCCCTGGCGGTGTCGACATGGTAGCCGTAGCAGAGTTGGGGGCCATGCTGGCCCTTTTTGACCATCTTCCACATAAGACGGCCTTCTCAGACCGCCTTAAATTGGAGGACAAGACTCGGCGGGACCGCGGCTCTTGGGTTGCCATTCGCATCGAGAAGGATGCGGAGTCCGCGACGGCCTACGTGGATGAGTACTTAGCTCCCTTTCCGCTGCGGTACGGAAGGGACGTGATGGAGGCCCGAGATATGGCGGGGGACCAGGAGCAGGGGATGATGGTTAAACCGCCCCACCTTTCCCGCCGCCGGCTGTCGTACCCGCCTCGTCTGCCCCACGTATGCTGATGGCGTCCACGATGGCCCACCGCGACGTTCCGGACGAGGTCCTGTCGTCTCTTGATGGCCGGATCCCTGAGCATGTGAGTCAGGGCTTGGCTCCACTTCTTGGGTCATCGGGGGCTGCCTCTGGTTCCGTCCGTGTGGGTCCGTTGATCGCGGGTCTGTTTCACGTGCTGGCCGACGTGGGCGTCGAGGTTGGTAGATGGGCCTCTCGTCAGGGGGGCCCGCTCATGCACGAGCTGCAACAGTTGTTGGACCTTGTGGGCCTCCCTGCCATTCGGGATTCTATTTATCGGGAGGTGGGATTGGCGGAGACGGCGGCCAAGCGGGAGTACGGCCATCGACAGTCGAACTTTGCATCGTCGATATAGCCGAACTAAACTCCCGACTTAAAATATTTGGGTGAAGAGCTCAGGTTCATCACCTGGACCTGCCACGGGACTCCGGTTTTGGAGTCCATCGTGCCAAGGGCAACATACACTTGGTGCTTATGAGCAGGACGGGGGTTAGGGTGCACGAACCCGTTCCCCGTGTAATCATTTACCACGTCAACGTGTGCCACCGAGCTGAGAGGCAACGTAGCCTTACGGGCCAGACGCAAAGTAGCAGGATACCCTTCTCTCACAGAGCAAGCAGGCTTTGACTGTGACACTGTCACAGGAGCCGCAGACTTCCCCTTACAAGGGATGGGGATAGTTTACCCATTCATCAGCTTAACCCAGTACTCAGGGCCACCAAACAAAGGCACCTGAGTCACCACATACGGGGTGCCCAGAAGCAGGGGCACCGACATGTTCTCAACCACACCATAGGTCACGTAGACCACATGGGGCCCCAGTCTAGTTGGTGGGGTCACAGCACCAACGATGGGCAGTATCTCACCATTAATGTCCATCATATAGTTAGCCTTGGACCTCCAACGTTGGAGTTCCACCAAGCCACGGAGCGGGGGAGTTCCATCCCACTCCGCCTTGGGCCCGAAAGAGTGTGTTAAGTTCTTTTTGGCACGGCCCATAACTCGGGCCTGAACAGAGCCATACGGTACTGACTTGTTGTTCAGGGCATAGGCCTCACAGTCAAAGATACCCTAGTAGACCTGGTTGGCTACCTGGACCTTGGGAGGCACGTCACGTTGAGGTAACAGCCGCTGGGGCACAGGAGTGAACTGATCCGCATCTGCCGTTAGCACCGGCGGGCTGGGTGTAACCCCCAGTATCTCTACAGGAGTCGCTTCTATATTCGCCGTTCGACCTGCTGACGTCCCCGTGGTTCCCGAGTTGGGAGTCAAAGGGGTGGGTCACTGCTCGGGACGCCCCGATACGGGCGTAGGGTGTAGTGTTCCCTGCGTCCGCGGGCTCAAGAGCCCCACTCCGGTCTGGACATCGAGACCATGTGGCAAACTCGCCACAATCTGATTTCAACTGGTCTTCGTCATCGTGACCACCAGTTCCGGCAAAGCCTGCCGCAACACATCGGTCGCCTCCCGACGGGCATTTTCCGCCATGAGAGGATTCTAGACTCCAGTTGGGTCTTGGTCGGCCCCCGGGAGTTCACCTGAGGGGAAACCACGAGCCTCAGGGGTCTCAACCAGGGGCAAGGGCGCGAGCCTATCACCGACCAACGGAGGTCCGCCGTCCTCCGTAAGCCTAGTTGGCGATGGCTCCATGCCAAAGTTGGCTCCAACCCGAGTGGATCCCGCGGGGACGGTCCTCACACCTCAGGACGTTCCCGTTGAGTGTACCACCCGGTGGCCGGACTTCTGCCCACCATCATCGAGGGTGTCACCCGACTGAACTTCCGACCGAGTCCGGGCGGCCAGCCGCCCGCCCGTACTCCCAGTCCTGCTGGCTTGAGCTATTCCCTCTAAGACCCCAGGTACACCTACCTGTGTCTCACCAGTATTTAAAGGCAATGGAGTACGTGCGTCACCCGTGTACTCCCCGGACGACGGGGGGTCCGAACCAGCCATGTTGGCTGACGATCCGTACGGCACAGTCCAAGACCACCGTTCCTCTGAGACAGAGGGCCCCCTGCACCCAGGTGCACCCAGAGGTAAAGTTTGCCTCTGTCCCCTGCTGCTCCACCAAATGTGGCAAAAACCGCTCGCACACCCAGCACCCTAGTTGGGGAGGTGGTGCAAAAGGACTGCCTCCCGTGTCGGGGAAACCAGAAGAAGTGCTTGTCGCACACACGCTGTCTCTGTTGTGGGGCAATCCCCCCACCAGTAAACAAGAATATGGTGTGGGGGCCAACAGTTTCTTGTTCAGGGCGGGGAAGCGAGGCCAAGCCCTGCTGTCCCTGCCTTTATTCCCCCAGAGTCCTCTCAGAATCTCGCCACTCAGAATCTCGCACACCAGCACCTGCCCACCGGGCCACACGAAAACTCAAGACGATAAAATGCAGAAAACTCTCAAATCCATGTTGGATTTACTATCAAGCAAAGCATCCATGACTTAGGGAATTCGGGATCAAATGCAAAAGGAGGAACGGGTCAGACGAGTTTTCCCCCGTCCCAGTATGGCGCGCTCTGCCCCCTTGCGTGGGGCCAGTTCTGCCACACTGTCTGCCAACCTTGGCTGCGCCACGGCCAGCTGCTTGTGCCATGATCTGACGGCAGCACAACTCAAAAAGATGCAGCATATGTACGAGAAGCGAGGAAGAGCAGTTGCGTATTAAAACCACAAAGAGAAGACATGCACGCACATGTGCGGTGAGGGGAACTAGTGGGCAGCTCATTGTGCGCGGGGAGCACTACAACAACCGCGCAGTATCCCGCAAGGGTCATCTTGCGTGCCGTTCTCCTGAGCGCCAGCTACCCTACGGTATCATTGCTGCTGGTCATCTGCGATGTACAGACACAAAGCCGCAAGCAGGGACATGGCTAACGGGGATCAACGTGCGCTACGGCGGTTCCGGCGCAAAGCGATACCATGACAAAGTTGATGGTGCAAGCCACGACGGCAAAGAGCACTCGCGCGCGAAGATCTAAAGCCGCGGGAGCACCGGCCAAAGCTGAGACAGGGACCCAGCCCCCGTCATGGAGGCAGCGACGAGGGTCGATTCAAGGATAGAAATCGTAGATCAGCCTGCCCTTGCTGGCCGTCAGTGCAACCGTCCTGTGACGCGCAGGATTTGGTCCCCCCCCCCCCCCGGGGCGCGCAACCCCCCCCCCCCCTCTGCTCGAAATCACCACTTGAATTCACCAACATGTCAGAGGAAAATCGCGCGGGCGTTTCCTATTGTGCGTCCCGTAAAAAGTGGACGTGCACATGTCGTGCAGTGTGGGTTAGATTGGTCCAGTGGCCGATATTTGACATGGTCACGACACGTGCACGTCCAATTCTCACGGGATGCACTATAAGAGCACAGCTACCGTCGGGAATCCCATTCGCAATATGGCAACGTGGCACGTAATTGGACATTAAAACGGCTTCAAACGGCATCAAATCTCTGTTCTGGAGCTTGCAAGTATTGCAAAGGGTCACATACAGTGCGACCCCTCACTTGCCCTGGGGTAGACCAAGGAGGTGGCCCCCATTCCAGTGTCCCACAGTTGTCTTGAGATGTTCAGATTTCAGCGATCTGGACGGTATGAGCCAATCAGCGCCCGTCAATCGCCCGAATATGAGCCGCCCGGCCGGGCCACTTCACGCGTACCCCCCCCTCAGTTGTACCGATCGGCACAACTGCGGGGCGGCCAAGTGAGAGGTCGCACTGTAGTGGTGTGAACGACCCCATCTCGATGCTCCCGGATGGGATTCAACACAACCCATATAAAGTAACTCCTCCCGGTTTTCGTGCCTGGTTGGGGCACGGATGGGGAATGGGAATGGGGATACCTCATTCTTGTCGGAAATGGGGTGACCCCATCCCCATTCCCCATTCTCGCACGCTGGTTGGGGCTCGACAACGTGTCCGATCGTGATCGCACACGCAATTTTTGCAATATCATTCTAGCGCGGCACGATCGATGACGACCGCTACTCGATCGCTGGCGGATCTGGCGTCTGCAGAATGTGAAAGGGGGGGGATGCGGTGTGCTAGGTGTCGCGAGGCCGCTGGGTCGACCGCGTCAGGCTGTAGCAATATGGTCGGCCGTATTGTGACCCTAGTATTAGGGGGGCTACTTCTAGTCCTTGGCTTTCAATTAGATAGTCCGTACTGGTCACGGTATCTATAAGTTACGTATGACCAGAGGGACTTGCATCTTGGGGTGGAGGGTAGTTAGTAGTGTCTCCGAGGGTTTATAACGAGGGGGCCGGCGGCGAATCCACCGCCGGCCAAGGTAGAACAACAAACCCCTCCCATTTGGGCTCCCATCTTGGTCCCGTGTCTTGAGCTCCAAGGACAGCAACCTTGGCCTCCCGGTGACGTTGGTGCCGATCCCCCTTGGTGAGTGTTCCCTGAGAGTGGACGTGCGACGGATTCCTATTGTGCTACATTGGTGGAGCAGCAGGGGACGGGTTTCCGTCACCCTTGTGGTGACGCCGTCTTCGGCCCTGGCACACGGATAGGGATCCGGTCCTTTTCTTGTACTAGTGGTGTTGCGACCTGTTCGATTGTGTTGAGTTTTTACGTTTGACTGTGATCTACTGTTACTCTCCCGAATCTACCCCCTCGCTCTCTTATTCGTGGTGATTGTTACGTCGGTTGACTGATGGTGATTATGTCTAACCAAGAGACGGGGAACGTTCAAGATGACGGATCGGCGTCGACGCCGACTCCGGAGGTGACTACGGGAACCGGGATCGGGAACCCGATCGACAACATTGAGACGGCAATGCTCTCAGGTGCCGGATCGACGATTGGCACGGCTCGGACGGCAGGAGGCGGGGGCCCGCCTCAACTGTCGTCGACCGACCTCACTCCGCCGCCTTCTTCACCAGGGGATTCCCTGATGGCATCATTGGCCCGCATCGAGGCCCGGTTTTCCGGACTCGACGCTCGTCAAGAGCGGACGGAGGACGCGATGGCCGTGCTGATGTCAACACGCCACACGACGGGACCCGGACGTGTTCCTCCCACACCGGTACGGTTCGAACCAGCCGGACTACTTTCGGAGTCCACCGGGGTCGACCCCGGCGCAGCAACTCCCGGACAACCCCCGGACACAATGGGGTATGGATCCGACTCGTCGGCAGAGTTGGAACGGAGTCACACGGAGCGATACCCTCGGAGCACCCGAAGCGGACTCCGCGGACACGACCCGGCGGATACTTACGCCGGTGGAGAGTCGGTTATTGGGGGAGGGGGTACCTTCTTACAGTATCCTCACGACGAAGGAGGCCAGGCAACTCGGGTTCCCGAGGTGCCGACGCCTGAAGTACCATCTTCAGTGGTGGAAGCTATGACCGCGCAGGTAACTGCAAGCCTACTGAAGCGGATGGAGTCCGATGAGTTTGCTCATCAACTGGCTAAGCGACTGGATATCCAGGACGCTGACACGGAGATCGTCAACGAGGTCTTCCGGTCGGTTCTTACTCCGGATCGTTATCGTTTGGAGGACCGCTCTACCACCGTATCGGAATCGATGCGTAATACGTCGCGCCGAGCAATCCGCTCTATGCAGACCCTTATGAAGGGAGTCCCTATGTTCGGGGGGCCGAACGGACGCCCGTTGGCAGTCATCGGCTTCTTGACTAGCTTCAAGGCAGCCGCGGACAAGGCCCTCGTTAACGAGGGGCTGGCCCTGGAGATCCTCCCGTTCTTTGTTGATGAACGGGTGCAAGGCATCCTTCGCCAGGCATCCCCGATGCCGGGAATGAGGGTTGCAGCCACCCCCATGGATATCCGTGGTATTCTCAAGGAGCTGCTGAGCAGTTACCTCAGTGAGGACAAGTGCGAGGACCACTACCGGGCCCTGCGCACTGCCACCGCCCAGAGCTGGGAGGATGAGGAGATGTTCGGACGACGGATTCAAGAGCTCGACTACGAGCTGGGGAAGCTCCTCGGAGAAGGGAAGCTACGGGCCATCCTGTTCGCAGGAGTACCCAACTACGTGCGGATATCCGCACGGGGCGCCAACACGGCACGGACGAACTTCAGTCGACTGATGCATATGTGCAAGTCCCTGGGGGACGCCTACCGGATGCTTCACCCGGAGTGTGCTCTTGCCTCAAAGCCCAAGGGTGAGGGGAGCAAGCTCAATCTTACCCCGGTACCGAGGCAAGACAAGATCGAACGGAAGGCCGTACCGGTACTGGTGGCTACCGATTACGCCCCCACGGGCGAGGAGGAGCCACTCGTTGACCAGCAGGGCCACCTGCTGTTACCGGCTACGCCGGTGATTGATGAGCAAGGTACGGTAGCGTACATCGCTCTGGCGGGGACCCAGTTCCAGGTCAGCGAGGGCACGGGACGTCGCGTCCCGTACGTACGGACTACGGGGTACTCCCCGGTGACGGGTAACCCTCACCAACCCTTGCCATCATGGGCGGTGCGCACGGAGGCACCTCCGCAGATTGCGGGTCGACCCAACCGGTTGGGGGAGTCCATGATCCGGTTGACCGAAGGACCCAAGGCCTACCAGGGAGCAGGCACTCGGGCGCCCGAGGGAGGCAACCGCAGCTACGGGGCCACCCCGATGCGAACTCAAGGGGGGACCGGCACGTCCGGATGTATGTTGTGTGGGGATCCCCAGCACTGGGTGTCTTCCTGCCCACTCATCCCCGAGGAGTCTCGGCGGGCAGCGGCGCACCGCAAGGCATCCACCCGGGGGTATCCCGCCAGAGCACCCAGACCCGCACCGGGTAGGCAGCCAGCTCCAGGCGGAGTACTGGCCGTCGAGGAGGCACCTCCTCAGCCGGATGTCCCGGCGGACAGCACCCTACCAAGGGCGGGAAACGAGTAAGAGGAAGGATGACCGGGGGGCGCTGAAGTATCCCAAGCAAGCCACCCCGGAGTACCGCGGGGAAAGCCCCACGGCGAGCGCGTTTGAGCCGGCGCCGCATCAATCCCCGGGTACACCTTCCGGCCCCGACGACACGGAGTCAGGGGAATGATGAGAGTCCCCCGATAACGGGAGGCGAGGACGGGATGCCCCGTCACATGGAACCAGAGAAGGGTCCTGTTCAGGATGCCCGAGCTACACCGGATATCGGCGTAGGCCACGTGCTGTTTACCTTCGAGAACTTCAAGGTATCAGCCACACTGGGGGTTGACCCCTAGTCGACACGATCGTACTACCCTGTACTGGATACAGGGGCTGGACCCAACCTTATCCGGATGGATACCCTCCCGGACAAGTGGCTTCCGCGAGTCAGAGTGACTCGGGGACCCACCATCAAGGACGCGAATGGTCGGCTCATTCGTACGACCGCAGCGATGTCGCTGCGGATCACCATCGGGGAACTCACCACGGAAGTCGACTTCCTGGTGTGTGAGACCCTATCGGTGCCCTGCATACTGGGGTGCACCTTCATCAACGTTCACGTTGATGCAATCCGGCCAGGCCGGAGGACCGTCGAGCTTCAAGAAGCCGACGGGACGAAGCGAGGACACACGGCTATCGTCAGGGACCTGACGCTACAAGGGAGCCACGTTAACGTGGCTGAGGTGTACGCAAGTGTCGAGCCGAAGACACTTCGGTTGGCCAAGCGAACTCGCTTTGAGCCGTTGTCGGAGACAGTCCTCCCGGTTAACTGTGACCTCGCAGGCATCTGCAGAGTCAAGTCCAACTTGCGGACGTACAAGCGCCATGGGTTGACCATGGCCAACGGTCTCATAGACCTCCCATCAGGAGGGTCGTCCCTCCTAGTGATGGCGAACTATCGCCGTAAGGCAGTCACCCTCCCGAAGGGAACTATCCTCGGGATTGCCGAGCTTTACGAAGGAGATATCCTTACCCCTGACAAGGAAGGTCAAGTGGACCCACTTGAGGTGCTGGCGGTCGCCGAGACCACCGAGCGACAGCAACCCGATGACGGGAAGCCTAGTCGACCATCATTACCGGCGGATATTCCGCCGAAGGACCAAGAAGCATTGAAGGCACTGGCCGAGGCTGACCTCGACCACCTTCCCCCTTCGGTAGCCGAAGGGGTACGACGGATGCTAAGAAAGCATGACGTCTTGTGGACAGGCGGGGCCTTGGGTACCACTGGGGCAACCCAACATCGTATAGACCTGGTACCAGGCGCACGACCCGCCCGGTCACAACCGCACCGAGCGGGACCTATGCAACGAGAGATCGTTGATGGAGAAGTGAAGAGGATGAGCGAAGCGAAGGTGATACGACCTTCGATGTCGGAGTTGGGTGCCCCAGTCGTTATCGTACCGAAGAAGGATCAAACCCCTCGGTTTTGCATCGATTATCGACGCCTCAACTTGGTCACCAAGAAAGACTCATACCCTTTACCAAGGATGGATGAATGCATCGACTCCCTGGGGGAAGCTACGGTGTTTACCACCATCGACTGCAATGCCGGATACTGGCAGATCCCAGTGGCGGATGAGGATATCCCCAAGACGGCGTTCGTCTGTCACAGTGGAGTGTACGAGTTCCTAAGGATGCCCTTCGGATTGTCCAACGCCCCCGCTACATTCCAGCGGGCTATCGACATTATACTGTCGGGGGTGAAGTGGCGTAACTGCCTAGTGTACCTCGATGACGTTATCGTCTTCTCGCGTAACATGGATGACCATGTGCAACATGTTGACGAGGTACTCACCCTCTTGAGGAACGCCGGGGTAACCCTGCGTCTGAAGAAGTGCGCATTCTTCCAACAGACGTTCGAGTATCTAGGCCACCAGATAACCCCTGGTAAACTAGGGGTACTCGAAGCCAATACACGGGCACTCCGGGATGCTCGGTTCCCTAACACCCAGACGCAGCTCGAGAGCTTCCTGGGAATGTGCAACGTATACCGACGGTTCGTCAAGGACTTCGCTCAGATAGCTAAACCGTTAACGGTTCTTACGAGCAGTACCTTGCCCAAGGTACTCCAACCCCCTTCGCCTAGCGAAGAGGAGGCATTCTAGTCGCTGAAGCGAGCCCTACTATCCCCACCCGTTCTTGCGTTACCGCACAGACCGGGTACCTTCGTCATCGATGTCGATGCGTGCGATACACAAGTGGGATGCACCCTGTTACAGGGAGAGACGTTGATCGGTTCTGATAACGTTATCCCGGACCTACGTCCGGTAGGGTGCTTCAGCCGGACACTCAACCCGGCTGAGCGTAACTATAGTGCCACCGAGCGTGAGTGCCTCGGAGTTATATGGGCAGTGCAACTGCTCCGTCCATACCTGGAGGGCTCCAGGTTCATCGTGAGGTCCGACCACGAACCCCTACGATGGCTCCTCAACCTTGGTGACAAGGATTCCGATGGCCATGGGAGACTAGCCCGATGGAGGCTGAAGATGGCCGAGCACGACTACCGTACCGTGTATAAGGCTGGGTCAACCCACCACCTCTGAGACGCGCTGTCTCGACTCGACACCCCGAGCGGGGATACCCGCCCGGTGGACGAGGACATCCCGGTGGTACCGGTCTGCATGGTGGGTAATGCTACCCAGGGTATGGTTGACCATATCATGGCACACCTTGCGTGCCCATTGACCTTCGCGGACTTCCGCGAGGCACAGGCCAACGACAATGACTGTAGACGCCATCGCCCTAACCTCCTGGCCGGTACGGCCGGCATCTTCTCCGAGAATGAAGACGGACTCATATACCGGCGGGCACCCGCCAATGGACGACATCAAGTCGTGGTTCCCGTGTCCTTACGGCAAGCCGTCATGGAACGAGAACATGAGAACCCTACAGCCGGACACCCGGGGGGTTCACGTATGTTCGCAGCAATGCGAAGGTTCTTCTACTGGCCGGCAATGGCCGTCGACGTGGTCGACCACGTAAGGGGATGCCACCCCTGTGCACGTAACCGCATGAGTCTGCATAGGCAGGCGTCTGCCATGAAGCTATTCCCACCCGATGGGCCCAACGAGCAAGTCGCTATCGACATACTCGGGCCACTTCCGGTAACGGAAGAAGGGAACAGGTACATCCTGGTCATGTCTGACCGCTTCACTAAGCTGTCAAGAGCGGCAGCCATCCCGAATGATACGGCATATACCATCATGAACGCAGTGGTTGACCACTGGATCAGTGCATACGGAGTAATGAAGCAACTCCTCTCCGACAACGGAGCAAACCTGACGTCAGCATTCTGCACTAAGGTCATCGGCATGTTCGGGATCGAACCACGTCGGGCATCCGACTACCACCCGCAGACCAACGGACAGGTGGAGCGGTTCAACCGCACCATCGTCAAGATGCTACAGTGCTACGTGGCCGAGCACACGAACACTTGGGACAGGCTCCTGTCCGTACTCACCCTGGCATACAACGCCAGGCCACATCGGAGCACAAACATCGCTCCACTGGAGTGGGTCATGCCACTAGGCGTCGGTAACCTGACGCTGCCGCCAGGCAGGTGCACACGGTATGATACACCGAAAGGCCGACCGGCCGAACGTATCCACCTAGCTTGGTTGGCCAAGCTATCGTGGATGATTCCTAAGCTCAAGGGTGCCCTTGACAGAACACAACTTCGATATAAGAAGAACTTCGACGCCCGGCTACGGGTGCGCAACGCTACCCTGATGACAGGTGACTGGGTCTACATCAGACACCAGAAGTTCCAGGGGAAAAAGCTCATGCAACCGGTCAAGGGACCGTACCAGATTCTCCACAGAGATGACCACTCTGTTATTCTACACTCCGATACGGAGATCCAACGCATCAATGTGAATGATGTCACACCAGCGCCGAAGCCAGGACATCCTCAGCCGGTACCGGCTGGGTTGCTACATGAAGCACTTACCACCCACCGGTCGGACGATCCGGTGGGACCCGATGGAACCCCATACCAGAGGGAGAGCATCGTCGGACATACCGACCCAGATCTACCAGAACCCTGGTACGTCAAGGTAATGTGGGTCGGTTACGACTCACCCACCTGGGATCAGGCGGCGAATATACCCCGCCAACTACTCATGCCCTACATGAGGCGACGCCGCCTCCTGTAACAACCCAACCGAATCCGACTTCGGATGTAGGGGGGTGGGGCTTAGTCCTACTAAGTAGGGTGTGACATGGTTACGGCAGACTTAGATTTCTAAGTCAAATCAGACTTAGGTTTCTAAGTCAAATCAGACTTAGGTTTCTAAGTCGAACCAAGCTTAGGTAACTAAGTAAACCAGAACCTTAATAAGTTGACTTAAAGGTAAATGCGAACTCCGATAATGTCGAAGTAACCAGGGGGCTTACGAAGGAGGACGACCCCCCCAAGCCAAGACACAAAGTGAGGGAGGATGACCTCCCCAAGCATGAACCAACCGGAAGAAGTTGGACGGGAGGCAAGGCACCACTGAGCCAGAAGAGGTACTCCCCAGGGCAGCAAACAGAGGCAAGCAATGCCCCCAAAGGGGATGAGTTTATACTCACTAATACCCGGCCACCATAAGGGTCACCGGGTCCCTTACTCTCACTCCCACAACCATCAGAAGGGGTTACCCCCGCCAGCAGAAGGGGCCCAGTCACGCGTCGTCGCGTACACTTCCGTACTCCAACGGTCGGCTATCTCACGCCGGTTGAGCGCTTGAGCTACCTCAGCGCTAAGATGCACCAGAGTGCTGTCACCAGCCTCCACAGCATCCAGAGCCATCTGTTGGCGGTTGAGCACCCAACCGAGTCAACGCGCGGTACTGACCAGCGCAGCAGCTGGGGGGATGTCCCCCCAGCTATCCGGAGGCGCCTCCGTGAACTCACGAGAGAGAAGGGCGTTAACGCCCTCATACCACAAGCGAGGACCCCAGTCGGGCATGACGGGAGCCGGCGATGCCACCGGAGGAACCGGAGCTACAGCCGGAGGAGTGGACACCGCCACCGCCGGACACGGCGATAGCTGGTAAGGAGCACGGTACGACCGTGAAGGAGGACCAGACTCCTGGGAAGAACGCCCACCGGGAACCCGGTGGAACTCCCCACGACGACGATACGTCTCGCGGCCTCCACCAGTGGAGTCCCACTCACGGCGACGGCGACCCGTTCCCATAGGAGCCGGGTTACCGAACCAGGGGGTTCCCACCTGGAGAGGGTCGGGCAGAACCACGGGAATACCCAGGCCTGGTACCGACTCGGTGGATGCCCACCCCTGGTATCCATCCTCACCCGAGATAACTCGGCGGATACGTAGCGAGTGACGAGGTAACGGGAGCGTTCCCGGTTGCGCGTCGCGGAACGGCGGCAAGGTTGCCACCGCCGACCAGTTCACGGCATCGTGAACGGCCACGAGCGCAGTCAGCTCACGGGTTAACCCCGTCCCAGTAGCAATGGCGTCAACGCCTAGCTCACCAAGGTGCCGACGGACACCCGTCGGAAGATGGAACAGCCGACCCTGTCGGCGGGCCGACAACAGGAAGGAAGAGACCTGCCCGAGGGTAACCTCGAGGGTGAAGACACCCTGCAGCGCATGCGTGGGCCGAGCGGCCAGCACACTGCCGAAGTAGCGCAGGCAAGGACCGGTGTCAAACCGGAAAGCCGGGGCGGGCTCCCACCCTTCTTGCCACCCAGGCGGGCGCAACAGAGTGTGCACGGGAGCACGACCGTTACCGGTCTGCAACGCGCACGTTATATCCGTGCGGAACGGGTCCGCCATGACACCATGGTTCCGACGCCAGCTGGAAGCTGACTTCAAGCCACCCATGGTCGGGAAGGGCGGCGTCAGCCGCAGATACGGGGGATCCCCCGGGTAGTAGTCCAAACCGGGATACCGGTTGGTACCAGGCACAAGCTGCCCGAAGGCCACAGGGGTCTGGGTAGCAGCCACCCCGCGGGCACCCGCGGGGTAATCCACCTCCCGCGGCAGCGCGGGGGCAACCAAGTCGCACACCCCAAAAGCGGGGTGCAGAGTAGCCTCAGGCCGCCCGACCCGGGCGCGCCAGAGTTGAGCATGGCGGTCGTCCGGCTGACTGAGTACCCAATGATGCTCGACGCGAACCGCGTCAGGCTGGGCAACCAGCCGAGGCAGCTCCTGCTCCCAACAGGGGTCCAACGAAACCGGACGGGAGGTACCTCCACGACGGCCCGGCGGGTGGAAGTCCACCCGCATCCGACCGCCTGAGTCCATGGCTTCTTGCACCGTCAGGCTACGCACCCGAGCCACCAGCTCGGAGACCGACAACGGGGAGTGTCCCACCGCAGAGGCGGCACCGCCCCGCGCGGAAGCGGTACCGCCACCCGCAGAGGCGACGCCGCCACCGACCAGGCCAACGTGGCCGCCCAACGGGGCAACCCGGGCCGGCCCAGGAAAAAGCGCCGGCGCTGGCGGAAGCCCAACGGGTAGGTGCACCGGCGCCGGGGCACGGGGACGAGGAGGAAGAAGTAGGGCGGGCACCCGCCCGGAGTAGCTCCCGGAGTCAATCGCCATGGGGGAAGGAGCGTCTTGACCGCTCGACGCCCGAGGCACCGCGGGTAGGGCACCGGCGCCGGCACCACCCGTCGACGTCGCCCCCGCCTCGGAAGGGGAAGGCGCTTGGACAGCCTCCGGAGCCGAAGCACCGGCCGTGCGGACACCCGCACCGTCTTGACTCGCCGCACCGGGTGTCGCACCGCCACCACCACCCACGTCAACGTCGGGATCGCCTTGAGGAGTCACCGTCCGGACACCCGGACGTCCTTGCCCAGCCGGAGTCGGCCGGGAATCGCCACTTCCGCCGTAGGGCGGGCCATCTTGGGGTAGCTGCGGTGAGCCGGCACCGGCACCAGGCTCCATCCGGGTAGCCGGAAGGGAAGGGGTAGAGGCAGCCACGCGCGGTTGACCGCCGGGTTGACCCCCGACCGACGGCACCGTCGTGCCGCTGCACACGGACGACAGTCCTCCGGCCGACACACGGACGGACGCCACAGGCTCGTCGTCTTCCGACGGACTCGCCCCGTAACGCGCGGCGTCAGGACCGACAGGCGCGTCGTCCTCCATCTCCTCCCCGATCAGGAGGTCTTCCTCCTCCCCAAGCACCTGGGGATAGGACATGATATTGGGTGGCAGAGTCCCCCGCGCCCACAAGCCGTCGACGGCTACGACCCGGTACGGTGGGACCACCGGGACGAGCCAGGGAAGCGCGGGCACCCGCGCTTATGACCACAAACAGCCACGAGAAGCGCCGCAGGCACGCGGGTCGACCCGCGCCAGCCGAGCTACGAGGGCGCTCCACCCAGGCACCTGGACCGGAGCCACGCCCCCCCCAAACGGGGTAGGCAAGGGGGGTCGCCTCCAACCGCCCCCACTCAACGCGGGCAGCCCCCGCCCCCCACTCAATCGTCCACACGAGAGGGGCTCCCCCTACCACCAGACACCTGGTGGCGGATCCGCCTGCACCACCCCTCGGAAAGGGGGGTCGTGAACAGAAACCCGCATCGGGAATTTAACGGTCCGGAAAACGGATCGTGTGTGTACCACACAAAGGGGGGCACCCCCCTCAGACAACCTCGAAAAGGGGTGTCTGTCGCGACCAGGCGCAAAGCCCCACCCGACCGGTAAACGGTCACGCGACCCACTTACATTCGGTATCCCGAATGCAACTCGACCCGAGGACGGGCCGAATCTAAGGGGGGGATATGTAGCAATATGGTTGGCCGTATTGTGACCCTAGTTTAAGGGGGGCTACTTCTAACCCTTAACTTTCAATTTGATAGTTCGTACTGGTCACGGTATCTATAAGTTACGTATGACCAGAGGGACTTGCATCGTGGGGTGGAGGGTAGTTAGTAGTGTCTCCGAGGGTTTATAACGAGGGGGCCGGCGGCGAATCCACCGCCGGCCAAGGTAGAACAACAAACCCCTCCCATTTGGGCTCCCATCTTGGTCCCGTGGCTTGCGCTCCAAGGACAGCAACCTTGGCCTCCCGGTGACGTTGGTGCCGATCCCCCTTGGTGAGTGTTCCCTGAGAGTGGACGTGCGACGGATTTCTATTGTGCTACACAGGCGGGCAGCCCCCGAAACCCGTCTCCAGGAGGCCACTCCGCTGCCCGCTGCTGCAGGGCCGCTCGCGTGGAGGGAAGGGCGCCCACGTGGGGCGCCGATATTGTGGGGCGGTCGGTTGCGTGCTGGCCCCCTCCCCGTCGACCGGGGGACACGACGAGTTCTGATTGGCCTTGAGGCATACAGTTGGCGGGAGGGGGGGGGGGGACTGCGAGACGCCACCATGGGGAGCGCGGGAGACAATTTTATTTATTGGTCGAGCGGACCGGGTCGCGGGTGGGGTGCAGCAGACACTGATTGTGGAGTCTGTCGACGTGACCACCTTCCCCTCAACCGCCACCGTCCTCGCGACCGTCTCTCTCCCGCGGCACTTTTTTCCCACCCACGCATCATGGCCGAGCAGGACCCGCAGGCCCTGGACGTTGAGGCTGTGCTGGCTGGCTCGGAGGACATGACCGTGGCATAAGCTGTTGCTGCACATATGATTGTTCTGCACCACTGGCGGGTGCGCAAGCGTGGTGCCCTCGTTGGCGGCGTCCGTCTCTTTCGTGGGCGTGTCGTGGCGCGTCGGCCTAATAAGCTGCGCAATTTTGGGAGGGGGTTGCGTGGGATTCTAATCGATTACTTTGGGGTGTCTGGAAACCCGCCGGTGTACGACGGGGAAGACCTTGAGCGTCGCTTTCGGGTGCCGCAGAGTGTGTTTGTGCGTGTATACCAGGCTGTGAAGGACCAGCGTGGGTTTATACAAACTATTGATGCTACTGGCAGAAGCTGGTCGCCGCTTTTTGGGTGCTTGCGTATGGGGAGTCAACTGATCGTCTAGACGACTATTGCCGCATTTCTCGCTCGACGGTGGATAATGCTGTGCGTGACCTGGCGCATTACATTGTGGATATCTTTGGGCCTGACTATTTGCGGCAGCCAAACGCGGAGGAGCTGACGATCTTGCTGAAGCGGAGCGCGGAGCGGGGGCGTACCAGGCTGTATTGGATCTCTTGGCCGCTCGCATTGGGAGTGGCAGGCGTGCCCGGAGGGCATGCAGGGGTCCTTTCAGAACCGCAAGGGGCGCAGATCTATCGTTATGGAGACTGTTTGCGACGAGGACCCGTACATCTGGCATCTTTTTGTTGGTTGCCCCGGCAGTATGAACGACATCAACGTTATGCAGCAGTCGCCGCTGTACCACGACATCAGAGCGGGTTTGTGGCCGCCACGGGGCCGACTCTTTACCGCCAATGGAGTCACTCGCACGCTGCTGTACTACCTCACTGACAAGATCTATCCCAACTATGCTTTTTTTGTGCAGGCGTATGCCAACCCAGACACGGAGAAGAAGCGGATCTTTAACCATTTGCAGGAGGCGCTGAGGAAGGACGTTGAGAGGCTGTATGCTGTTTTGACCGCACGCTGGCGTATTGCTCTTCATCCTGCGCGCTATGCGACCGTCGCGCGGATCACGGTCGTCGCCAAGGCCGTGGCCATTTTGCACAACATGGTTACGGAGGTACGTCGGGGCGGGTATTTGTCTCGCCGGCGAGCGCGCATGAGAGCTGCTGGGGGGGGGGCGGGGATGGAGGGCGCCGGTAGTGCTGCTGCTGGGGTTGGGGCACCCTGCGGTGGGGCTGACGGGGGGCTCCCCCCTCTGGCACACCCTCCCCCCGCTGTTCAGCCACTTGGGCAGCTGCCTGTGGAATCTTTTTTGCGGGCTGCGCAGGCGTGGAGGGAGGTGCGGAACCAGACCGCGCACGTGGCTTTGCGCAATGACCTGGCGGCCGACATCTTCAAGGAGCGCGCAGCACTTCTGGAGCACTACCTTTGAGTTTTATGGCTGAGCTGGACATAGTACAAGAGCAAAGGGTTTTTTTTCCCCGTTGGGCGGGTTTTTTTTTTTCCTTGGAAAACTTCGTCGTACCGCAGAGCTTGGGCATTGTAGTACAAAAGTACAAGAGAGCGCCAGCGTCCATAAAACAGTGCGCCATGATAGAAACAACGGCCCGACTTAAGTATATATATGTGAGTGTAGGGCGGCCAGTTTCAAAAAAGAGCGAAAAGAGATGGACCAACAGTCGGTGGTAGTCCCCAAGTCTTTTTGTAGCGCGATCGCTGAGCAGCCGGCCGTACAGCAGGCACTGCCGCCTCCTTCGCGCGTGGTGGTCATCAGGATAATCCCTCCGCCCCTTCATAGGACTCCGCCACTCTCCCGGTCACGCGCCTCACACCTCGGCACGCCATCAGACACTCACGTGGTCGCTCAAGCCGGCCACGGCACGTGCCGCCACTTCCCCCCCCCCACCCACAGCAAGTGACTCCCCCCAACTCCCTTCCACGTACGTTGTGGCGGACACCGTCCCCCCCTCAGTCGGACCCGCATGTGGGCACAAGCGACTCCTTTGAGGTGAGGACGGCTTATAGGGCTGACAAGACAAAGGGACAAGGTAGGTAAGAAAAAATAGAAGCCCCTGCCGAATGGGGCAAAAAAAAAACCTTTGCTCACGCGCTGCCACTACTCAACCTACAACAGGTCCAATGGCTGCCACTCGTATCACAGGTCCACCAGGAACAGCAAGTACATAGTCGTCACAAAGATCCAAAACAAAGCAAAAGAACACAAGAAAGTGCACGCTAGGTGCAGTGGGAGTCGCTGCTGGCGGATGAACCGGAGGACATGTCCTACAACTGTGGCGCGACCGAGAGACAGGAGGGTAGTCGGGTTCGTCCTCAGAGAGGGGCACGGTGGTGATAAGCGCACGATTGAGGCGCTTCTCGGCTGTGGCGGCTTTGCGCCGCTGAGACTCGGTGCTACGCGTCCGCTTCATCGGCACAACCGCAGGTGTCGGGGGTGCAGAGGGCTGTGGCCCGGCCGCAGCAGGTCCATCAGTTGCAGAGGGTGGGAAGGCCTTTGTGGCGACAGGTTCAACAGCCTCTGTGGCCGCAGATGCGGCCGGATCAGGTCCATGAGGTACAGCAGCTTCATCAGCAGGGGCTCCCGACCGTGGGCGTGCCTCCCAAACGGGCGGGGCCTGGGGAGGTGGCGGGGGTGGCTGGTCCCACTCGTCGTCTTCGATCTCATACACTGCTGGTCCTGCAGAGGTAGCTTCACAAACAGCAAGAGGAGCGCTCTTGTCCATAAAGATGCCAGCGGCGGCCAGTGCAGCGCGGGCCTTGGCCTGGCGGAACATCTTCGCCTCCTCAGTAAACCGCATCTCAGGTAGGTTGAAAAGTAGAATAGAGGACCGCTTCTTGGAGGCGTTGGCAATAGCCTCAAGAGCGGCCGTGCTGGCCTTCATCTCCCTAGACATGATCAGCTCCTCAGCTTTTTGCCCCTTGGCCACTTTGGTGCCCATGGGGCGGCGCTCAAATGGGCGGCCGGCGCGCGGGGACTTGCCAGCCCCAGATGCTCGTCCAGCACCCACCGCACCACCCGCAGCTCCAGTTCCCGCAGCACCACCAGCACCTAGAGTGACACCGCCGGCACTTGCGCATGCAGCACCTGCACCGCGTCCAGAACCATTGCCGCTGTCCCCGACATCTGCAGAGTCGTCGTCGTCGTCGCTGTCACTGTCGCTGCTCTCACCACCGGAAAGGCCACAAGCAAAAGCCCCAGCCGCTCCACTACACTTGTCGTACCCCCGCATCACCTTCCAGCATGGCACCCACTTCTCCAGGTGGTAGTGTTTGCGCTTGTCCGCCGCAGTGGCTGTCCCGTCCAGACGACGCTGGTGGGCCTGGATCGCTGCATAGACGGGCTGGCCCTTGCTCTGGGCAAGGGCCCCCAAAATCATCGCCGTCTCGTCCGGGTTGCCAGTCAGGTCCATCCGCTGCACGGCGAGCCAGGAGGATGCAAATGCGCTTACCCCCTTCTTGGCCTTGTCCATCACCTTCTTCACCGCGCTCACCGTCCGCGCCACGTAGTCCGCATTTCCCAGCACCGCCTCGTCTTACGCCTCTGACACTGCCGCCCAACACTCAGCGCTCCTCTGGTCGGTCCCCTTGATGGGGTCGTTTCTCACAGCCAAAAACCCCTTGCAGAGCACCTCCAGCTTCTCACTTGTCCACCCCCGTTGCGTACCCATCTTGCGGGGGCTAGTAGCGCGGCGGGGGCCGCGGGTGTCGCCCGTCAGGGCGGCGAGGGCTGTCTTCAGCGTCGCCCCTGCGGTAGTGGGGCGGCGGGGGCGGGCCACGCGGAGGGAGCGGCGGCGCGGGCGGCGTCGGCGAGGGCGGCGGCGGCGGCGGCGGCGGCGGAGCCGCCCCCTGATGCGGGTGGTAGCGCGGGTGGTAGCAACTTCCGTCGTCGTGGCGGCCACCAAACCGCTGCGGCGGCGGCGGACGGGAAGGGCGACGGCCGGCGGGCGGGCCCAAGCTTCTTGGCCCCCTTGCAGGTCGGTAGGTCGGCGACCGGCCGTCGCGGGTGCGCTGCCGCTGCGGCGGCGGCAGGTACTCGTCGTTGGGAGGGGGGGGCGGAGGCGGCCAACCGTGCTCGTCGTCAGCGTCCTCGTTGTAGCATTGCGGGGGGGGCGGGGGGGGGCGATCGAAGCCTCCCCGACCGCGGTCCAGCTCCCAGAGAGGGCGGCGCGCCGGCGCCCACGAAGATGCGGGGCAGGGAGGAGGGCTGCGACGATGAGGCGGTGGTGAGCGGCGGGGATCGGCAGGTCCCGCCCCTGAAGAAGGCCACAGCGGGCGCGCCAGCGTCTGGCAGGGGCACACATAGCCCATGTGGCAAAGGCAGGAGCAACCGGGGGGGGGCGGGGGCGGGGGGCCACCCCAACGGCCCTACTCATCCGCGTAGGGGTCGCGGGGGTCTCGCAGCGGCCGCTTGCCGCTCGCGGCGTACCGGCCGCCGTCGTCGTAACGGTGGCTCATGGCGGGCGGGAAGGGTAGGTGGTGGTGGTGTGCATGAGTGACGGCGCGCGGGAGAGGGCAGCGAGCCACGCACCCGGCGAAGCCAGGCAGGGGCCGCACGCGGGAAAGAAGTGAGCGTGCGGGCAGGTTGGCGCGGGCGGGAAGGGGACCGTGACCACGGCGAAGGGAAACGGGTCGGGCTTCCCGCGCAGGACGGTGTGCCACCCCCCCACTCAAATCGGGGGATGGCACCCCCCCCCTTCTGACCGTGTTGCACGGGGGGGGGCGCGCCTGGTGCAAACGCCACCACCCCCCCCCCCCCCCTCAGAATGCGATCCAGGGGGGTGGCCCCCCTCTTAGGTCCGGGTGGGTGGGGGGGCACCCCCCACCCCTCCTGCACTATTCAGGGGGGGGGGGCACAGGGCGATCCACGTTGCAACCCACGCACCCCCCCCCCCAGAAGCGCTCTCTCGCGCCACCCCCCCCGCCCCCCTGCCAATCGGCCGCCCCATAGTCCCGCGGGGTGTCCCTCCCCCTCACAATCAAGCGTTGGGCGGGGTGGGAGCCGCCCCCCACGTCACCTGCCCTTTTCAGGGGGGGGGAGCACAGCGCGACACAAAATCTAACCTACGCACCCCCCCCCCCAAGAGTGCCCCCCCGCGCACCCCCCCAGTACCCCCGGCAATTCAAGGCCCTCCCGCCAGTCCGGCGCCCCCTCGTCCCGCCTAGTGTCCTCCCCCCCCTTAAACCAAGCGCTGGGCGGGGGGGGGCGCTCCCCACGCCTCCTGCACACTTCAGAGGGGGGAGGGCACAGCGCGGTGCACCATCCAGCACACACACACACCCCCAGGAGCAATCTCCCCAGCCGCCCCTCCGCCAACCCGCCAATCCGGCGCCCCCTGGTTCTGCCAATCAGGCGGGCGGATCGCCCAAACCCCCCCCACCACCACGCACGAAAGGGGGCGGCCGCCAATCGAGTCTTCTGCGCGCCCGCGCTCAGCAACGACTCCCCTCGAACCCGGCCACCCTCCCGCTGGCCGCGGACGGCGGTTTTTGTGGCGCGGGGGGCGCGACACACCCCGCCCAGGCGCTGTAGGCCAACATGGGGCCGATGTCGCGGGAGCCAGCCGCCCCTCCCCTTTGCCCCCCCCCCCCCTCGCCTCAGGTCGACGACCCCGCGGCGCCAGACGCTCCCGGGAAAGCGTCCAGGCGCCAACGGGAGGCGTGCGGGGGCGTTGACAGCGCGGCGCTGTGGTCGCCACTGACCGGCAGCCGCTCAGGAGACGAGCCTGTGCGCCACACACGCACGCTTCAACGCCTGCTGGAAACGATCACGAAATATCTCCCAGGGACTGGGGGGGCGTGGAGGACCATGCTCGGCCACGCGCCACCAATGGCAGGCCTCGGCGGGCTGCCATCGCTGAGGTTGGGATTCACACGCACGCCAACATGGGGACGTGGCCCGCCATGGCTGAGTCGTGGCACGCCGAGGGCTCCGTTTTAAGAAAATTGACCAGCGACGACCGCTTCTCGATCGCCCATGATCGCCCATGACCGGCTAGGATCGCGCGTGATCACCGACGTGTCACGCCATACAGCCATGCACCGAGCGACGATTGCGCTTCGAAAGCCGGTCGATTGACAGCGTGCACTCGATACACGCAACACGCCAGGCAGCCATGTTTTACATTTTTAAAAAAATGGAAAACAGTGGAACGTCGCTATGTGTGTCGGTGCCCAATCGTATACCGCCCGTTGACGCCGTTCTACACAAGTCCATCCGAATCGGTTGGGGCACCAGGTTTGTAAATGGGCACTCCACTCACAGGCCGCCACGTGCCATACGTGGCATCCTAGAATGAATGTTTGGGGCGTTGGTATGGACGTGGTTAGCTGTGCTCTAACTCGCCCCACCGGCCATCCAGCCACGCGGGACATCCCAGGGAGCCCTGATCCCGGGAAGTGTCTCGTCACCGTGCGCCCACCCACGCGGCTGCCGCAAACAGCCGCGGGTTCCACCACGGGCGTGCCCCTCCTTCCCCCTTTCCCCCCCCCCCCCCCCCCCCCCTCCTCCGGAGCTCCCTCCCCCATTCACGCACCGCACGGGGTGCGTCGAGGGGGGGGGGGTTAGGGTTGGAGGCCGCCGCCAGCCGCCACTGCACGGCCCACCGCTGCCACCACCGCGCGCCGCCGCCATTGCCGCTGCTGCCGCTGCCGTTGCTGCTGCTGCTGCTGCTGGAGCCGCCGCCGCTGCCGCCGTGCGCGGGTGGCGCGTCGGCGCCCTGGGCGCGTCCATGCCACTCCCGCGCGCTCGCCCGGGGGGGGGGGGGGGAGGGGGCGGGGGGGAGGGTTGGAGGTGGGGGTGGCGTGCCACTTCCCCCCAGAGGTCGTCGTCGGCCCGGAGGGAGGGGTTGGCGCTGGCGTCCCGCCGTGTCGCTGCCTGGGGTGAGGGTGTGGCCGTAGGTTTGTTGTCTTTCGTTGGCCAGACGTTGGTGCTGAGGGGGAGGGGAAGGGGAGGTTGGGGGGGGGAGGGAGGGGGGGGAGGGAGGGGGGGGGGGGGGGGTAGGGGGGGGGAGGTAGGCGGAGCGTTGGACTTGCGTGAGGGGGGAGGGGGGAGGGCGCGCGGTGGATTCGACGGCGCGCCCGCCCGCGCCCGCCCGCCCGCCCACCCCCCCCGCGCCGCCTTGCGCCGCCCCGCGCCGCCCGCGCGGCCAATGCGGTTGGCGTAGTACAGTACTGTAGCGGCGCGACGGGGTGGCCATGCCATTCCTCTCTCCCCCCTCCCCCACCCCCTGCCCCTCTCACCCGCCTGCCGCCTGCCGGCCCGCCGGCGCACAGGACGGGTATGCGCCCTGGGGATGTGCGCAGGGCCGGGGGGGGGGGGGAGTGGGTCGGCAACGAAGGGGGCCCCCTTTCGGAATGGAAGCACCGCCCCCCGGGGGGTACCGGACGCACCGCCCCCCCGGGGGGCGGTGCGTCCGACCCGGCGACGCGCGCGGGGGTGGGGGGGAAGAGATTCTGCGGGGGGGGGGGGGTGGCGCCGCCGCCCAGACCCGCCGGGCCACGCAGCGCGGCGCCCCCCCCTCCCCGGCCGCCGCCGCCACCCGGGCGTGGCGCCGTGGCCGCCGCCGCGGCCGCGCCCCGCGAGGCAGCGTGGGTGCCGCGCCCCTCCCACCGACGCCGGCTGTCCATGGTGTAGGGGGGTGGCGGCCCCCCGCTGCCGGTCGCGGCGGCTGCCCCCCGGCCGACGCCAGAGGGACGCTGCGGGGGTGAGCCGCCGGCACCGCCGCCCCCCGACCCCCCCCACGCGTACCTCCGCGCCCTCCCATGTGGATCGTCTGCTGCCGCCGCCGCCAGCCGCCGCTGCGGCAGCTGCTGCTGCCGCCGCGGTGGGGGACCATCCACGGTAGCGACGGTCGTCCCCTCCCTCAGGGCGCGGCCGCGGTGGCGCGTGAGCGGGCGGTTGGGCGTCTTCAATTTGCTCCGCCCCCCTCCACCCCCCCCCCCCCTCCCCCCACCCCCCCCCCCCGGCCCTGACCCCGCCTCCAGTGGGGGATACGCCGGCGGCAAGGAGGATTGGTGGGGTGGGGCGGTACGGGGGCGCCCGCCAGCCGTGACGCGTCCAATCTTTTTGTCGTCCGTCGCACCGGCTCCCGTTCCTTTGGCACTGCCCCAGCACCCCTTCTTCCTCCCCACGGGCGGCGCGCCTGTGGGTGGGGGTGTGGTTGGCTTCACTTTCTCCGTGCGTGCGGGCGGGGCTGCATCGGGGGGAGGGGAGGGGGGGGTTGGTCGCTCGGTGGCGGCGGCCACGGCATTGGATTCGAGCGCACCGCCGCCCACCGCCGCTGCCCGTCCCCCCGTGCGTCACCCCACAGTGGAGGTGCGCGTGCATCGGCGGGGAGGCGGGGGGGGCCGGGCAGTAGAGCAGCGGGGGAGGGGGGGGGAGGGTAGTGGTCACGGGCGCCGCCGCCCCCCACGGGCGCACGGCGGTAGGGACAGGCCGCCCCCAGACGGACATGACAAAGGGGGGCGGGCAAGGGGGCGGGCGTCGGTGGTGACGCGCGGCGGCGGTAGTCGCAGCAGCGGCTTGCCCCACAGCAGCAGCTGCAAGCGGCAGTAGGAGGGGTGGCGGCGGCGGCGACGGCGGCGGCTGCAGCTGGGCGCGGGGGGCACCGCGGTAGCGACCGTTTATCAAGCCGGGCGACGGGGGAGGAGGGGTGGGGTGTGCCGCGGGGGGGGGTGCCTCGCGTTGGCGTTTCGGCGCTGGACAGACCCGCCGCCGTCGAGGTCCCCCCCGGCGTGGACGCCGCGCCTCGTCCCCCTTCTTCGCCCTCCGACCGCCCACCCGCCGCCCCCCTTCCCTTCCTCCATCCCCTTCCTCTGCCGGCTCCCTCGCGCGGGCCCCCCCTCCCCCTTTTTGCGCTCCGCGATGGGCGGTTCCCGACGGCCGGCGGCGGCGGTGGCGGCCGCCGTGTGCGTGGTGCTCGCCACGCTCACGCTGTGCGCCCCCGCGGCGGCCTACTTCCCCTCCAACACCCCCCTGCCGGTGGCGCAGATCCTGGAAAACCCTGCTGGCTACCACACCACCCCCGACGGGCGGCAGTTCAAGGCCAAGGTGTACCAGGTCAATGGGTGCCAGTCGACGCCGGGCAACGAGTCGGGGCACTACATGGGCATGGGTCGCACCATGTTCAACATGATCAGCTCGGCGGCGTGCACCATGGTGGACGACCCGGTGACGGGGACGCCCACGTACACGGCCTTCCAGGCGTTCCGCATCAAAGCGAATGGCTTCCGCTTCCACGCCACCTTTACGATGGAGGACATTGACGCGGAGCCGGCGACGTCGGCCAACTGGACGGACGGATGGCGGGAGAGCATGACGGCGATTGGGCTGGCGGGGGGCTCCATAGTGAGACCCATGTTTTGGACCAACACCCCCGCGCTGGTGTCGGTGCAGGACCAGGCGATATCGGGGGCGGCGCTGGCCGAGGTGGGCTGGACGGGCTTTGGGGACACCCCCATTCAGGGGGTGGCGTACCAGTCCACCACGGACATGCGCAACATGGGGGCGTCGGACATGGAGCTGGGCGACGGGCACGTCTACTTTGGCACCCCCATCGAGGAGCTGCTCATCATATCAGCGCTCTCCCAAACAAACCGCTTTGTCGACATGTACACCAACAACTGGGTGACCGCTATCTACATTGACTGGGGGTGCATCTGCCTGGCGAGTACCACCTACAACCGGGACACGATTGCACTCATCGACCCGGCGGTGCCCGGCAAGTGCAACATCCAGAGCCTGACCAAGACGCCCCACAAGTGCGACTTTGCGGGCAACCAGTGGTGCCGCACCGTCGACGTGGCGGCGTGGTACCGCACCACCCAGTACCGCGCCGACATGACGTGCGACTGTGCCATTTACGGGATCCGCGTCAACCGGCGGTCCGTCGCGTACACGCCGTCGTCGACCTTCCTCACCGACCCGTGGTAAGCATCACCGCGTTGGAGCAACACGAGGGAGGTGGGACGGGAGAAGGGGGTGGCGCACCCCGACGGGCCAGTGGGGGGGCTGGGGAGGCCGGGAGCGCTGGGGAACTGGAGAAAGAGACAGAGAGGCGCGCGGGGGGGGGGGGTGGGGGGGGGGAGCGAGAGACAGAAAAAGGAGAAAGAAAGGGCACCCTTGACCTTGTTTTTGTACCCTCGCGCCACAAAGACGGCCACGGCACAGCGTTTCACGACCGATTCGTGGAATCTGAGATCGACCGGTTCGGAACAGTATTTGAAAGCTTCTCACGTCAGTTTCTCAGGTGAACCTCAGAGTGTTTCCAACAACGTCACGACGATCTCGATACCATCTCTCATACATTTTCGCAGCTTTCAATTGAGCCCACACGTGGCTTCCAAACGTCTCTCGGCCAATGAGAGCCCAGCGGGGGCTTGTGGGCCGCCGCTGGGGTCCGGTCGCGTCCCAAATCGGCCAGATTCGGGCCTCCGTTTCGGGTTCAGACGCGAATGGAGTTGATGGAGTTGTTTCAAGTCGTGCGAGCCACGTTTCCGCAGAAGATCGTCACGACGATGTCGGAAACGATCTCCCCCCCCCTACTTCGTTGCAGAGATCGTCGTGACGATCTCGTTTCGGGTTATGGGAGCGTTTATTGCCGTTTTTAACGCTAGAACGGGGCCCTGCGTGAAAGATTCGCGACCCTCTCGAAAGTGTCTGGACGCAATCTGGAAGTCTGCAGGATTGGATGATTGGGCATATGGCGCGTGGTCGTGTGGATCCGCAGCGGTCCGTTGGGCACGAGTCCTGGTGGTCGCCCCCCCCCCCTCTCGGATCCCCCACACCGCACCCACGTATTCTACGCATCGACGTGGTCCGTTCAAATCATACGCACGCCGCCGGACGCCACTCCGGCGAGCGTACCCCCAACACCCCCGGCAAAATAACAAAAAATACAACATTTCGTGCAGGGCCCCGCCCCCGGCGCGGGCCCGCGCTGGCGGAGGGGGGGCCGCCCCCCCCCCACAACAGGCTCCCACGGGGGGGGGGCTGGGTGGGGAGGGGCGTGCACACCCCCCGCAGCACGTTTGGCACGGGGGGGGGGCTTCCAGCGGTGGAATGGGGGGGGGGGCGTCGCGGGGAGGGGCGTGCACCCCCCCCGGAGCACGTTCCTGCGGGGGGGGGAGGCGCGTGCACCCCCCCCGGGGGACGCTGCTGCGGGGAGGGGGGCATCCAGGGGTGGATCTGGGGGGGCTTCGCGGGCCGCGTGGGACGGCTCACGTCGTACCAGCGACGTGACCACCACTGTCGTGACGCTCATCGCCGTCACCACCGTCGTCACCGCCGTCGTCGGTCTGTTCGTGGGCGACGGCCCACCACCGTCGTGACGCTCATCGCCGTCACCACCGTCGTCACCACCGTCGTCACCGCCGTCGTCGGTCTGTTTGTGGGCCGCGTGCGACGGCCCACCACGCATCGGCAGGCCCACCACCGTCGCCACCTCCGCCACCGTCGCCACCTCCACCACTGTCGTCTCCGTCGCCACCGTGTGTGTGCTGGGGGTTGGGAGGTGTGGTGGGGCTGCAGTTTTGGAAGATGGCTGCCCCCGCGCCTTTTGATCGAGAGGCATGGGAGGTGTCCGATGGATCGGCGGACGAGGTCCACGCAGCTGTTCTAGCTGCGCGGCTCTCTCTAACGCGACGCAGACACTACATCGCTCTGTCGGGTGCGGTTGCCCGACGCCGCCGGCGTCGCGGCGGCTCGGTGCCTGGGCGTCGTGCCAACCGGTTGCGTGGATTTGAGCGCGGCTACCGAAGCATCGAGGCTGACTACTTTGGGGAGGACGGGAACCCACCTGTGTACGGCGAGACTGATGTTGAGACTCGGTTCCGCGTGCCTCGCAATGTGTTTATGGCGGTCTACGACGACGTGAAGGACCTGCCGTATTGGAAGCGCACCATCAACGCCAGTGGGCGGCCACAGGCGCATGCCCTGCAGAAGGTGGTGGCCGCCTTTCGTGTGCTGGCGTACGGTGAGGCCGCTGATCGGCCTGACGAGTATGTCCGACTGTCCAAGTCCACAACGGCGGTGGCGACGCAAATGCTTGTCGACCACATCGTCGACAACTACGAGGAGTTTTTCCTGCGCCCCCCAAACATGGACGAGCTGGCCCATATTCTTGACCGCAACGCGCAACGTGGGATGCCTGGGTGCATAGGGAGCATCGACTGCTCGCATTGGGGTTGGCGCATGTGCCCCAAGGCTTTGGCGGGCCAGTACCAGGACTACAAGAAGCGGCGCTCCGTGGTAATGGAGACAGTCTGCGATGAGGACCTGTACATCTGGCACTTTTTCGTGGGGCCACCGGGCAGCCAGAACGACCTGAATGTGTGGGGCCAATCACCGCTCTGCATGGACATTACGAACGGTCTATGGCCCCCTGACAATTTTGAGTACACACTGAATGGCCGCACGCGTCGCTTGCTGTACTATTTAGCCGACGGTGTGTATCCCAAGTTCCCCATTTTTGCCCGACCCTTTCCACGCGCCACCTCCAACACCCTGAAGAAGTGCACTTACAACCGGCTGCAAGAGGCGCTTCGCAAGGACGTTGAGCGTCTGTATGGCGTAATGACCGCGCGCTTTCACATCCTTCTCCACCCGGCCAAGTATCACTCTGTTGACCGTATCATCCGCACCGCCAAGGCTGTCGCTATTTTGCACAACATGATTGTCATCAACCGCCGCGACGGGTACATCTCCCGCCTCCGCATGGGAGATTTATACGGCCAGGCCGGCGCAGCGGCCTCTGTCATGATGGCCGCTGCGCAGGCTGAAGCAGAGGCCGCAGAGGCCGGAGAGGCCGCGGGGAGTGACTCCTTGTCGGCCTTCTCGTGGTCCTCTTCGTCGTCTTCGTCGTCGTCTTCGTCCGGTACCGCTGGTAGTGGCAGCAGTGTCGGTGCGAGTGGTGGTGCGGGCGCTGTGGGTGACGGCACGGCGGCCGCAGCGGGCGTATCTGGACGCGCGGGAGGTATTGCCGCCGGTGGGGGTGGTGCATCGGCCGCGGGGGGTGCAGCCTGTCCACCTGATGGAACTGGAGGTGGTGCTGGTACTGCAGGGGCGGGGACCGGGGCCGGAGGCGGGAACGGCGCGCAGGGTAATGGCCGTGTCGCCCCGACTTGGCGGACTGACGATATCAGGCGCCAGTCTGCTCTGACCAGTCCGATTGAGCACGAGCGACTACGCGCTGACCTGATGGCACACGTGTGGGAGAACAAGGCGGAGGCTCTGGCGCCGTTTCTGCACCGCCATCATGAGTTGGTGTACATGTAGGTGGGTGGGCGGCTGCCTTAAAGGTTTTTTTTTCCCCTCGGGGTTTTTTTTTTCCTCACCTGTGAGCCGGTCTAGCGTGGAAAAATGGCCGTTGGCGTGGCAAAAACGCAAGGGGCGGGACGCCTTGTCGGTGGGGGGGTGGCAGCGACGCAGCGGCCGACTTGTCGGCCGCCTGTGCGCCTGGCTGCTGCCACCGGTGTGGCACGAATGTGGGGGGGGGGGATGCCTTGGCGGTGGGAGGGTGACAGCGACACAGCGGCCGACTTGTCGGCCGCCTGTGCGCCTGCATGCTGCCACCGACGTGGCAAGGAAGTGGGGGGGGGACGCCTTTGCGGTTGGGGGTGGCAGCGACGCAGCAGCTGACTTGTCGGCCGCCTATGCGCCTGGCTGCTGCCACCGACGTGGCAAGGAAGTGGGGGGGGGGATGCCTTGGCGGGGGGGGGTGGCAGCGACTCAGCGGCCGACTTGTCGGCCGCCTGTGGGCCTGGCTGCTGGCGCGAGCGTGGCGGGGGAGTGGAGGAGGCGAGGACGCAGCTGAGCGAAGTTCAGGACAGCCAGAGCTTAGGAAAGACAAAACGGCAGGTGGAGCATTTACCACGCCAACCAAGCCCTCAAGGCACACCCCACGCGTGGTGACACACAGGCCCCACTTAATGGCGCCAACAAAAAGCAGACAGACGGCGCCAACATAAAGCAGACCAACGACAAGTGGCGTAGAATCAAGCACGCAAAGGAAAAAAACATTTGTCAGGCAACCGTGGGTACGTGCACACGAACAACAGACACAGCAGATGCAAGCCAAAACGAGCAGTGCCACAAAAAAAAACACAAGAACACATCACATGTACAAGTCATCGTCGTCGTCCTCATCCTCCAACTCCTTCACCGACCTAATGAGCGGGTCAAACTCGTCCTCATCACCGTCCACGTTGTCGTACTCCCCCACATCGTCGTCCTGCTCAGAATCTGCCACAGAGGGCTCGGGGGACGGTGTAGTGGAACGATAAACGGGCATGCGCTTCGGCCCTTTGCCCTTCTGACTGACAAAGCCTCCGGCAGCGGCGGCAAACTGCAGCTGCTTGGTGATCTGCGCCCGTCGGCCGACGGATAGAAGGGCGGCCGCAGAGCGGCCACCCGCGGAGCGGCCACCCGCAGGGGCCACCACGTCCCGCAGAGGTGGGGCGGGCGTCACCGGTGTCGCTGCCGCTGACACCCCAGTCGCCCTGCGCGGACCGGTGCCGCGCTGCCCCGGAGTCCCTCAGGACCCCTCCGTGGCCACATCCGCCAATGGAGGCCACTCCATCGGTACAGGTGCCAGCAGCGGGGACGGCGGTGGCTGCAGCGGAGGCCACTCCATAGGCACAGATGCCCGAGGTGGGGACGGCGGTGGCTGCTGGCTCTCCCAGGACGCCGGAGAGTTTGGCAAAGTGGGTGGAAGAGGTCCAGCGGGGGGGGCTGCAGGGGCGGCCGTCGCCCCGGCGGCCGCTGATGAGCGGCCGTCCGAGGGCCGTGAGCCCGCACCAGCCGCGACAGCGCCGGTGGCCGCGGCTTCGCCAGCAGCCGCGGCCCCCGGCTCGTCATCTGTCGCGGTCATGGCGGCGGCCGCCCCACCCCCCGCCCCCCCCGCCACCGAGCCCCCCGCCCCCCCCACCGCCGCCCCGCCGTCCCCCGCGACTGTCGGAGCCGCGGCCGCTGAAGCGGCCGCCTTCCCTCCCGGCCCCCCACCAGCATCTGCGGCACCCTCGGCGCTGCTGGACGCCCCCGCAGGTGCCGGTGCGTTGGCGGCCATGTGCTGTGCGATGAGCGCATCGGCGCGCCGGGCTAAAAACGCGCGGAAGCGCGGCACGTCCCGAATGCCGGGGGCCGACAATGCCGCAATCAGGTTCCTGTCCGCAGTGGCCCCCGCGATGACCTTCAGCGCTGCAGTGTTGGCGCTACTGTCCTTCGCCATGGCAGCGTCGCGCGCGCGCGCGGCCATCTGCTCCAAAGTAGACTGGGTGCCCAGGGGGCGGTCAACGAAAGTGCCAGGGCGCCGACGCTTGCCACGGGCCAGAGGCGTCGAGTCGCCATCTGCGTCCTGGGACTCCGTTCCGTCGGCGGCGGTGGCCCCCTCAGCAGAAGCGGCTGCCGACCCACTGGCCGATCCCCCAACAGAGGAAGGGGCCGCCCCGGCCGCACCCGCGGCCGACCTCGCGGCCGCGGCGGCGGGGCGCTCGGAGCGCCGCGCCGCCATCGCGGCCGAAGCCGCGGCGCCGCTGTACTTGTCTGACTCGCGCAAAACACGCCACGCCGGTAGCCAGTGGATTGCCCTGGACTCCAACGACTTGAGGGCCGGGTTGGGGACGTACTTCCCGGCCCTCATTGCCTCGTAGATGTCGCGCCTCTCAAACTTGGCCATCATGGCCAGCTCCATGTCCTGCTCGGAGGGGTTCCCAGTCAGGTTCTTGCTCTCCACGTAGACGCGGGCGCACACCAGGCGCATGACCTTCTCCGACAGCTTCTGGTAGTACCGCTGGACGCCCGTAGACTCGCGAATGACGCGCAGATGAGGGCCGCGCCCCAACCCCCCGTGAGCGGCCCTCATGCGGGCCATGCGCCGCTGGAAGTTGGCCGTCACTACCGCAAAGAACTCCTTCCCCTTCTGGTCCGTCCCCACCACAGCGTGCTCCGACTCCTCGAGCCACGCCTTGCTCAGCTGTACGCGCTCGACGTCGGAGTAGGGGATCCCGTGGGTGTGGACGCGAGCTCCCAATCCAGGTCCGCCATCGCCCGCAGCCGTTCCGCCTCCGCGGCTTCCGCGGCCGCTCTCGTCGCGGCCACGACCGCGGCCTCGAGACCCCCCCGGACCAACGGCGGGGCCAGCACTGCCGGCCCCGCCCCCACCGCCGGCACCACCTCCCCCGACGGCGGCCCCGGCGGCGGCGACGCCGGCGGCGACACGGGCGGCGACACCGGCGGCGACACCAGCGGCGCCGGCTGCTGCGGCTCCTCGGCCACTCTGGGGGTGGGGGCCGCCAACGCCACGACGGGCGCCTCCTCCCGATCGTCGCCGTGCACGGGCCCCGGCCGCTGCGGCTGCGGCCTCTTCGTCCTCGTCCCCGTCGCCGTCGGTGACTGCATCGTCGTCCCAGGTAGAGCTGGGGCGGCCGCCTGTTGGTGGTGGCCGACCGCCTCTGGCGCGGGCGCGGCCACCGCGGGATGGCCGGTCGTAGTTGCCTGCGTGACGGCGGCGGCCGCGCCCGGTGGCGGCCCCACTGCCGGTGGACGTTGCCCCGCTGTCGGGGCTGCCGGCGCGAGGGTCCCCGCCAGCACCGCCGGCACTGCCGGCACCGCCGGCGTGCCCCCCTCCTCTCGACTGTCCTCCAAAGAAGGGGGAAGAGGACATGGCGGACCCGTAGCGGGTGTTGCTGCTGCTGCTGCTGCTGCCGGTGACCCCGGCAGCAATGGGCGATCTTGCGCTGGCCAACTGCTCGAGGATGGCCGCAGTGGTGGGCCGGTGCCGCTCGGCCCACCCAGGGGAGTCCCTCGCACGCCGCCTCGCGGGGAGCCCTCCACCGGGCCCGCAGCAGCTCCTCGAGCGCTTGCCTCGAGAAGCCTCTCTGACGGCGCCAATGGCAACAATCTCTGCTGGCCGCTCCCCAGCGCGGAAGACGACAGCTGGTTGCTGCCCAGGGCCGCCTCCCCCGCTATCTGGGCAGTCGGCGGCCCCTGCCCAACGCCAATCGACGGCGGCCCTTGGACCCGCGGAGTCGTCCGCCCCCCTAGCTGGGTGCTGGGCCACCCGCTCGGTGCAGCCTGGTTGCTGCCAGCCAGGGGCGGCCGGTGATCCCTTCGAGGGCTGCTCGGCCGCCCTTGCTGCTGCTGCTGCTGCTGGTTGTCCAGCCGGTTCGGCTCCGCCTGGCCGCCGCCAAAGAGCGGCGGCCCCTCCCAATAGCTGGGACTGGCCGGCCGCCCCTGCTGGTGGGTGTCCGGCCGGCTCGGCCCCGCCTGGCCGCCGCCAAAGAGCGGCGGCCCCTCCCAATAGCTGGGACTGGCCGGCCGCCCCTGCTGGTGGGTGTTCGGCCGGCTCGGCCCCGCCTGGCCGCCGCCAAAGAGCGGCGGCCCCTCCCAAAAGCGGACACTGGTCGGTCGTCCCGGCTGGTCGTCGGCCTCCCAGTTTTGCCTCGCGTGGCCGTCTCCAAACAACGGCGGCCGGGCGTCCCTGCGTGGGCTCGTCCGCCGCCCTTGCTGCTGCTGCTGCGGGTAGTGCTCCTACCGGCTGGGCCCCGCCTGGCCGTCCCCAAACAGCCGCGGCTGATCGTCCCTGCGTGGGCTCGTCGGCCGCCCTTGCTGCTGCTGCTGCGGGTAGTGCTCCCACCGGCTGGGCCCCGCCTGGCCGCCCCCAAACAGCCGCGGCCGATCGTCCCTGCGTGGGCTCGTCGGCCGCCCTTGCTGCTGCTCCTGCGGGTAGTGCTCCCACCGGCTGGGCCCCGCCTGGCCGTCCCCAAACAGCCGCGGCCGATCGTCCCTGCGTGGGCTCGTCGGCAGCCCTTGCTGCTGCTGCTGCGGGTAGTGCTCCCACCGGCTGGGCCCCGCCTGGCCGTCCCCAAATAGCCGCGGCCGATCGTCCCTGCGTGGGCTCGTCGGCCGCCCTTGCTGCTGCTGCTGCGGGTAGTGCTCCCACCGGCTGGGCCCCGCCTGGCCGTCCCCAGACAGCCGCGGCCGATCGTCCCTGCGTGGGCTCGTCGGCCGCCCTTGCTGCTGCTCCTGCGGGTAGTGCTCCCACCGGCTGGGCCCCGCCTGGCCGTCCCCAAATAGCCGCGGCCGATCGTCCCTGCGTGGGCTCGTCGGCCGCCCTTGCTGCTGCTGCTGCGGGTAGTGCTCCCACCGGCTGGGCCCCGCCTGGCCGTCCCCAAACTGCCGCGGCCGATCGTCCATGCGTGCGCTCGTCGGCCGCCCTTGCTCCTGCTGCTGCTGCTGGTCTTGCCACCGGCTTGGCCGAGACTGGCCCCCTCCAAACAGCGGCGGCCCCTCCCAATAGCGGGGACTGCTCGGCCGCCCTGGCTGATGGTGCCACCGGGTCGGTCCCCCCTGGCCCTGGCCGCCGCCGCCAACCAGCGGCGGCCCCTCCCAGCGGGGAGCGGTCGGCCGCCCCAGATGGGCGTTGGTCCACCCGCCCGGCGCCGCCTGGCCGCCGCCGTCGTTCAACGGCTCTTCTGTCGGTTGGCGCTGGCGCCCGGTGTCCCACTCCGTCGGTACCGCCCGCCCCGCCGACGATCGGTCGGCCCAGGGGCCGCCCTGCGGCCCCGTCAGCAGAGGCGGCACGTCCTGCTTCGGGGGAGTGGCCGCCCAAGGACAGCGACACGTCCAATGGCACAGAACGTGGTCCAGTTCCGCCCGCTGCGCTCGCCGACACTGCCAGCACAGACGGCGGAAGGCCCTCCGCAGCTCCGTCTTCGTCAGGTGCCGCCCGCGGCCTGCCCAGCACAGGCTTCCGCGCTCCCCGAACGGTGGCTGAGCTGCCCACGGGCAGCCGCACCGCCAGTGACAGAGGGGATACTCCGGCCCCGTGATCTGCGCACGACGACAGCGCGCGCAGAGGGGCCGGAGCCCTCGACGGCGCTGGTCCTTGCTTATCTGCCGCGCCGGCGGACCCCCGTGGTTCCGCTCCCGCCCCCCCCCCCCTCCGCCACCCCTGTCCCCTCCCGCGCCGCGGGTGGCTGCGCCCATGGTGCTCGAGGAGCGGAAAAGGCGGCACAGGAGAGTGCTGCTCGCGTGGGAAAGTGGGGGAAAGGGAATCGGGGCCGTCGTACGGCCCCCAATGTCCAGAGTGGTAGCGTTGTGACGGCTGAGCGCGACGAACGTTGTAGCCAGCGTTCATGGCCTCATAGAGGGGTCGATGAAGTGCGCGTCGACCACAGGCCCACAGAGCACGTCAGCCGCCCAGGGTGCGGCCGGACGACCCCCCTCCCCCGACGCACCGGGGTGCGCGTGGGGGGTGCGGACAAGTGTGAGCCCGCATGCGGCCAATAGGCCGCCCCCGGTGCAGGTGTCGTCCGTCTGGACGGCGGCCGGCAGCGGCTGGCAGCGGCCGCCACTGTGGGGGGCGGGGCTGCAGCCACACCGGCAATGACGGCAAAGAGGGAGAAAAAGGCGGCTTGCAGCAGCATAGAGCGTGTGGCCGCGGGGGCGGCGCCCCTTCGCGTATGGCCGCCCAAGAGGGGGATGGCCGCCCCCACCAACCGCTGCAACCGTGCGGCCGCGAGAGGAGTGGCGGAGATGCGGCGTGGCAACCGGGGAGGCCGAAACGAGGGGGGATGATGACCCTTTTCGGCCTCCAGGCCGCCAGGCCGCCCTGCATGCAAGTGGAGGCGGCCCCTTCGCCGGGGTCGCGGCCGATCCTACCGTTGCGGCCGCCAATGTGGGCGCCAACGATGGGGTCGCTAGCGTGGCTCACCCACGTGCTGGGAGCCAACCGCGACAACCGTGCGGCCAAGTGGAAATCGGGCGAGGAGAGTTGGCGACCCCCCGCCGGCGACCACCCCGCGGGCGACTGCCTCGCAAACAGTGCAGACGTGGGCCAGAGCGGCCGGTGGGAAACGCCTCCCGACAGCGGTGGCGCGAAGTGGGGATCCGTGTCGACGACAGAGCGCAGGTGGGGCGTGTGGTGGGAAGGGGGGGGGCGTGGTCATGTGGGGGGGAGGGGGGGGGGAGGAAGCACCCCCGCAAGGCTCACGTCCCGCCCCTGGAAATTGTCGGGGGGTCACGCGACACCCTCGGCCGAGACACCTCGTGTGGCCAACCAGCACGGCAGCGCCCATGGGCGTTGGTGCCCACAGGGGGGGTTGAATAGGAAACGCCCGCACAGTTCCATTGGGCGGGAGCGATGTGTGGGGGAGGGGGTTCAACAGTACTCTGGGCAGCAAGCGGCGGGGAGGGGCTGCGACCGGATTGGCGTGCCCAATGAGAATCAGGGCCGACACGAGGCGGGGCGTTGCCGCCACGCCAAAGGCGACCACCGGGGGCCGCCCCTGTCCACTGTTGGCACCCTCCTGCGGCCGTGGGGCGGGCGTGGGGCGATGAGGGGGGGCGTCGGGGAAGGCGCGGCTGCGTAGACGGCGGTGGCTGGCTTGGCGACGCGCAGGGGAGAGCGGGGGGGTGACACGCGTAAAGCATGGAGACGGAGACGCAAAACCCGAGGTGGGGGCGTGCACGGGCCTGGGAAGAGGGTCAACCGACCGACAACCGCCGGAGTTGCGCATAGACACGTGATACGCGACCGGGGGGGAATGCAAGAGCCGCCGGGGCCGCGTGCGCCGGCAAGGGGTAAAGAAATGAGAGGGGGGGGGGGGCGAATCTCGTTCACCATAATTCGCATTGCGGGGTCCATGCATGGCGGGGGGGAATGCGCAACCTCGCGCCTCGAAAAAAAAAAAGAGGAGGCACGATGGAGCCGCCGCGCTGTGGTCCCCTCATAGAGCGTGCGAAAGTTGCGGAAACGACGCCGGTACACCGCATGAAGTCGCGGAAGCGCGCAACTGTCAACCATGCAGAAAACGACGTGGTCGGTTGTCGCATGGACCGAGCGGTCACAACCGTCCGTTCCCGGCATACACTGATCGCAGGCGGGGCGCGTCGAGGGAAACCGCGTCAGGTGATTGGCTCGTTGCACAGAGACGGTCGGACACGACCCCAACCGACCGCAAACAGACTTATATACACTTTTGCGTGTGTATATTCGCATATGGACAGGAATATTGGAGCGAGTTTGGACTGCACGTGGCAAGAAAAGTCGCATTGCACAGTCATGTTAGGCAACGTTCGACAAAAGTATGGACGAGATACACGAGATTGCCTTGCTTTGTGCTGCGTGTCTCGCTTGTTCAGCAGGAGAGTCGACAATGTTTCCTCGTTTTCGAGCCTTGCACCTGTCTTCGGGGGGGGGCTTGCCCCAGGTTGAATAATACCATCGAACACGCAATAGGCGACAGCGAACCCTCCCCACTTCTGCTTTAAGGCAGCGGAAAGCCACTTGCTATCGTGAAGGCCAGCTGTCCCGTCTTAAAATCATGTAGCCCCTGTGATCCAGCAACTCCATTGCATATATCGGCTTTTGCCACGCTGCTCCACTCAGCAGTGCCCACGTGGCTGCTTCAATTCAGATTGGCGTGAGATGGTATCGGGATCGTCGTGACGTTGTTGGAAACACTCTCAGATCACTCAAATAAGAAATCCAGCAGGGTCGCTTCGTTACACCCGAATCACTCCACCGCTCGGCGAATACGGTGAAGTTCGGGTTTCCGAATCCGAACGCCGTTTGGATAGATTGACACACAAAGTAATACGTGTGCAAGAATTTTACGGACAATGACCCACCAAGAGCATGGAGATGGCTCCCCACTGGCTTTGTACTGTACAGTCGGTAACCAATTTTATCCGTACGGGCAAAAACGAGATTCGTACGGAGAAATTCGACAGTAAGCAACCCCTCGATTCCAGGCACTGGGCCCGTCAGTACTTGGTGCTGGCGCCCTGAGCGGCTATGACACCCCGCACACGACGGGGCATCGACTCCGCCAGAGCCTTGAAAAGGGCATAAAGGATGGCGTCCCACTCCTGGCAGAGAGCCGCCCACAGCTGGTCCTTTCGCTTGGGCGCCGTGGGGCGCTGCCGCAGGCGGCACTCCAGCTCCGCCCAGGCATTCTTGGACGCCTTCACCGCGTGACATGGTGCCAAGTCCTCTTGCAGCCACGCAGCGTCCGGCACGCCGTAGTCAGCGCAAGTCTGGTGCACAACGTAGTCCTCGAGGACGCCAGCGCACTTGGCTGCGTTCATGGAGCCATCGACCCGCAACAGAGGCGTCCGGCCGCGCGCCGAGAGCCCCCCCCACACCATCACGGACTGGCGCCCGCTCTGGAAGGTTGGGCGCAGGCGATGCGGGGCGTACCGCTCGCCGTTGCGCCGCCAAACGCGCGAGAAGCTGGCGTCGCGGACCACAAACGAGCTTTCTTCGGTAAAGAGCACAGACGCCCACTCAGCCGTCCAGCCCCAGCGTTCTTTCGCCCACAGGAGGCGCTTTGCGACGTTCTTGGCTGACAGGAAGGGCTTCTTCGCGGCCACCCGGGAGAGGAACCCCATAGCGCGGACGGCCCTACGCACAGTGGAGGCGGACACTGAGCCCTTGCTGGGCCCGCCCGACGCGTGGGAGCGCGTGGTGTTGACCATCTCCGTCAGGGCGGCCACAGAGGAGAACCCGTTGTCGTCCATCGCCCGCTTGAGGCTGCGCAGCTCACGGTCCGTCAGTTTCTTGGGTCGACCACGCTTGTCCACCTTGGCGCGGGCTGCAGCCACGCGCATGGCCATTGCCGCGTAGGCGATGGTGCTCTTGAAGCGACCTAAAGCCGTGCTGATGGTCAGCAGGGACTTGCCCTGTTGGAGAAGGGCCGTGATGGCGGTGCGCTCGCCGTCGGACAGGGGGCGACGTGCTGAGCCCGCCATGGTGCCTGCCGACCTCGGCGCGGTCCTGGGCGCTGATCTATGGGCTGTTATAGGGGGACCGTGCCGTAGCACTTGGGCGCGGCCGCGCGCGGGATGCGGCAATCTCGGGCCGTATGACCCTTTTTTACGTCGGATGTGGCATCTCAAATTTCTTTCAGAAGCGTACGGATAAAATTGGGTACCGACTGTACACCCTCGTTCGGGAGCTCTCCGGTGACAGAGGCGGAGCTGTCTTCTGTGAGCAAGTGTGCACATTTGCGAAGGGAGCTCGCTCGTTGCAGCCGCGCGGCGCCGCCGTACTATGACTGACGCGCGGCACATTAACAACGTGTCCCACGCTCGTTGATCTGGCGGCTCTGACAGGTATTCGAAACGGTCAGGCGGCCGCCTGACCGCTTCGAGGCGCATCAGGGGCTGTCACCGTGCTCCTGGTGCACGAGCATCTCGCCCTCCGCAGCCTCGCACCGTCCAAGAGCGCACTTCCCCGCGCGGAGCCTGATGCTTGTTCAAGACCGTGAGAGCGGGCACCTCACGACCCATTGCAAGACCAGGCCTGCTAGTTTTATTAAGTACGCTCACACGTGTTCCACTGGTTGCCACCTGTTCGCATTGCATGCGACGTTCGGGTGGAACGCTTCCAGAGTTCGGGCGAATCCACCATAATCGCGAACAGGAGTCCGAATCCCAATCGACCCCCCACCAACCCTATAATGCAGAGATCGTTGACCTCTTATTGAGCGCAAATTTTACTGGCGCTCCCGTAAATCTCTTTCTAAGACCGTCGCTGGAAGTTGTCCACATCCGCCCTGATCAGGTACAAGAGTTTGAAGTCAGCTGCCAAAATGAAGCTGCTCCGTGAAGAAACATCTTGAGAGCTGTTCCTAGAATCGTTTCCATAATATGTAACCATACTGTGGTCTACGAGCTGGGTGTCGGAACTTCTTTGCTGCAGCTTTTCTGAATCGCTCTCCGACCGCTTTTCGGAACTCTTTGAGATAAATGCCTGCACCATGCGCTCGACCGACGAGGAGCCCACGTCTTCAGGCACTGTCTTGGTGACCGGGGCCATTCCGTGCGTATCCGCTGACCAAGTGCAGGCACCCAATGTCGTTGTGTCTTGACTTCTGTGAGCTCCAAGAACGATCATGGCCCCAGCTAAGCGCCGCAATCGTAGTCTTCTGACCAGGAAAGCGCTCTTGTTCCCACCTCCTCGCGAGTTCTCTCCCCTGCTGTCAAGAACTCTTGATGGCATCGGTGATGCGACGACCGAGCCTGCTTCTGAGGCGTTTTTGAGGACCTCCTGCGGGCCTTTTGATACCCCGGCGACCTTGGACACACAATGGGCCACAGGCACGGTCAGTACATCCGAACCAAGCGACATCAGTACTGAACGTACTGGGTTTGCCACGGACGTAGAGGTCGAAGAGCGGCCCTTCGCCTCTCGTCGTGACTTTATGTGCTACGGGTACCTCGATGGGTCTGCGAGAGCGTCCACACGACAATATGACATGATGCGGGAAGTTGAGAACTCCTTCAGTCCTGCTGAAGCTTGGCCCACGCGGTCTCGACTCCAACAGCTGATGATCAAGCTCATGGAGAGTGCGGCAGCCATGAAGAAAATAACGACTGCAAGACATCTCCCAATTGGGAAGGGAAGAGCCCAGAGGCGCTTGGCGGACGCTTCCATGCAGTATATTCCTTTCTTTAAACACATCAGGAGATATTTCGTGGACGCTGCAAGCGCGCGGATGCTCCACGACAAAGGGGACTCTGACGTGGGCTCTGTAGACAGCCCATCGGATATATTTCAGACTCTAGTGGCTACTGACCCATCAAGCAAAAACTCGCGTGCTGGATTCCGCTTTTAATGGAACGCTATGTACTGTTGGGTGCACCATATCAGTGGGATGTGTGGTTTAAAACTCGATCCTCTCAGACACGTGTCAATATCCCTCGGGGGAAAGGGACAGGTAACACAGAAAAGGGAACTACGAGAATGGTATGCCTGTTGCCTCACGTGCCTGCTCGCAGAGCAAACAGATACGCACGGTAGTGCACACGGGGAAGAGGAAAGCAAACGCGCAGTTATCTTTTTCCTGAGGGCGCGGGCCAAGGGCGCCTCGCTGTCCCTCTTAACGTGCATCTGGGGGAGCCTCGGCACGTTGGCCAGGTAGCCCCCCCATAACCCCGAGTGGCCCCGACCCGAGTCTAACCTCGTCAGGTCGGGGGCCACTATCACTACTAATTCTATTCCCACTCACTAATCTCACACTCAAATTCTCTCAAATCAAGTCTCTCACAAGTATGCAAAAACCCATCGGAAATCCCTCTCTCACGTGTGGATAGCGTAGTCCACCGCATCCCAGTGCCGGGCACGGGCCACGGCCGCCAACCATCACCACACGGCGGGCGTGTTCTGGCACCTGGTGCCCTCTGGTTGCAGTCCCGGGTCGGCGCCAAGTCGGGGCCAGGGATGCTACATAGCTCCCTCCCTATTCCGGCACGTCCTCGGGCAGAACCAGGTGCCACCGTGCACAGCCTCGAGCACGTCCACATCGGTGCCGAGGTCGAGCGTCTTCACCCCGGTCACGATCACCTGCTCCGATTCCGTCCTCGATCTCCTGCTAACTGGGCCGCCGGTACAAGAGTCGGGTTGGGCCGCGGCGGTCGGTCGGGCGTCTGCGGCGGCTCCGCCTTCTCCTGTGGCCCCTGTCGGCCTGGTGGCTTCGCCTGAACCGTCGCCGGCGCGTTTGCGCCCCGCTCCGGCTGTGCCGGTACTTCAGGCTCCTCCGGCACCGCGCTTGTCCGCAGCGAGTCTTGGCGTGGCCGTCCGGTCGCCGACCACTCCGGCCGTTCTTCCTCGGGCACCTTCTTCAACTGTCGGTGGTCCTGTACCTCTTCTTGAGTTGGGGACTCCGGTTTCTGGGGCTGTTTTGGACCGTCCGGTAGTGGCATCCTCGGGGCGGTTCGAGATCCCGGCGCCGACTCTGCGCCATACCCACTTCCGGGTACCTGACTGGTACCTGAACCAAGGTGGCCCGACATGCGACCAGTACGACGACGGTATGATTGAAGACCAGCTGGGTCGTCTTCCGGTGCAGGTTGAAGGCGTCGGGTCTTCCCTGGGGCTGGGAACTTACGCCAGCGTCTTGAACAACGTGGTTGACCGGGTGTTTGCTTGCGCGGACAGCGGCCAGATGTCGGACAGCCCGGTGGTTGGCGAGCTTCTGGCGACTTTGACGAGGCATGGCTTGGCCCAGCAGTGGTCAGAGACCTTCACGGGCTTCCAGGGGCGCCAACAGGCATATCTGGATGAGCGGGAGCGCCCGGCAACTACCGGTACTACTCCGATGACGTCATACCTGGAAGCGCCGCGCCCGCCGCACTACGTCATCCCGCCTTCCTCCGTTTCCCGTCGTGCCGCGGAGGCAGCGCTGGAGGACGCTCTTGCAGCGCAGCGTCCGCGCCGGGAGTAGTACTTGGAGGCAAGGAGGGTGAGAGTCTTGGGAGAAGCGAGGAGGGAAGAGGCGGAGAGAAGGGTTGCTCGAGCGGGTGCTTGTTTTTCTTGGTAGTTCCATGCTTGCATTGCGTGTTTTCCTTGATACACCCGTTCCCTTCTTCTCACTCCTCTTGTTCCGCGTCCGTTGCGGGTGAGCTCGGCTCGTCCCGTGGGTCTTGATCAGCCCCTTCCTCCTGGTCCTCCTCCGAGTCCGATTCCAGGATCTTGCCGGCTCTGACCACCGGAGTGCCCTCAATCCCGTTCCGTCGCGTGTAGGCGCAGACGTCCGCGATGGGTAACCGGTTTGAGGGTTCCCAGGTATCATCAGCCGGGTTAAAACCGAACCAGCGTACTCGCAGGTTCAAGCGTCCGCTCCTCCAGGCATGGTCGACAAACTTGACGTAGACATATTCCCGGCCTTCTTCTTGGGATAGCCAGGGAACTGCGGCCCGCTTGCGCCGGGTCAAGTCCCGTTTGCTTGGCGGTGGAGCTCGGGTGACGTGGTCGCTGCTCACCCGGTACGGGGAGCCATCCACGTCTAGGAGAAAGGTCCAGCCATCCGTATTCAGGATCTCATAAGATCCATCCGTCTTAGAGTCCAGCTTCCCCCGGGTCTTGCTATGGTTGTCCACAAAAACCCAGTCGCCACCACCCAGTTCCTTGTTCTTTTCCCGGACTCCTTTGTCTTGGTCCCGCTTGTATCGCTCCTGGGTCTTCGATATTGACTCCTTGACTCTTGGGAGCAGGAGCTTCAGTTGTTCCAGGAACTCATCCTTTGCCTTGGGACCTGACTTCAGTGCAGGCTGGAGACCATCTGGTATTCTTTCCAGGGAGAAGTTGGTCAGCCGCCTTGGGGTGACAAAGTCGAGTGGAGCGACCCCCGTTGTCCGGTGAACTCGGGAGTTGTAGGCTAGCGTGAGGACAGCCAGAAGTTCGTCCCAGTCTTCTTGATGCTCCTCCACGTAGTGCCGTAGCATGTCCACCAGAGTCCGATTGAATCGTTCCACCTGGCCGTTCGTTTGCGGGTGGTATGTCGTAGTGAACAAGTTCTTGATACCCATCAGGTCACAGACTCCTTGGAAGAACAGGGATGCAAACTGGGGGCCATTGTCCGTCAAGACGGAGTCTGGAGGGCCGTAGGCAGCTATCCAGTACTCGCAAAAAGGCTGACGTAACATCCAGGGCCGTAATGGTCCTCAGCGGGATTGCTCGAGTGAACTTGGAGAGCCGGTCACAGATGATAAGCAGGTATATGTTGCCACTGGATGTTTCAGGTAAGGGCCCCAGGATGTCCATGCTTAAACTTGCAAAGGTCTCTGCCGCTGGAAATAGGCGTAGCTTAGAAGTTTTCTTCCTCTGGGACAACCGTTTCCTTGCGCAAGAGACACAAGCCTCCAAGTACTTATGGACGTCACTGGCCATGGTTTCCCAGTAATAATGTCGTCGCATTGACGCATACATCCGATTGATGCCAGGATGTCCGGCCTGGGGAGACGAGTGCTCCAGGCGGAGGATGTCAACTCGTAGACTCCGGGGTACGTAGACTTGAGTTGCCCCATCGAAGGGTGACAACCGTACCAGGAGTCCGTCTGTGGACTCGGAGAAGCGACTGTTCCGGTTCAGGTCCATTTGGTGACGAAGCTCCAAGCATTGAGGATCCGTCAGTTGTGCCTCCAGCATCCGGTGAATGGTCACCGTTTGATGAGCTTCAGGTGTCTCATACAGGGGAGCATGCCAGCCACGTCCGACATTCGGGAGGATGAAACAAGGTACTTCCTCCGGGATATGACCGGTGTCGGCTGCAGGAGTCTCCAGCCGGGACATGGTGTCGGCGCAGTGGTGCTCCCTCCCTGCTCTGGTGCACACCTTGTACTTGAATTCTGAAAGGTGTAGGCGCCACCGGGCGACCCTTCCTTGGCTGCTGTCCATACAGAGCAGCCACCTTAGGCTGGCGTGATCCATCCGGATGAGGAGCTCTTGTCCCTCGAGATATGGGCGTAACAGGAAGCAAGCCCAGACGACCGCCAAGCACTCGCGCTCCGTCGTGGAATAATTCTTCTCAGCTGGAGTCAGGACGCGGCTGTAGTAGCCTATCGGGAGGAAGTGCCCATCAGGTTGCTGCTGGAGTAGAGAGCACCCCACCTGGACGCCACAGGCATCAGTCTCCAAGGCAAGCTGGCCCTCCCGCTTGGGTAACGCCAGTACTGGAGTTGTGGTCAGGCGCTTCTTGAGCTCTTCGAAGGCCGCGGTCTGCTTCTCGTCGAACACCGGGAGTTGTGCGGGGAGCTTCTTGCTGGTGAGCTTGGTCAGTGGCCGGGCAATCAGGGCGTAGTCCCTTACGAACCGGCGGTAAACGTTGCACATACCCAGGAAGCTCTTGAGTTCCGTCTGGGTCTTAGGTTGCCGTGCATGCCGGAGGGCCTTGATGTTCTTCTCATTCACTCGGAGCTCCCCCGGACTCAGCACGTGCCCCAGGTACTCCACCTCAGTCTCAAACAGGTGGCACTTCTCGGCCTTCAGGGTAACTCCAGCCTTGGACAGGAGAGCCAGGACCTCTCATAGGTGCTCCAGGTGTTCCGCCGGGGTCTTGGAGAAAACGATGATATCGTCCAGGTAGACCGAACATGTTCTCCACCTTAGCCCTGACAGGATGATGTCGATGGCTCTCTGGAAGGTTGCCGGAGCATTGGTGAGGCAAAAAGGAAGACGCTTGCACCGGAATAGTCCCAGGTGGCACGTGAAGGTAGTCTTGTCCTTGTCCTCGTCGGCCAGAGGGATCTGCCAGTAACCGGCATTACAATCCAGCGTCGAGAAGAGGGTGGCATCACCAAGAAAGTCGATGCAATCATCCATCCGGGGTATCGGGTATACATCCTTGACTGTCATCTCGTTCAGGCGTCTGTAGTCAACGCAGAAACGGAATTGACCGCCAGGTTTTGGGACGACTACCACCGGGAAGGCCCACTCGCCATCAGACGGCTCGATAACATCCATCTTGAGCATCTTGTTAACCTGCTTTTCAATCTCATCCCGGCGATGAGGTCCAGCCCGGTATGGTTGCAGGTGTACTGGCTTGGCATCCGGCTTGAGTTGAATCCGGTGTAGCGTGGCGTCCATCTTGCCCAGCTCTCCAGACCACAGGTGCCGATATTCCTGGAGAAGCTTCTCCAGTGCCTCCTTCAAGTCGGGAGGAACATTTTCTTGCTTAACCTTCGGCATCCCGGGTGGTGTTTGTTCGGGCTTCAGAGGGTCGCTGACAACCTGCTCTTGTTTCGGAGGTGCGTCTAGGGCCGTCAGGTTGGATGCCAGCTCTTGTTGCAGGTTCAAGAGGTCTTCCTTGCTCATAGCACGGGCGGACCGCCGGTAAGGCTCTGCTGTACCAACTCGGGTGCCCTTGGCGAGGGTTATTGGCTTCCGGCTCACGTTGACGATCAGCACCGAGAACGGGGTGTGCCTCTCCACCTTCTTGTGATGTCCGTGGGCCAAGTATAACCGGTGTTTCGCCAGAAATTCCTTACGTCCGTAGATCAGGCATTGACCTGCAGTTCGGGTCGTTACTTGAACCTTGGTCTCCGAGCGAGGAGGTAGGAGCACCGGTTTGAAGAGAGTCAAGGTAGAGGGTGGGATGCGTTCCTTCTTGTTCTTGACTACACGAACCTTGGCGTCCAGGTGCTCCAGCACTGGTGACACAAACCCATGGTTGAACTGCACCTTTCGTTATCCGGGGAGGATACTCTTGACATGCTGCTTCTGGAAGTCCCAGCCTAGGATGAGGGGGACGGATAGAGTCTTGACTACTAGAAAGGGAAAAAGCATTGGTTCATTGTTGACATAGATGGCGACAGGAAGACGGCCAAGCGGTCGTAGGGTTTGACCCGAAGCGTCGACGATATGGGTCCGGGTAGGCGCTCTCCAGGCATGTCGGCGCCAACCCGGAGGTAACAGGTTCTCAGTGATGACGCTTAGTCCGGCTCCCGTGTCAACCACCGGTGTAACAGCTTGGGGGAGGCTATCCCCCACACGCATACGAGCATTAATCTTGAGGGTTTCCTTCCGCAGGACAAGCAAGGTTCCCTTGAACAAACAGGGTGTCCAGGCGGCTACCAGTTGAGCAGGTAACTGCCGTCCTTTCTCCCGGCACGCAAGGGGAGAACGGGGAGAAGTACCCTGCCGTCGGAGATTCGGGAAGACACTTGGAGAGAGCGTCTGCCCTATTCGTTTCCCGGGTTTGAGGAGTCCTTAGAGGTTTCGGTCTCCAGGTCAAAGTCCGTAGGAGCTTCCCTTGCCAGAGCCTCCGTGATGCTCTGCAAGGTTGCCACCCGGATTGCGTGAACCTGTGCCTTGTCCATCTTGGAGGGTGCTCGCCGATCAGCTCAGTTGACCGCCTTTGCAAACACCAGTCCTTGACGCTTGAGTTTCTCCTGGAGGTCCTTGGGAATGGTGGGGCACTGGTAGGACATGTGATCCTCCTTCTGGCATAGCCAACAAGACCAGAACCGCTGGTTCCTGACCTGCTTGGGGGCGACCAGGGAAGGTTTCTCCTCAGAAACGAAGCCGCCCCACTTGTCCCCTGACCCCACGGGTGAGGCCTCACCAACTGCGAGTACTGGTACAGGGCTATCACCTCCCTTATACTTGTCGGGTCCGGGACGAACTCGCGACAACGGCTTGGGAGTTGATACCATGGGAGCTTGGAGGGCCTTGGCTTGCCGGTACTTGCCCTGGGTGTAGGCCATCAACTGCTGGAAGGTATATTCTTGATGTTCCTGGTTGTAGTTCTCCGCGTCCACTTGAAGATATTCAGGAAGCCCTTCCGAGAAGATCATCTTGAGCCTGTCCTCAGGGCAGACGTTGCCACAAGCCTCGCTCATCTCCCGGACACGACGGGCGAAGGCCTCTGGAGTCTCTTGTCGCTCCATGGTTGCCCGGTTCAACCTGCCGACTGCTTTGCGCAGGGAGTCCGCGTCAGCGTAGTTGGACAGGAGCCAGTTGACCGCCTCCGGATAGCTCCCAACGGTACGCCCGACAATGTGTCCGGCAGAGTCTGGTAGAACCTGTGCAAACCGTTGTTCCGCTTCTCCGGTCATGAAGTTAACCAGGAGGTAGAGAGCCTTGCCCTCGGACACATCGTTGTCGTTGCATGCCTTGACGAACCGGCGCAGGAAGGCAAAGATAAGCGCCGGTCTCTTCCCGGAAAACTTAGGATGTCCCCCGAGGCTCGGCTGCATTCGCCGGTTCAGGGATGCCATCTTCTTGGCCATCTTCCGGGTGTAACCTTGGTCTTGGTTCTCCAGCCGGTAGTTACCCCAATACGTGACCTTGTTCAGGGTGGCATCTCCCACTTGGTGGGGAGGGAAGTCAAACTCGACTAGTCTGCGCCGGGTGGGACCAGGAGATGCGTCCCAGTCATATCCTTCCTCAGAGCTGGAGGAACTGGTCTCGCTGGTGCTAGAGCGACGGCGACGACGCCGACGCCTCCGGCTGCTCCGGTTACCGGTCTTGGAGCTCCCCGCCCCATAGAATGCAAGGGGAGGAAAAGCTTGGCCGGTCCCAGGAGTCGATGTCTCAGGGTGACCCGTAGAACCAGTTACAGCGGTGCCTCTGGCACTGCTAGTGCCCACAGGAAGAGGTGTATATACCCAGCTGCCGTGTGTGGGTCCAGGAGTAAACACACCAGGGGCTATCCCTGGAGGTTGAGGAGTAGAACCGACAGGAGGGAGACGTCTGCTGCGAGCGGACTCAAACGCCGTTGACCCCGGGGTGGCTCCCACAGGAGGAACAGCCGAAGGAACGGGAGCAGGAGGTACTTGGCCGCCTGTAGACTCCAGTCCGCTACCGGATGTCACACCCAGGTCTGCTTCACCCGTAGGGAGAACGCCGGGTTGGGCACCGTCCCCCGCGGAGACCAGGGATGCGTCAAGTGACGTGGGGTCTACCCCTTCGGGCACCGTCGTGCCAGGGAGGGTAGCCATGTTGGTCTCTTGACAGCAACAGTCCAGTTGCCTGCGTGTCCAAAGATCGCAAAACCACAAGAGAGGGGTTGGGGAGCCAGGAATGGGATTCCCGTGAACGGGTGCAAATAATTCCCAAACCACAGAAAAAGACAGAACAGGAACAACCCAACCGCTGCTCCCAAATGTCTCTTCTCAAACACTCCTATCCCCTGCTGCTCCACCAAATATGTGGTATAAAACTCGATCCTCTCAGACACGTGTCAATATCCCTCGGGGGAAAGGGACAGGTAACACAGAAAAGGGAACTACGAGAATGGTATGCCTGTTGCCTCACGTGCCTGCTCGCAGAGCAAACAGATACGCACGGTAGTGCACACGGGGAAGAGGAAAGCAAACGCGCAGTTATCTTTTTCCTGAGGGCGCGGGCCAAGGGCGCCTCGCTGTCCCTCTTAACGTGCATCTGGGGGAGCCTCGGCACGTTGGCCAGGTAGCCCCCCCATAACCCCGAGTGGCCCCGACCCGAGTCTAACCTCGTCAGGTCGGGGGCCACTATCACTACTAATTCTATTCCCACTCACTAATCTCACACTCAAATTCTCTCAAATCAAGTCTCTCACAAGTATGCAAAAACCCATCGGAAATCCCTCTCTCACGTGTGGATAGCGTAGTCCACCGCATCCCAGTGCCGGGCACGGGCCACGGCCGCCAACCATCACCACACGGCGGGCGTGTTCTGGCACCTGGTGCCCTCTGGTTGCAGTCCCGGGTCGGCGCCAAGTCGGGGCCAGGGATGCTACAGGATGCCAGGTCGTCGAGCACTTAGAAGCAACTCTGGAAAGCACGGATATTGAGGACGACGGCGACGTTAGCATCTCCAAGACCAAAAACGCCTCTCCAGCAGCTCTCAGAGAGGAAGACGTTGTTGCCACCGTCCTACTTGGCAGTGCTACGGAGGGCCTGGAGCCATTTCTTATGTCCGACGGCACGTTCTTGGTCCGGTTTACACGGTCTGGAGGTATATTCATTCGGTGCGTACGGTCCTGGGGGGCAGCTTCAGTTGGCAGCTGGTCCTCGCTGTGTCCCGTGCAGGCCTTTCAGCTGCTGCAACCCGCTCTTGAAGAGCAGCGGTCTTTGCCAGAGAAAGATCCGTACAATCTTCTCGTGCACTGGTGTGCGGATGAGTTTGAACCCTTGAGCGACGCAGAGGTGACGTCGAAGCACATTACGGCTGCTATGCCTCTGTAGCTCACAAGTTTCGCTCTTACTCTGTGCGCCCTCTGTTCTACCTGCGTCCTGGTTGAGGCAGCGGATGGTGAAGTGGATATCCTTGAATAAGATAGATCCAGGCAAGAACACTTCGGAGGAAGGCCCTCCCCCTCATGACTGCCTCTCGTGGTTCTCACCGAGGGGGCACTTGGACGGTCCCAAGAAGGACTCCACCCGTCGTTGTCTTGGAGTTGTACAGCCAGTGGCCAATATCGTTTGTCCACTTCACAGCTGAAAATCCAAGAATTAATTTGTCACGATCTGCACCCTGCCCAGGCGCGCTGGGTTTGCAGCGAGCGGCTGCGATTTGGTAGAATCCGATGGGACCCCTCTCCCCCGCCCCCCCCCCATCATCAACACCACCAACCAAACCATTAATGAGACAATCACCCTCGCACGCACTAGCCAACAAGACCGCGAGGCCTACCCCTTCTCAATATTTGATCCCGTTGCCCTTGGAGGCGATGACGGCCGCTACTCGGCGGGGCATGGATTCAATGCGGGTCTTGAAGAACGCGTTCGGTATGGACGTCCACTCCTCACAAAACGCCAGAAAGAGGTCGTCCTTGTTCTTGGGGGCGGTCTCCCGCGCGCGCAGACGGCGGTCCAGCTTGTTCCAGGGGTTCTCAATGGGGTTGAGGTCGGGGCTTTGCCCTACCCAAGGAAGCACCTTGAACCCCAGCGCGGCCTTGGCCGCCTTACTGCGCTTGGACGCATGGCAAAGCGCCTAATCCTCTTGCAGCCAGGCGCCGTCAGGGGACCCAAAGTCGGCCATCACGTGGTGGTGACCTCCTGCTCCAGCACGCGCTCGTACTGCGCGGACTCCATGGAACCATGAAACCGATAAAGCGGGGTTCGCCCGCGCGACGAGAAGCCGGCCCACACCATGACCGACTGCTTCCCGCTCTTGAACGACGACCGCGAGCAGCCGGGCAGGGAGCGCTCCCCCGGCTTGCGCCACACCCGGACGCGCGACGGCCGTCGCACCTCGAACGAGTTCTCGTCCGTGATCAGCACAAAAATCCACCCCAAGTCCCAAGTGCGCCACTCCGTCGCCCACTTCACCCGCTTGGCCTTGTTGACGTCGGAGACCCGTGGCTTGACGGCCGGCGACATGGAGCTTCACCCTTGCGCCTGGATGGCGCGGCGCACCGTGCGGGGGCTGACGGGCTTGGTCCGCCCCACGTTGACGAGCTCGGTGATGGTGGAGAGGGAGCTAAAGCGGTTGGCCTTCATCAGCCGAGAGAGGGCGCGCAGGTCTCGCTCGCTCAGAGCGCGGGGGCGGCTATGGTTCTCACGTGCCGGAGCACCAGCGCCACTGCGCACCTTCTTGGCCACATGGGCAACGGTGCTCTTCTTAACGTCGAGCGCGGCCGCAATGGCCCCGTTGCTGTTGCCCTTGGACGCCGTCTCCTTGATGGCAGCGGTCTGCTGGCTCGTCAGGGACACCCGGTTGTGACCTGCCAAGGTTTTTTTTTTTTTTTTTTTTTTTTCTCAGCCGTGATGCATTTGCAGGACGTTTTTATACCGGTTGGCAGTCGCCTTGTGTGGCGGCGCATCCCCGGAAAAATGTGGTCCTGAGTGCGCCTGGAGCGAGATATACCACGAGATTGCAGCAAACTCCAGGCATGGGACCCAGGATTCTCGACGGTGGACAAACGATTTTGGCCGGCCCATTGTACAAGCCAAGGCTGTGCACAAGGCTGCGACCAAGGTCAACTGGACATTGGGTGACGGCGCTTCCAACAAGGCAAAGATTAAGGGGGTCCTCAAGAAGGGCTTGTAACAGAGCTGCAACCGCCGGAGGAACAGTGCGCGGGTAGTGGGCTACCGTCACCTGGATATCTTCTTGGACGCCTCGGTGTCTCAGGCAACATTCCACCCTGTCCTCATCCCTGATATCTCTGGGCAGCAGCCTGGTGTGCCTGCTTCTGAACAAGCTCAGCGCGAAGCGTGCTATTACCTAGTTTTGGAAGACGGCGGTCCGCAGTCCAAGACCATCTTGAACCCCGAGGCTGTGGCTGCAGCTTTACTCAGTGAGTTCCTGTCTATTGATGCATGGGACGTGAACAAGTCCGCACGGATCGCTTGCTCATCCTGAGTCGTCAAGAATGCACAAAACGGCACGATGCTCAAGCTCCTGCGCCCAGAGACCGAAAAACAGCGAACAGCTGTGCTGAAAACGTTGCGTGAAGAGCTTCGCGACCAAGCTCTGGACGACATCAACTTGTCGGACGGAGAGACAGACAGTGACTAATCTCGCCACTGCCGAACGTTACGTTCTGGAGCTGATGGTATTCTCGATGCGATATCCATTGTCTTGTCATCCTCGATCACAAGTCTTGTCGAACTCCTGCTCACCTGAGCATGCAGCATACCTCTTAGCGAGTTTGCTCTCGACTGCTCACTCCATGCGTTTGCTCGATACACTACTGTGTTGTACTGTGTCCGCGAGACAGTGCCTTCGTCAATAATTTCTTACTTGTCTCTTTCCTCGGAGTTTGCTGTGCCGCTTTTTACGATTTTTTTTGTTAACAAGGCCTCGTCAGGCGTGTACGCCCGATATAATGTGGACAGTTTTTCTACAACGTAAGAGGGTAGTGATGAGCAAGTGCTTCAGAGCATGCTTGTCCCATTCTCCAAGGTACATTCCCAGACAAAATGTGTGCTAAAGAGTATGGTTCTGAGAGCGAATGCGTCTGTTCAACATGCACCAAAACTGCGCGTGACCGCACTCTCAGCACAAGTGCCACCAGTCACGACGGCTATCTCTTGGCAACCGACACTTACTCTGCCATCTCTCTGAAGCAGTCATAGAGCGCTAAAATGAGGCGTCCACTGATACCAGGAATGAACCCATCATGCTTTTCTTAAGACCCGCCTGCACGGTACCTGACAGAATCATAACATGAAACGCACACTTTTTGTAACGTAAGAAAGGCCGCAATGGTGATCCCAGCCTCTGGGACCACCTCTGTGTCACTGAAGTGTTATGAGCTCGGCCATGCAGTGGAGGCAGAGAGTTGAGGAGAGCTCACCTCTGTACCCCGCATACTCCTTTTGCAAATATCACGTAACAGTGCGAGCTTACCTGTCACCGCTGCTCCGTTGTCACTTTCCTGGAAATGTTCTGGGAACCGTTCGTCAACACTCTTCGCATATTTGACGGCTCACTTCCTGTGACAGCCATCATCAATCTGGAAGACCAGTTCCGTGACTTTGATGGACATGTGCATATTAATTCTCTTGAAGTCTTTCATAGAGCATGTGCAGCGCTTGGTGGTTTAGTTTTGTCAAATGTGTCAGGGAAAAGTTCGGTGCATTCTTTGTTATCTTCGGTTTTTGAACAGGTCCGCATCAGTATTTTGGAGTAATCTCGTACCCGGTAGTGTGGGGCGTGGCTAGACGGGGGGTATATACATATATCAATTTATCTAAGGTGATTTTGCGAGCGCGCTTCCAGTTTTACGAGCGTGCTTCTATCGCGGGTATCTGACTGTCTGTTTTTTTACGGAAGTATATGCTTGAGGTGGATCGCTGGTGCCTTGCTTGCGAGAATCCGCGGGGCTCGTGGTTGCTTGTGAGATTCCGCGAGGCTCTGACATCGGCAGTAAAATGCGCCACACTATTGAGGCCCCCATCTACTGAAACCATTTTGAGGCATGCCTCAATGAGATTCCATGGCCCCATCCCGAGGGGTGCCCTAATGGTGCCCTGACAGCTCGGACCATTGGCATCTGGTTTCTTTTCTTAAATGGTCACGTACTTCAGAACGGATAGATGTTTCATGGCCACGGACACACAGTTTGATATTCTGCCCAGCACACCCTCACCTCCGGTGAGACTCCAGTCTCCAACGTCTCTCCCGCCACTCCGCCGCTAGCACCATGTACTTGTTGCGAGAACCAGCCGGCCGCGCGGAGGTGGGGGCACAGCCGACCAGCAAGCTACACGCGCGGCGCCTCTCTCCACGGGTCCAACCTCGCATCCACCGTCACTAACGCCAGTCTTGCCGTGCTGCGGTCCTTGCAGAACCCTCCTCTCCATGCTTTCCTTTCCACTGCCGCATGCGCCCACGAAAACTCACGGCCGCAAACGGCGTGCCCGTCATATGTCGTTCCGCACCCGACCCTCGCCCCCACCACGTACGTACCTGTCTCCATGCCCATCCACCACTCCGGGCGCTGTACCCCTGCGGAGGATTCGTTGGCATTACCACATCAGCGTCCGCCGTACCGATGGGTGATAAAGCATCCGTAGCCGCAAGCAGCGGCGGAGCGTCAGCGGCAGATGGCGCAGACTCCCGGAACAACGATGGGGCTGCAGCGTTGGCAGCTGCTCCAGCCGCCTCCCGTGCCACCCCAATCACCTCGGCCGCAGACGCCCCATCAAGAAAGACCCACCGACCCTTCCACACGGCCCCCACCGCGGCCGCCGCCAGAACGCCTCTCTTGTACCGGCGCACCCTCCTTCTCCCGTCTCCCCGCCTCATCCCTTGCCTCCACGTCCTTGGCCATCTTCACCCCCTCGCCCACCTCACTGAACCCTCTGTTACCGCCTCCCTCCTCGTCCCCATCCTTTTCGTCGTCCCTGCTCGTGATCCCCTCGCTGTCCCGAGCTCCCTCGCCGTCAACACCCCACGCTTCTCGAGCCGACGAGCCGTGCGCCCCACGACCAAGTCGAAGTGCTTGCGGAGGGTTGGCGGCCGTTGTGCACGCACAGTTGGCGGTCCCCCCCTCTTCTGTGCCGTTGTCAGCAACGCTTGGCCGAGGCGCTGCGTGACGACGCACCAACCACGGCGTGGATGTGCCCAACCCCGCACCCTCCTGCCACGAAGAGACTTGCACTCAATGACCCTCAAAACGGCCCGCAGGACGCAAATCACGTGGGCAGTGCGGCGCCACTGCTCAGCAAGCCGTCGCATGGTCTTCGACGGAAATACTTCTGCGCGGGGGGTTGCTCTCGAAACTCTCTGACGAGCCCCCTCTCAGACGGATCATTGAGCCTACGCCTGTAAAAAGTCATTAAAGCCACCTCTCGATGACGCCAAAATGACACAGTTACGAGACCCACCATTCGCCCATTGGAAGCTCGATAGGTCACTAGAGGTCAATTGGACCCCTCAATGGGCGCGCGCACGTTTAGTAATGATCTCGCCTACGATGGCTGCACGACGCGCCTGCTGTTGCTGTCGCTGCTTCGCGACGCGCCTGCTGCTGCTTCTGCTGCTGCGCGACGCGCCTGCTGCTGCCGTCGCTGCTGCCGCTGCAGCCTCCACCATTGGTGGGCGTGCAAACGCTGACGCCGCCGCCGCTGTCCCCGCCGCCGCCGCTGCCGGTGGGCGCCGTGTCGACGGGTGCGGCCCTTGCTGCGGGCATCCTCGGCTCCGTCGGCTGTGCACAGTCGCTGGTGGGCGAGCCGCCTGTGCGAGCTGGCCACCGCAGTGAAACCCGCCGCCACTGATGTGCACGGAGCCTGCTACTGCCCTCGCAGCCGCTTTGACCGGCACAGTTGGTTGGCGGGCTGCCGCTGCCGCGGCCACCGCCGCCGCCGCTGCTGGCGCTTGTGGGCGCTTTGTCGACTATTCGGCTGTCGACTGCAAGCATCCACGGACGTGCCGTCGGTACGCTTGAGTCCTAGACTCAGTAGCAGCTGTACTCTCGGGAACCCACGCGCTGGCACGTACGCACTTCCGTTCAAGAGCTCGTGAGGAAATTGTCGGATTGGTTGTGGTGCTGGCCGTGGTGGTGGCAGTGCCGCCCGAAAGGGTACAGGCTGTGGCGGCCTGTGCATCCGGTTTGGCTCCAGCTGTACACGCTCGTGCTTTCGTTCGTGCCCGTCTGGTGCACGTAAATGAGCTCACCGCGCGCCACGCCGTCATTGTCCGGAAAGAGAGGCTTCGCGTCCAATTTTGGGCGCCCTTTTGTGACATCAAGAGATGCTACTGAGGCTGAGGCTCTTCAGGCGCGCCCTGCTCAAGTGATGAGGATTCTGGAAATGCGTGAGTCGTAGCTGGCGAGATTGCAGTCCCAGATCAAGATGCTTGCAGAGTGCCCCGGTTTGAGCAGCAGGCTCTCATTGAACGAGTTACAGACGACTTTCTCCACCTTGTCCACGTTAAGCGACAACGCTGAGATGCACACGAACGATGTCCAAGAAGCCGAGAAGGAGGTCCAGCGTCTGAAAGCAGTGTCGAAGGCCAAGAAGCAGTTGAGAGCTTCGATTCTTCCCTGCTCCTCTCTTCAGGTGTGGCCTTACGGGGGGGCACCCGAATACGGACCGATTTCTCCCTCAAAATCCGACATTCCTGTGGCCACCGTTATGTATCAGTTCACATCTTTCTCAGGCGCTGCTTCTGAAGGCGAGTTCGAAGACCGAGTCGGCCGGGCGGTGTCCTCGGATGATTCTCATCCAAGATCCCATGCACGCTGGGCGCATTATACCCGCCCTGCAGCCGGACGAAGATGAGATTTTGGCTTAGCTCGCCGACAAGGAGAAGCCCCGCCGGACGCTTGAGTCGCTGGTCTTCGTGAGCGTATTAGGCAGGAGTGTGCTCGAGCAGGCCTCTTTGTAGGACCTTCCTGGCATGCGAACGGTCTCATTGGAGATGGCCCGGCTGGGCGAAACGTACAAGCCAAGCAACTCGGAACTTGGATTCCGTACAAAGCTGAAAGCTCTACACTTGCATGCTGTATACTGCTCCGATTTCTGCGAGCCCCATGTTGTGTACTCCATCGAGGTCTCGCACGTTCAGCGTGTGATAGCCTTGCACGAGGTCCAGGCCGCCGGGGTAGCACCCGGTGTTGCTTTTCAGCAGGCTGCCAAGTACGCTTGTGCAGCAGCTGCGGGCTTGTGCCAAAGAGGTGTGCCCTACGATGACGTTGTGGTGCCGCTGATGGTGTCAACCGGGCTTTTGGAGTTGAAGGGTGCTGCGTACATGATGGACCGCCTGCTGCCCTCCAGTATCGTCACGAGCCCCACTCTCGACCTGACCTCTGAGCGCGGTGTCGCTGCCGCGCATTTGTACCGGATGAGGGCAGCAGAGCAAGTGCAGTGGTCAAAGAGCTTGGTGCGTAACGCTCTTTACTCTTCTGCGTTTGTCGAACTCCGAAGCAGCTGTTTCCTGAGCATGGCGGGGAGTCTGCTGTGCCTGGGTTTCTACCTGGCTTCTCTGAGAACGCTATATTGCCCAAGTGGGGTGCCGTTTCGTCCGCCGCGCCCGACGGCCTTGGCGCCCAGGTCGCACACCTGTACCGGGCTTCACGAGCACCCTACGCAAGCGATGCGTCACCGTTCCTTTGCTTCCCTTTCTGCTACGCTGCGGGAATCGAGAGTGCTACAGCTGGCCCCAGCGGCATCGCGGTGATGCTGTTCCCTAACCTGAAGTCGGCAGGATACCGGAGCAGTGTGCTGGACAGCATCCAGCACGATCGCATGTATATAGCGGCAATCGCTGCTCCAACTGGTGCAATTCACGCAGCGGGGCTCGTCCATGGCGATTTGTTCATCATCGAAACCATGTGGTGGCTGTGCTTTGACGGGCACGACGTCGAAGCGAAGGTGATTGACTGGGACACGGTCTTCTTTTCCTGTGATGGAGGGCCCAAGCATTGGGAAAGCAATTGGAAAAAGAAACAGAAATGGCGACTGTATTGCATTACCCCGAATTTTGTCTCATGGCGACAATAACAACAACAGGCCCACAACTGGCCAATGGTATGCCTCTGATGGCGCACCACTGGCCAATGAGCGCTCCGCGTGAGGGTGGAAACAGTGCGATCTGAGACTTTCTCGGGATTTCTGCCCACATCGAAGAGGGAACAGGCATCCCAGGAACCAGCTGCGACCTCTCCTTGTGCTCCTGAGTGGATCGGGCAGAGATAGAGAGAAATCCGCCCAGATCGTGAGAGAAAACAACAGCTATCTGGCCAACCAGCGTTCGGTACCAGATCCGCCGCGACTGCAGCCAATCACTGCCTGATCAAAAGGAAAGTCCTACTGCACGCTATTGGTCCGCTGAGAGCTCCCAACACGCGGTTAGCTCATGGCCTTGTTGTCACGCTGTTGCTCTTGTCTCCATGAGACAAAATTCGGGGAACTGCAATACGAGAAGCGACTGTCTGAGGAGGTGGTCAAGGCCCAGGGTTGATATATTTTGCGAAAGCATCTATCGTTAGTAAAAAGATGCGACAATTATTGAAAAACGTTTCTGATAGCTATCGCCCAGGAGCCACGTGTGAGGATGACAGCAATGAATTAACCACGTCGTGCCCAACACGAGCCGCCTGACGAGCTGCGGACACGGCTTTCGGAAAGGGCGTAGAGCCTAAATTGGGCCGCGTAGTACGCAGGCGGCGGAGAACGTGCCGCGTGGGGCGGCCGCACCCGCCGTGTACAGTACGCCGCGGAGGATGTGAAGTCCTAGTCGGCGTACGTAGCTCCTATCGTCCTCGTGGTGTGGGTCTGGATCTTGGCTGGGCACGCTGCCGTACTGTATCGCGGCTACGTATACAGTTCCGAAGACGACGACAGGGTGCTGCACTGCCGCATGATCAGGCGGTCCGGTCTGGTCTGATGGGCCTCCGAGGCAACACGTGGTGGAACACGTGGACGTCTGATAATCATTATCGTTCCGGTTCTCCTGAACGTTATTCTTTTCTGATAATTTACTCGATAATTTTGACTCAATAATTATCGCCTCTCAACCCTGTCAAGGCCACAGCTGTGTGCTTGCTGGACGACTTTATGATTGACACCCTGCGCTACTTTTGTGGCGATGACGAGGAGCGTTCGAAGCTCTGGTTGGCAGCGGCTGATAAGGCTCTTGGCACGAGGGAGCTTAATCAAGCATTTTATTCCATGCTGAAAAAGGACGGGACCCATGAACGACTACCAAGCCTCGACGGCAGGTCTGCTGCGGAAGAGGACCACGCAGAGTATGTAAGCGTCGCGGCCGGGGCTCTTACTAGTAGCGGTAGCTCTTCAAATCTTGGCTGTAGTCCTGCCCGACTCCTGGGGAAGAAGCGCGGCCGAGGTGAATAGGACGGGCGGAACGCCGCGCAAGGGACTGGGGGGATGGCGTTGAGAAATGGGATGGTACCATGGTGGTGGTGTTATTGGTGGTGGTACCGGTCGTGGTGGTGCTGGTCGCGGTGGTGTTGGTCGCGTTGGTGGGAGTGGGCGGCTGGTGGCGCAGGTTGGGTGAGGGGGCGGCCGTCGGCTGGCGCCGGCCTGTGGCGGCGGTTAGCCGGCGACGGCGGCGGCGTGCCGCCGGCGGCCGCTGCAAAGTCCGCAGCTAGAAGTGGACGCGCAAACAAACAAGAAAAAACTGCTGCGCAAGGGCGCCGACGCGACCAGACACCGCAGGGCATGGCCCTTGGCGTCTCGGACCGGGGCGTGCTACCGCCCGCCGCCCCCCTCCTCCTGTATCCTTCCTCATCCACTCTGTCCCCCCTCACATCTGTCTATCCGACGCCGTGGCGGCCGCGCCGTCCCACCCTCACCGCTGCGCGCGCTCCCCCACACCAGGATCCGAGTGGCAGAAAGCAGGGGGGATGGAGCACAGGCGTTATGTTGGATCCCCTCCTCACGATCTGCCACTGCCCGCTGACCCCACCGCCCTCCCCGACCTCGCCGTGCGTCTCCGTCTGTAACGGCTCCCGTGCCGGCCCCGCTGTGATGTGGCTGGCACCACCGTAGAAAGGCCGGCCCCGCCGCGCGGGGCGGCGTGCCCGCGGGGACTCGCAGACGGACGGGCCGCGCCGACGCCCCGTCCCCCACCCGGCGTCGCGAGCAGACGGCCCCCACAGGCGGCTACGGCCGCTCCCCACGGTCGCACCCGCGGCCCGGGCGGGGGATGGCCCAGCCTTCAAAGAACTGAAAGACCAGACGCAATACAAAAGTCGGGAGCGGCGGCGCTCCCGTGTGGTCTGGTATGGGCCCCACCCGCGCTGTGCCGGCAGGTACATTCCAGGGAGGTACACGCCCGCATGGCAGGACGGCACGCCGACGGCCACCTAAATTTTAGTGCCGGCCATCGCCCCCCCCCCTCCCTCGTGAAATGCTCTGACATCTCCATGTCTATTGCCATGGAACCAGCCCTGACGCGCTTGCTCCTCCGCGGCGGCTCAGCAGGCTGCTCATTCACCCTCCTCCGCCCAGCTTCCACGCACCCCCCCTCTCGGTCGACGCGGCGGCCGCATTGTCTATCGCGTCAGCCTACGCAGCCGTGTCAGCCGCCGACTCCTCCGTGAACCCACTCGACCTGTCGGAACTGCTGCTCGTCGTGGCGCAGTTGCCACAAGCCACCCGCTTAGCGCGGCTGGCGGCCGCGGCGCCCTCCATCGTAGCGCGCATGTGGACCATCGCCTCGACGACGTCGCCGACGCTGCTGTCGGGGCTGCCCGTGTTGGCACCGTGCGCGCTGCCACCGCCGCCGCCGCCGCCGACGCTGCCGATGCCGCCCCCGACGCTGCCGCCGCCGAGGCTCGCCGACAGGGTGTGGCTCCCAACTGCACCCCCTTCGCTCCCGCTGCCGCGAGAGCCAGCTACCGACACCGCCCAAGGAGTGCTGCCGCTCATGAGGAGGAGCCTCTTGAGGGCCTCGGAAAGCGCCGGCGACAGCGGCGTGAGCGACGGGCCAAGGTCGGCTGCGAGGAGGCCGGCCGCCGACGGGAGCGGGGAGAAGACGGGCCGGTCGCCGCCGCCGCGGATTGGCACGGGGGGATGGGCATGCGAGGCCTTGCCGCCGTCGGTACCGCGGCGCCGCTGACGGCGGCGCTGCCGCCAGCGTCCGCGTCCGTGTCAAGCCTCTCATCGTCTACGCCTTCATCCCCATCCCCGCCGCCGTCATCGCCGCCGCCTGCCCCATGTCGCCGTAACCACCGCCGAAGCTACCTCTCGCGTGTCGTGTACTCTGTCACGCCCCATGCGGGGGCCGAGGCGAGCAGACGGGCGGCCGTTGGGGCGGCGGAACAGAGCCAGCCTCTGGGCGAGACGGAACCCGCCCGGGACCCACTGCTGCGGGGACAGCGGCAGCTGGGGCTCCGCCGGCCAAGCCCACGCAGCGGCGACGGCGGTGCCGACGGCAGTGTCAACCGGCTGCGGCGAGCGCTGGCGGTGCACGCGGCGGTGGTGGGGGCGCACGATGGGAGTGGCGACAGTGGTGGTGGCGGCAACAGCCCACACACCTGTGTCGCCCTCATCCACGTCAGACACGGCCGTGGCGGCGGCACCACCGCAGCCGTCGCCTATGGCGCCGTCATGGCAACGGGGGAGGGCCGCCGGAGAGGCCCTCCACGCCGCCCCACACACGAGCGCGGCCCCGCTCTCCCCCCGCACGCACGTTCCGGCGTTTCCCCCCCTTCCTTCCTTCCCCAGACGCGGCGGGTGCACCCCCCACCGCCTCCGCCACTGGAAAGTTGATAAACCCTCCGGCCGCACCGCCGTAGACGCTGCCGCCGCCGCCGCCACCGCCGCGGCCGCACCCGTCCTGTTCCCCTCCCTGGCGCCCCCCCCCCTGCCAACGTCCACCCGAAGCAGCGCGGCAACGTCTGCTGGCCAAAGGCCCTCTACGTTCGTGGCGGCGGGACGGCGGCGTTGAGGTCGGTAACCACCGCCGCGCGCGCCGCACGCAGCAGCCGTGACGCGGCGGCAGCAAGGGCGGGCGGGGTGCCGCCGCCACCGCCGCCGGGGCCACCGTAGCCCGTCGCACTCGCTGCCTCCGCGGTGGCCACGCGCAGCAGGCGGCCGCCGCCGCCGCCGCCACCGCCGCCGCCGCCGCCGCCCAGCGTGTGCGTCGCAGCGACCATGGCCAGGAACGGCAAGGGCGACGCTACGGTCACCACCGACGGCATCCCCCGAATGGCTCTAGGGGGGACACGTCACCGCCGGCGGTGCGGGCAGCCGCCCCGGCGGGCGGGAACATAGTGCCACCGGGGGGGAGATGGAGCGCAGGTGGCTCTCCGCCGGTGGCGGGGGGGGGGCGAGGGGCGAGGGATTCGCTGCTGGGGAGCGCCACGGCGGGCGCCCCCGCAAAGCACGCCGCACATGCCGCCGGCGCCGCTCCGCCGCGTGTGACGGGGCCACCGCCGTCGACGCAGCGCCCGCTGACGCCGGCGGCTGCGGCGGTGAGGACGGCGTCGGCGAGTGTCCAACGGCCCTGTTTGGCGGCAGACGCGTCGCTGCCGGGGCTTGCTACGTTCTACGACGCCCATGTGGCGGCACTGACGGCAAGTACGGCGCCTAGCGCAGTGGAAAGGATAGCCACAGCCGGACGAGTGCAGTGTGGGCGCTCAGCATGACGACGGTGCAGCTCAACATGGAGAGCTCAGCGTGGTTGGTGCCGTGGCGGTGCCACAACCCCCCCTCGCCTCGAGACGACCCGTGCCGGCGCCGGCCCCGCCGTCGTCGTCATCGCCATCCCCGGCCGATGTGCAGGAAAGAAGCCGCCGCTTCGCCGGCAGCATGACCCGTCGCCATCGCCCGTGGCCCCGTCAGGGGTCCCCCCACCCCCCCCCCTGTTGAAGCCACGGCCGCCGCCGCTGCCACTGCCACCGTGCTAGCCGTGCCAGCCGCCACAAGTAGGGCAGCGAGCCGTGCTGGCGGCAGCGTTCAGGCGGCGGGGGTGTGCGGCGAGGCACTCGCCGCGCTGCGGTGACCTGCTGCGGGGGCCGGCGACTGTGTCATCGTAACCAGCGGCCACAGGTGCTCTGGGGCGTACGGTGCCTTTGATCGTGACAGCAGCGGCGGTCACCACTGCTGTCGCCGCCACCGCAGCCACCGCCGCCGCCGCCGCCGCAGCCACGGTCGCTGCCGCAGGAGCCAGGCGACCGTGCTGCATGCAAGGGGGGCGGGTGGCATGGCGGGGTGCGGCAACCAGCGGTAGCGGTCCCCCTATCAATAGCAGCGGCGCAGGCGGGGGGTGATCGGGACGTCTTCCCAATCCCTCACTGTGGCGTGGGCACCCCGCGGCCGCTTGGCGCCGACGTCCTCCCCCGTATCGGGCGCCGCCGCTGGTGCGCCCCCCTCTGTGGCCGCCACCCCGCCAGCCGCAGCCGCAGCAGTGGCAGGAATTGCACCATCGGCAGGGGAGTAGGTAGAGGTCGGCGGGCTTCTGCAGGTTCCGTCGGCACACTGCCGACAGGTTGGCTACCGTCCTTTCGTACATGTAGTCACTATAGGTGGGGGGAAGGAAGGGGAGGGCGCGTCAAAGCGGCAGAACACAGCCGAAGTGGAAGACGTACAACGGAAAACAAGCTCGCCAGCAAGTGAAGGTCATGCATAGGGTCCCATCAACCACATGCTAGGACCCTCCCATACTCCATCTCCTTACCAGGCTCCGTCCTCAAACGTACCAATCAGCACATGCTGCGAAGGTCTCCTCGCTCGTGTGGGGGGGGAGGGGTGGGGACTGAGGCGAAGTTCCGCCAGCCAGCTCGTCGAGCATACGTGGCGCGCCTCACGATAGAAACATCTATTTGGCTTTTTACATTTATATTTTCCGACCTCATAAGATTCGCGACAACGGACGCGTCGATGCGCTTGTGTTTTTGAGTGCGTAAGAGAAAACAATCGCCTGGTAAGTACGTCGTCACACTTTCACTTCCTTCCCAATTGACGCCACCGCGGCCCTTTCAAGCGAACTTCCTCTTCAGCGGGAAGACGCGACTGACGGCACCGCGTGGCTGAAGAGACGGTGTTTCAGTACCCCAAGCATCACGTGGAGCGCTGCCATCGAATCACATGGGCCGGCTGCCGGGTCTGGGAAAGGTCGTTTTGAGAGTGGAGTCCCCACCTCATCTTTGAGAGCCCTTCAGCAGGAGGCAGAAAGTACAGTCTTTCTCCATTGCTGTGACATCCTTTCTTGGGCACGGTGTCTAGTAACCAATGCAGGTCGACCGACCTCTACGGTGCGATCAACGCATGTGTCAGCATTCGATCGTTGTCACCGACCAATCAGAGGGCGGAATCAAGTTACAATCCTTGGGCTTACGGTCGCCACAGAGGGTGCCCAACAATGGAGAAAGACTGCACCGTGCATGTCGCGGACCCCAATGTTTTCTGCATTGGCTGGACAGCGCTATCAGCTGCTTGACAACCCAATCACGTGGTCGTATGCCGAGCCAGAATGTGCCTGAACTGTTTCTAACCATTTCTTCGCAGAAGATTGAGGTTTTCTACTGTCAGGGGCACTTTGCCGGGAGGCAGAACCACTAAGTGGTGTTCGTCTTGTTTCCCCGGTCATGTGAATAAACGTGGAGGCGATTCCAGCCTGTGGGGGCACATCGGCCAGGGAGTCGGTCCCTGCGGCGCATCTGATTGGCTGAGAGCCCGTCTGAGAGAGTATGTCTCAGGCCAACGGGACAGAATTCGGAAATCAGCCATATCAAAGAACCAGAAGCAACACGGGCAGCTCCTGACGAGAGGACAGAGCATATGCGCACGTTCCAGTTCTCGTGAAAAACTTGGCGCTCGTCAGAAGACATTGAACCTCGCTCGGGGTGGCCAGATCGTAGCTCACGCCCCTTTGGTGCGGTTGAGTTTTCTTTTTGGACAGTGGTGAACATGAGGTACAGACGAGCTATTGTGCGTCCCGTAAAAAGTCGACGTGCACGGGTCGTGCAGTGTGGGTTTGATTGGTCCAGTGGCCGTCATTTGACATGATCACGACACGTGCACGTCCACTTTTTACGGGACGCCCTATAAATAGTAGGCGCTTGCATGCCATCGAGAGGCTGCGGTACAGGCGCTCGACTTGGAGCCGGCTCGTGGCGAGTTCTGATTGGGTAACGAAATATCGTACAAAAGTCACCAACGCATGGAGAGATTTCTCGGCTTCTGACCTGAAGCGCGCAGCCACTACATTCAGTCCCGCAGCCACTACATTCAGTCCCGAGGGGCTGTGCTGTCTCGCATGCGGTGCATACCGACGCACCGTTTCGGCAGACCGTGCATGCGGACTGTTTTTCTTCCCTGCGGCTTCCGCACGGCGCCCTGCCCGCCATGCTATCTGCGCGGCGTGATGAGATTCGGCGTTCACGTGCACGACTGAGAAGGACGGTGCTGTTATATGCTATCCTCCAGCTGGGCGGGGGTCCTCGAATGAAACAAACAATGAAACAAGACCCTCTCCCTTGGTGCAACACGAGACGTGCCGCCGCCACCAGATCGAGAGAAAAAATAGAGACAAAAACCTGTGAACAGCTGCATGCGAGCCGCCAAGCGGGAAGCCCTTGGCCTCGTGCCCAACCAAACGCTTGTCTCCGGCGCCCAAAAGAAAACGGGGCGGCCGCCCTCAGGTCCACGAGGGCGAGCGCTGGCCGCCCCGGTGAGGGACCTTCTCAAAAAGGGGACCATGGGAGCCCCGAACACGCTTCGTGAGTCGCGAAGCCAGGAACCCAGGACCTCCGTTTGTCAGGGTTGTTATGCCCACACTCGGGCGCCTCGCACTCCACGGCCGGGGGGTTCGGGTCATGCTGAAGGGTCGCCTTGTCCATGATGAAGCGGCGCTTGGTGGAGTTGCGAAAGTCACTCCAGTACCCACACCCCCCAGTGCAGCTGACGCCCTTGAGCGGCCACGGCCGATACCGGCAGCCGTCGTGGTAGGACCCGTGAGCAATCTTGCCAATGAATACCACCGGCCGGGTGCCTACAAATTCCACGTTCTTGCCTCCAGGATAGGCAAAGTAAAAGCCAGAGTGCTGGTTAAGCCGCAACCGATATACCGCTCGGGACAACGTATTGACCCAAACTTGCACGTACTCGTTGTCATCACCGTGGGCCCCCCCAGAACCCTCGGTGATGCACCCCTTTTGTTGGCCATACCACAAGTTGAACTGGTAGACGGTGTAGATGCCACAGGTGTAGGCCGAGACAAAGACGGGGGCGTCACGCCGAAAGGCGGCGCAAGTCCCATCCCGCGTGGCCGCCTGGCGCTTGTCGTCTGGGAAGCAATACGAGCCGGCGCCATCGTCAAAGCGGTAGATGGGCACGTACTTCACCGCCTGCAGCCGCATGTCCCCCGTCGACACAGTCACGGGGGCGGCCTTCATGATCCCACACACTGCTCCAGCGGTGGAACTGCGGATGGCCGCCGTCGCGCCGCGGCCCTTCAACCAGCACGTGCCGCCCGCGTATGGGGTCCACGCAAAGTGCGTGCACCCCTGCGTGCGGCCGCAGGCGCCGGAGCAGTCCTCCCCACGCACGCGGGCGGAGCCAATGTCGCGCCCGGCAAAGTCACACGCGGGCGCCCAAGATGCGTCGGACGACTGGCGCCAGGTGATGGCAGTGGCGGCGGTGGTGACGAGCAGCATCACCAGGGCCACGGGTACCACCACACGGACGGCGGCGTGGGGCGTCATAGTGCTGCCAGGGGTGGGGTGGGGGGGGGGGGGGGCGGGGGACATCTCGGCAGAGAGTTAGGGGGCAAAGCGGGGGGGGGGGGGGGGGGGCGCGGAAGGCGGGTGTCGGACCGGTGGACGGTGTGCAGGAGTGTGGTGTCGCTGTCGTGACGGGTGCGGCAGCCTGTATGCGAATGCGCCGGGGGCAGGGACTGATGTGGCCACCGTGCCGGCGGTGCCCCCGGGCGCTGGCCAAGGCGGGGGGGGGGGGGGGAAGCCCGTCGGGCGCGCCGTCGGGCGCCAGAGCAGCCTCTGGGCGTGCGAGCTCCGCTTGCCCGTCGCACGCTGCCCCGTAGACCCGCCGCCACCTTGGAGCCGTGCGGGAGCTGACGAGGTCACCCGCCCACCGCGGGATCTCCCACTGGCAAGAACACTCCCCCCCCCACACCGGAGGACTCTCCACCGACGGGGACACCCGTCCGCCGGGGGATCTCAAGCCGACGGGGACACCCCCGCCCCCACCGGGGGATCCTCCGATGGGGAGGGTGTCCCGGCCTTCGCCCAGCGTGGCTGGACCCCGGGTGGCACTGGCGACAGCGGATGACCAGAAAACGGTGCAGCCGGCATGGCGGGCGGCGATTTGGGGCGGGGCGGGGGGGTAAGGCCCCAACCCCCGCCTCCCCCGACCTAGCCCCGCAGCCAGCCGCCCACCAGCGCGTTTGAGGCTTGGAAGGGGTGCCCCTTGCCGCCGGGCGCCAGCCGCCCGCCCCTTCCCGCCCGCGCAGGGGCCCGCACGCAGCCGCCGGCATGGGGGGCACGCACCACTGCAAGACCAACCGGCCCCTTCTCGTTCGCCTGACACCACCACGTGGTCCACGTCTGTCTCTTTTTTCTAGAAAAAGCACATGAGCGTGAAGCACAAGCTGTGAGAATCACACCGGCGTGCAGCATGCAGCACAAGGATGGGGAGCTTCCATGGCAAGACCGTCCCGTCTTGTGTCTTGTTGTTGCCTAGTATGGGGTTACGTACGCTGGCCTGGTGGGTGGCTTGCCTGTCTCTGCATGACCATCCTATCCTCCCTTGGACTGGAGTGTATTTGATCGGGGGTATTGGTGGGACTGGACTGCTCACTATCCATCTCCCACCCAGCCATTTGTCCCTTCACTGCGACAGAAGGGGTTGGCGAGGGACGTTGCCGCCGGCTGCCCACGGCCGGCACGTTCGTTTGCCCTCGCGCCCCGCCCGCCATCCCGGCTCTCGCCCTTCGGCGTCGCCTACGGCGTGCGCCGTCATACTATTTGCCTGCCTCCGCCCGCAGTTGCACGCTGTTTACCCTCTGTTTGTGGGCGCTGGCTTTTTCCCGCGCCCCGGGGCCATTGGTGGCGATCTACGGGCACACTTAGCGGCTACGGCCGTCTGGCCCCTATTAAATGTATCAACTGGCACACCCGCATCGAAGGCAGGGAATAAACTGCAGGGGGGGGTTATGGGGAAGGGTATCTAACAAACTGCGAATTTTACTCATCGAATTGCGAACTTAGCGCGCTGACCCTTGGTCTCGAACGCAATGCTTCAGGCCGAGTGATCATGCGGCGGCCTGGTTCATAACCCCACCGCGGGCGCCGGACGCCAGGGCCGTCTCCTGATCACACAGGTGGTCGTCCTCGAGCAACAAACAGTAGGGTGTGGTGGTCTCAGCGACCATCGCGTTGCGACCGACGCTGGTACCCACATTCAGCGGCAGGGTTACCGCGTCCAGGACGGGGTACTGCATGTACTTTTAGTCAGCCCCTGCGGATGTGAAAGCCAGAGTTGTATGTGAATATTTCTGTGTGACTCATTGCACCTTGGTGCGTGCGTCGGTGCATGAGAGCTGGACCCGGCTCAACGGTTGGCACATGTTTTGGAATCTCCCAAGAGTGGCTGCTCAAGACCCGCGCATCATGCTATCCACCCGCATCACCTTCACTGCCGAGGCTGACTCTTGGCGTCGGGTACCGCTCGCGGACGCTGCGCAGAGAACGGTGAGAGGAGACCCTCGACACAGTCGTCACACACGTACTGTACTACTTAATGCCAATCGTCAAGTCCGTGCCGAGCTACCGCCGCGTCAGCGACCGCGCCCAGCGACTGTGGCCCGCATCAAGGGACAGCGCTGCGCCGAGCGCGGCGGCCGTCTCGACGTGGCAGGCTGCGGAGAAGAAGAGCGACCGCGCCGGCCGCTGACGGGTACAGAGCGGCGGTCAGCGCACCAGTCACTCTGGCCCGGAAGGCCGACTGGTTGTGGCCGCCGTGGACGGAGGCGGCGACTGCCGCCCTCGCGAGGCGCATAGGCGGGAGTCAGCGCGCTGTGGCGGGCGGGAAATGGCGCATCTCCATCTGCTTGGCACCACCGCGGCTACGAGGGCAAGGAGTAATGCTCGTTCCATAGGACGTCTGACTTGCACATAGCGCGGCGGAGGAGGAAAACGGACCACCTATCCTGCGCTGGGAACGGCGAGAGGATGGAAGGACGAGCCCTACGGGAAAAACGCTGGATGATGAGTTACCTTGACTGCCGGATGAGTCACCTCTATGTTATTGGCCAGGATATGCGACAAATCCACCTGGGACAATAATTCGGCGGGCTGTCGTGAGTGGTGCAGGGCGCGGAGAGGCTTTTCGTGGAAGGGGAGAGGTGTGCGCGTCTGCCAAGTGCAAGGAGCTTCGTCGCCTGGGAGCCCGGCCGGCTCCCTCTTTCTGAGGGGGCACAACCCATCCCCCGGCCGTCTCCCTTCCCCCGGCCGTGTCCCCTCCCCCGGGCTGGGGTGGGACTTGGCCCCTGGGGAGGGTGTCCATCTCCCTCTGGAATTGGTGTGTGGCATGAACAGACCCCACTCCCAGTGGCCGCTCATGCCGTATATCTGGCTCCCCCCTTTGACGTGCATGCCCTTGTCGCCCGTTGTCCCCCTCCATTCGCCTTCACTACCCTCCACGGCCATGCCCTGGCACGCCCTTCCTCCTGTCGCTACTCCCCCCCCCCAGTCACCCGCCCCCCCCCCCCACCCCCACTGGCAACTCTCCTCGCCCCGGCCACCGCCTGCTCACCCGCTCCCTTTTCTTGTTCCCGCCTCGGTTTGCCCTTGCGTATTTCTTTTCCCTCCCTTCTCCCCTCCGTCCAAGACGTCCCTGCGCTTGTGCTCGGTGCCGGCGGCCATGTTGCGTCCGCGTAGCGGCTGAAGTTGGCGTCGTGGCTCGCTGCGAGGCGGGCGTCTCTCCCGTCGACGGTGTCGGAGAGCCAGAGCTTGAGGACGGGCGTGGGGCGGGGGGGCATGGCGCTCGGATGCCGGGGGAGCAGGGCGACAGGTGTCTGGGGGTGTTGAGGGGTTGGGAGTTGGTGGTGCTGTGGTGGTGGCTGGGGCAGAAGCCTGGGAGTGAGGGTGGAGGGGGGGGAAGCGGTTGGCGATAGCGATAGCGAGGCGATGACGGCGTGGATGAAGGCATGCGAGAGAAGGCAGGACGAGGAGGGTGAGGAGGGGAGGGCGGCCCTGGTGCAGGTTCGGGAGTGAGACGGTAAGGGAGGGCTGAGGCTGGGGGGGAGGTGGGCAGCGGTGTGAGGGGGGAGAGGGGGCAAGCGGGGTGGTGTTCGCTGGGCGGCGACGGCGGAGCAGCTCAAGGCGTAGGAGAGGGGATAGGGGGCGGGTGGTAAGGGGAAGGTAGGGCGGCGCTGGTGCAGGCATGGTAGTGAGAAGGTGAGGTGGGGAGGAAGGAGGGGGTGAAGTAGGTGGCGGTGAGTAGGTTAGAGTAAATAAAAGTCACGTTGTCGATGTACCGTACAAACTAAAGTACGCAGAACCCGTCAATATTGAAGAGAGCATGCGCAAAAAGAAAATGTCACGCTGCTCGTGTGACAGCCAATAGGATCGCTGGGTTGTGGCATTCTCAGAGGCCAAAATACCTGGATATTCAGTTAAGACGACTCGATCGTCAGCTCAGGCCACCCGATTATCCCGTCCTATTGACTGCTTATCGAGTTAAAACTGCCCTCAAAGGCAGTCGTTTTTTTCCCGTAGGGGAGGGGCGCCGCTGTGGGTGCCAGTGGCCATCTACTGGGGAGTGAGTGACGCCGCTGGCTGTGGCGGCAACCCGACGGGGGTTGTCCCTGCAGCTGCTTCTGACAACAAATCGGTGGAGCTGGGAGCGTCCCCGTTGCTGCCTTCAACATCAACTGTAGCGGGGTTGACAGCCCACCCCCAACCACCCACCTGCCACAACCTGCACGGCGGCGGGCGGCCGGCGGGGGGCCGGTGCACACCTCTCCCCCCCCCGCCCCCCCCCCGCCCCTCCCTCGCACTTGCCTTGCCCCCCCCCGCAGCGGCAGACTGCAGGAGGTGGCTGGCGAGCCGCCACTTGCCTTGCCCCCCCAACATGCACGGTGGCGGGCGGCGGGCGGCGTCCGGGAGGCGGCTCGCCTCTCCCACCCTGCACTTGCCTTGCCCCCCCCCCCCCCCCCCCCGCACGGTGGCGGGCGGCCGGCGGGGGGCCGGTGCTCACCTCTCCCCCCCCTCACCCTTCCGCCCTGCTCTGGCGGTGGCGGGCGGCGGGCGGCGTCGGCGGTGACGAGTGGCAGGTGGCGCCGGAGGTGACGAGTGGCGGCCGGCGGCCGGCAGAGGGCTTGCCACCACGCAGACCACGGTCAAGGATCTCGTCGGCTGTGGTGGTGGCGGCGGGGAACCAAGCCCACCGGCCTGCCCCCGTCGGTAATGGCGATGGTAACGGCGGACGCGGCGGCGGACGCGGCTGCGAACGCGGCGGCGGACGCGGCGACGGTCGGGGCGACGGACGGGGCGGCGGCCGGGGAGGCCGTGCTGGCGCCTGTCGCGGTGGCTGCAACGGTGATGACAACGGCGGTGGGGGTGGGGACCCGCCCGCCCCGCCCCCCCCCTGCCCAGCTCTGTGTTCTCATGGAAGCCGTTCATGAGCGGGAACGCGAGCTGTACGAGGTCTACGTTGTGGACGCGGATCCAGCGCAATCGCGCTTCTGCTGCGCGCTCCAACATGAGGCGGGCTGAACGGCCCAGGCGGGCAGCAGCCGCAGCTGCGGGCGCTGCGGGCTCTGAGAGCTCTGGGGATGGGCAGCCCGCAGAGTGAGGCCAGGGGTGGTGGGTGGCCGGGGTGCGGGGTGGGGCGGCGTGCCGGGCGGGTGCGGCGGGGCGCGGGGCGGAGGGGGGGGGGAGGGGGGGGGGCGTGTGGCGGTAGCACTCCCGCCGGGGTGAGCACTGCCCATGTGGCGGTTACACTCCCGGCGGGGTGAGCACTGCCTGTGTGGCGGTAGCACTCCCGGCGGGGTGAGCACTGCCTGTGTGGCGGTAGCACTCCCGCCGGGGTGAGCACTGCCCATGTGGCGGTAGCACTCCCGGCGGGGTGAGCACTGCCCATGTGGCGGTAGCACTCCCGCCGGGGTGGGCACTGCCTGTGTGGCGGTTACACTCCCGGCGGGGTGAGCACTGCCTGTGTGGCGGTAGCACTCCCGCCGGGGTGAGCACTGCCCATGTGGCGGTAGCACTCCCGCCGGGGTGAGCACTGCCTGTGTGGCGGTTACACTCCCGGCGGGGTGAGCACTGCCTGTGTGGCGGTAGCACTCCCGGCGGGGTGAGCACTGCCTGTGTGGCGGTAGCACTCCCGCCGGGGTGAGCACTGCCCATGTGGCGGTTGCACTCCCGGCGGGGTGAGCACTGCCTGTGTGGCGGTAGCACTCCCGGCGGGGTGAGCACTGCCTGTGTGGCGGTTACACTCCCGGCGGGGTGAGCACTGCCTGTGTGGCGGTAGCACTCCCGGCGGGGTGAGCACTGCCTGTGTGGCGGTAGCACTCCCGGCGGGGTGAGCACTGCCTGTGTGGCGGTAGCACTCCCGCCGGGGTGAGCACTGCCTGTGTGGCGGTTACACTCCCGGCGGGGTGAGCACTGCTTGTGTGGCGGTAGCACTCCCGCCGGGGTGAGCACTGCCTGTGTGGCGGTAGCACTCCCGCCGGGGTGAGCACTGCCCATGTGGCGGTTGCACTCCCGGCGGGGTGAGCACTGCCTGTGTGGCGGTAGCACTCCCGGCGGGGCGAGCACTGCCTGTATGGCGGTAGCACTCCCGGCGGGGTGAGCACTGCCTGTGTGGCGGTAGCACTCCCGGCGGGGTGAGCACTGCCTGTGTGGCGGTTGCACTCCCGGCGGGGTGAGCACTGCCTGTGTGGCGGTGCACTCCCGGCGGGGTGAGCACTGCCTGTGTGGCGGTAGCACTCCCGGCGGGGTGAGCACTGCCTGTGTGGCGGTAGCACTCCCGCCGGGGTGAGCACTGCCTGTGTGGCGGTTGCACTCCCGGCGGGGTGAGCACTGCCTGTGTGGCGGTTACACTCCCGGCGGGGTGAGCACTGCCTGTGTGGCGGTAGCACTCCCGGCGGGGTGAGCACTGCCTGTGTGGCGGTAGCACTCCCGCCGGGGTGAGCACTGCCTGTGTGGCGGTAGCACTCCCGGCGGGGCGAGCACTGCCCATGTGGCGGTTGCACTCCCGGCGGGGTGAGCACTGCCTGTGTGGCGGTTGCACTCCCGGCGGGGTGAGCACTGCCTGTGTGGCGGTAGCACTCCCGCCGGGGTGAGCACTGCCGACACGCAGCCGGGGATACTGGCGGGGGCGGTGGGCGCCGTGGCGGCGGTGTTTGGTACGGTGGGCGTGGCGGTGGCGTCGGGCTCAACCGAGCCGGAGGCGGCGTAGGACGAGTCGCCCGAGGGGGCGGAGGAGGACTCGCCGGACGAGGCGGCCGACACGACGGACGCACCGGGCTGAGTGGGTGGGGGCTGGGTGCCGTCGGGTAGCAGAGGGCAGGGTGGTGCGTAGGGAGGTAGTAGTTTCAATATTCGCATCGGCACCGCTCCCATAAGGTGGCCACCTTTGTTGGCATACAAAAGAAACGGACTTTTAACGCGCCCCCCCATGGCGAGCATGACGGGCACAACACAACGTTGGGGGCGCAACCATCCTGGGGAGGGGGCGGTCAAGGCCCCTATCCCGCAGCGCACCTTCTCCACTTGTCCGCCCCGTTGCCGTCACCCCGATCCTCCCCCCCCGACGCCATCGTCCCCGCCTCGCGACCGTGACGGACCCGTCACACACCCCCCCCACCGCCACCCTCCTCCGCTGCCGCCGCCGGCCCACTCCCCGACCTCCCCCCCCCCCCCCCCCCTGGCCCCCCCTCCCCCTGGCAGCAGCCACGTCAAGCGCGCCCCCCCCCCACCTTGCGCTTGGTGCCACGCCCCCCTCCCCCCCCCCCCCCCTCCCGCCCCGGCGCGGTCCGCCGCGCCCCCCGCGGGCGCACGGTCCACCTTTGCCCGCACCCGCGGCGCCTTGGCGCCGCCCCGCCCGCCGGCGGCGCCGCCCGCCCGCCGTGCCGCGGCGGTGGTGGCGCCGCCGGCCGGGTGCGCGCCGGCCGCGGCGGTGGCAGCAGCAGCGGCAGCGGCAGCGGCGGCGGCGGCGGCGTCGGCGGGGGTGGCGTCGCCAGCGTCCGCGGCGGCTGCCGCCTTGACCAAGTCATCAGGCGTCTCTGCGACACGTGCTTCGGGGGATGCCGAAGGCGGCGGTGCCTTGTCGGCCGGCGTAGAAGGCGCAGCAGTGGCCGTCTCGTCCGATATCAGCCGCACGAGGCCGACGAGATATGGAGTGGCGCCAGCGCCAGGCTCGTCCCGGTCACTGTCCACCAGCTTGAGGATACGGAAGCGCTGGACTCCGTCAGAGAGGGTCATCATCCGCCCGTCGGGCAGGTTATCCATGCGAGTCATTTCGGCTACGCAGCCGTAGCGAGCGAGTGTGCCAGCATCCTTGTCGTACATAACTGTAGGGCCAAAAGAGAGGAGGGGACCACATAGGGTAGGGGGGGGGGGGGGGGAGTGGGGAGCAATCAGACCAAGACGGAGAGCGTAAGCCACAAGAGAAATACAAACGTCAGTCGCGCACGCGAGGAAGGCAACGCGCACCACCCGTCTGACAATAGGCAGCGACCAGGGCACCAGACAAAACACGGCCGGGGGCAGCCACGCACAGCTGTAGTGGGACACATTACGTACCAATGCCAAACCGCTTGTCACCGTCACTGATCCTGTTAAACAGCAGCTGCAAATCCGCAACCGGCAGTGGATGACACGGGCACCAAAAAACACAGGAATCCATGCAGGGTCAGTGCCTCGGCACGCACGGCAGCGCCTCAGCCCGTGGCTACTGGCCGCGCTCTCCCCTTCCCTGTTCCCCCTTCACTCTCGCGTCGTTCCCTTGCCCCTTCCCGCCTCCACTGTCGTACCTGTTTCCCTCCCCTCCCCGCTCTCCGTAGCAGCCACCGCCCCAGCAGCCTCTCCGCCGCCACCGGGCGTCCCTTTCGCCTAACACCCCAGTTCACTTTGGGCGTCCAGAGGCTGCCGTCGTCGTTCTGCGCTTGGCCGTGCGTGTCCTCTTTGCGCTCTCTCCCCCCCCCCCCCCCCCCCCCCCCGCTCTCCTGTCGGCAGCGCTATTGAGTTCCTGACGCGGCCGCTGCAGCGCGTCCAATCTACACCCCGTGCTCGACAGGCCGACTGGTCTGGCAAGGCATCTGGTGCCCTGCCCCCTACCTTCCGCCCCCCTCGGCGTACCAGAGATGAATGCCGATGGGTTCCCCGTGGTCCCCGTCGGGGGCCACAGCGGCCATGTAGAAGCCGACTATGGAGACATTGGCGGCAAGCCCGCTGACGTGGTACGTTTTGGGGGAGTTCTCATGGATGGATGGGCCTGCTTACTTCGTACCTTTTGGTGGTCCTCTCGGCAGCAGCAGTGGCGGTCGCTGCGTGACGGCATGGTGCATGCGTGTGGACGAGGGCTTGAGGGCTGGGCTTGTGCTGACGGCTGGTTGTGTTCCCTTTCCTGCCTGCTGTTGGCCAACCCGCTGCCCTCCCCGTTTTCTTTTTCCTCTTTCTGTTCATTCAGCATCCTCGTCTGCCCCCCGCCCGACCCCCTCTCCTAGACGGACGACCAGTCCCTGTCCCAGTCCATGTCGCGCGTTGCGGCCGCGGATGGGACGGACATCTCCTTTGACCCCTACTTTGCCACCCGCGAAGACGCCAACCGCAACCAGTCGACCACGAAGTACAACCGGCAGCCGCTGACGCTCAAGTGGGAGGACCTCAAGTTTGAGGTCCCCGTCGGCCGCTCCGCCACCGGGTTGCCCTGCCTCAAGGGCAATGAGGAAAAGGGCATGAAGACCATCCTGTCGGGCTGCTCGGGGGAGATCAGACCTGGCGGTCTTTTGGCCATCATGGGCTCTTCAGGCGCCGGCAAGACCACTCTGCTCAACCTTCTCGCTGGTCGAGTCACGTCGGCCAAGGGCTCCCAGTCTACCGGCCGCGTGCTGGTGAATGGGGAGAAGCGTGACTTTTCCAAGTTCCGCCAGGTGGCGTCCTATGTGCTGCAGGATGACGACCTCTTTGCAGAGCTCACCGTCCGTGAGCAGGTTGAGTTTGGCGCCATGCTTCGCCTCCCCAACACCATGCCCGTCGAGAAGAAGCAGCTGGCTGTGGACCGTGTCATCACGGAGCTCAGCCTGTCCAAGGTGGCCAACACCAACATTGGCAACGAGCTGGTGCGCGGCGTCTCGGGTGGTGAGCGCAAGCGTGTCAGCATTGGCACAGAGCTGGTGACCAACCGGAGCATGCTCTTCCTTGACGAGCCAACCAGGGGGCTGGACGCCTTCAATGCTCTCAACGTCATCTCGACGCTACGGCGGCTGGCCTACAATGGCCGAACAGTCGTGACGACCATTCACCAGCCGCGGAGTAACATCTACTCGATGTTTGACATGCTGCTGCTGCTGAGTCAGGGGCGGGTCATGTACTTCGGCCCCGCCAAGGACGCCGTTGCCTACTTCTCCGCCCTCAGCTTCCACTGCCCGGCACAGTTCAACCCCGCCAATTACTTTATTGACCTCGTCAGTGTCGACAGCCGCTCCCCCGACGCAGAGGCGGTGACCAAGAAGCGGGTGGCAGTGCTGGCGGACAAGTACTCCAACTCGGCCCCCATGATCACCGAGTATGGGGAGGACTCGGAGGCGGGCAGCCAAAGGATTGCCAACGAAGCGGACACCCAGCTCCGCAAGCGCAAGTACCAAAACTCATGGTTCACCGAGGTGCGCTACCTCGCCGTACGGGCTTGCAAGCAGATGGTTCGGGAACGGACGGCCAACTTCTCCCGTCTTGGTCAAACCATCGTCTTTTCCATCGTGTTGGGCTTGATTTGGCTGAACGCGGGGCGCAATGACACCGCAGCCGATGCCAGGAGCCTCGTTGGTATCCTCTTCTTCCTCCTCATCAACCAGTGTTTTGGCGGCGCGGTTGCTGTCTAGCGGTGCCTCCCCGCCAGCGCCTCTGACTCGTGCCGTGCCGGCGGGCGGTTCCAGATCGAGGGATGGCTCCCCGTCAGGGCCAGGGCTGCTCCGGCAGAAAGCTGCTTCTGCCCTGGACTCGCCTGTTGCACATCTGGAGGGAGCACAGCCGGTGGGTACAGCAGAGTATGCGGTACGTTTGCCTGCTCCACTCTTTCGCGCTACTGCAGCTTACGGGTTTCGTGTATGTGCCTCCAGTGTCGCTTTTTTCCATATCTGCGGATGTGTACTGCTGCGGGGCGGTCTTCTTAAGGCTTTCTTGGTTCGCTGCATCCTACCTTCGTCCCTCCACATTTTATTTGGCTTACTGGCAAAACAGAATGCAACACCGAGAGGATGACCTGTTCTCGTCTTTGTTGCATATTTGCATCTGGTCCGCAGGTGACGCGCTTGGATGACCTCGTCAACTGGGCGCGCAGCAACTCTATGTGGCCCGTGACGTTTGGGCTGGCCTGCTGTGCGATAGAAATGATGCACGCTGGTGCCTCTCGCTACGACTTGGACCGCCTGGGTACCTTTTTCCGTCCATCTCCGCGACAATCTGATGTAATGATCATTGCCGGCACCTTGACCAACAAGATGGCCCCTGCGCTTCGCAAGGTCTATGACCAGATGGCGGAACCGCGGTGGGTCATCTCCATGGGCAGCTGCGCCAACGGGGGCGGGTACGTATTATTGTGTCGCCAATGCCCCTTCTGCGTTCGCCGCGGTAGTCGAGTGGCTGTGGGGTGTGCTCCATGTCTCAGCTGACAATCATGTTGTCTGGCGATTGATTGCGCCCCCCTTGCTTGACTTACTGACGCTTTGCTGTCCTTTGCTGAACTTCGTGAGCGTATTGACCGGCGCCACTCCTCTCCTGTGCTGGCTGCGGTTTGCAGATATTACCACTACTCTTACTCGGTGGTCCGCGGCTGTGACCGCATCGTTCCTGTGGACATTTACGTTCCCGGATGCCCACCCACGGCCGAGGCTCTTCTGTACGGCCTGATGCAGCTACAGAAGAAGGTGCGTCGCCAGAATACGATGCTGTCGTGGATGAAGAAGTGAGCAACCCGTTTGCACGGCTCTGCGCATTCGTTGCGCACTTCTTGCGGTCTCGCCCTCGGGGCAGGATGAGAGCGCTGCCCTATGAAGCTACATTGAGACACTCATCTGAGCCAGCAGTCTTTTCATAAGTTTCTCCAAATTTTATGCTCTTGCGTTTCCCGGGGCGCTTCCTCTCTAGATACCAGACGGGGCCGCCTTTGGGGCTGAGCACATCACGGTGTACTGTGCACAAACGTCCTCGTTGATGTCGTAACCGAGCGGGCTCTCATGAATTTTTTGGGTACGCAGCAGGGTAGGCAACGCCCGCTCGGAGCCGCCGCCCCTGGGCACAAAAACAACGACACGCAGCCCGCAAACACGCACTGGCGGAGATGGACCCGTACGAGGCGGCAAGCCGCAGCTGCCCCTCCCGCGCCCTTCCTCCCCGCACCCGATCCCAACTCATCCCACCCTTTCCCCCCCCCACCCCTCCTTGCTACATGGCATGCACCCCTTTCCCTACGGTCCATCGCCCTCCTTGCCCCTTCTACACCACCCCGCCGGACAGCCAATGTGCACCCCGCCCTCCCCTCCCCACTGGTCAGCGTCGCAACCTGCTCTTTGGGTGAAAGGGAGGGGAATCAGTTGGCCTTGCGCGGCCGCCTCATCTGTCCACCTCACAGTCCCGCAGGCGGAGAGTGTCCATCAGCACGGAAAAGGACGGCAGCGGCCCGACTACCGGCACCACGGGTACGAGCGACCGCGGCAGGGGGGCGAGCAACGCCGGGGGGGGTGCAGGAAGGGCCACTGCTGGTGTAGCCGCCGCAGCCACCAGCCCCTCTGTCGGGCGGCGACAGGGGAAAAGGGGGGGGGGCGGCTTGCGCGTCGGTACGCTGCCGCCCCGTGACACGCCGCCGCCGCGGCGGCGGATACCGCCGCCGCGGACACCAATGTCTCCGCCCGTCCACCCCGTGGGGGGCGCCGTCGTGATCGCTGGCCGTGCGGTGGCGCGGCCCGCCCGCCGCTGCAGCGGCGGCGGAGGCGGCGGTGGCGAAGTCGGGGTGGTCCAGCAGTGGAGCGGACCCCCCTGGCGGGCTACAGCCGGCAGGGACATCCACATGGGGGACGGCGGGGAAGCCCACGGAGTGAGAGGCGTTGCACCGCCCGTCGACGGCGGTGGCAGGGGGGACGTGCACCCAAAGGGACTTCCCGCCACCGCCGTCACACCGCCGAGCATCGGCGCCAGCACCGTCGGCCGTTCACTGGTTGCAATCCCCATGAGGGTGACAGCGGCGGTTGTGGTGCCGCGACGGCCGTGGTCACCACGGCGGCCGGCGCTTTCATCGTGGCCGCCGCGGGCGGGGCGGGCAGGAGCACCGCAGCCGCTGCCGCCGCCGCCGCCGCCGCCGCCGCCGTCTCCACTGCCGCCACTGCGGGGGGGGTCACGCCGCCGGCGGCTGCCCTGGGAGGGCTTGGAGATTGCCCCGGGAGGGGGGGGTGGCTTGGCCCGACGGCGGGGTGTTGTCACCGCCCGCCGCAGCCGGATGCCACACGCTGTGGATGAACAGAGGGGGAAGAGCGAAAGAGGTTTTGGTGAGCGGCGGGAGCAATAGCATTCGTGTATCCATCAGAGGTAGAAGGGTGGCGCAGACAAAATGTGACAGCGAGAGGACAAGGGAGTGGCCGTCAGTGATGCGGTTCGTATCTGGGCGTGGGCGGCCTCGCACCCGCCTCTTCTGCGGCGCCATGGCGCTCTGTGTATTCTCCGAACCACAACAGCGGGCGTGAGACCACCCCCTCGACCCCCCCCTGGTATGATGCCTCGCCGCAAGACCCATGTGCGTCTCGCGCAAAAAGGAAAACAATAAGACCCAAGCGGTCCTATGTACCAGAGTCAAAAACGAGAATAAAATGAAATAGAAATCTCAATACGCCAAGAAAAACAGACTTCGAAGACGTACCGTTGCACAGGGAGTCGAGGTCCCGGAGGCCGCTCCGCCACTGCGTCGTCGAGCACGTGCCGCACTCCTCGCACTTCCGGGGGTTGGACGGCCCGTGGCCACACTTGTCGGCAATGCGTGAGCGGAAGCGCCCACTCGAGCCGCGCAGGCGAGACGCGCCGCGCCACCCGCGACCGCCGTCGTCGCTGCGGCTGCCGCTGCCGATGCCGCTGCCGCTGCCGCTGCCGCTGCCGCTGCCGCTGCCGCTGCCGCTGCCGCTGTGGCCATCCCATTCTTCAGCGGCGGCAGACGCGGCCGAGCCCGCCCGGGAGACGGGTGATGGGGTGCCGGCAAGAGCGCGAGGCGGGCCCGCCGATGGCGCCGTCGCGGCCAGCGACGCGGGAAGCGGTGCCATCCACGGGAGCGGCGGCGACGACAACGGCAGGGGTGGCGGAGAGGGCGGGATGGGGCGACGATGGCAGGCGCCACTTGGGTGGGGAGCAGCCGCCCACGGAGCAACCCCGTTCCCTGCGATGGACGACGGCGGGGTGGCACCAAGGAGCACGCCACACCCCCGGAGCGGGGGAGCGCTGGGCGGCGGCGGTGCGCACATCCGTGGCATGGGAAGGGCGGGCGACGACGGCGACGACGAGAAGGCCGCAGCGCGTGCGCCAAAGGCGGGTGGCGCGGCGGCCGCGCACGTCTTCCAGGCGGGCGGCGGCGGCGTCCGGAGGGAGGGCGGAGACAACAGCGGCGGCGGCGCCTTGGACAGGTAGCGCGGCTCGTCCGACGCCGCAGGCGGCGGTGGCGCCTTGGACAGGTACAGCGGCATCGCCGGTGGTGGGGGGGCCGTCAGGGTGTTCATGGTGGCCGCTGGGCCCGAGAGGGGGGAGGCGTCCATGACGGTCGCGGCTTGAAGTGGCCTTGGCAGTGGTGGGGGTGGTGGCGACTAGGTGAAGCACGGTGGGGCAAGGTGACGTGCGTGGCTCTTTGCGCGAGGGGCTCCGTGGTTACAACAAGTCCGTCCCCGAAAGTGTGGACGCCAGGCGGTGGGCGAGCACCATGGGTAGCGGTGAGAGCAACAACAACAACAACGGCGCGCAACCCAGCCCCTTTGGCGGACGGAGAGAGGCAAGACCAAAGGAGAACGGCACGGACCAAAGAGAGTGCGGGGGATACAAGATGTGTGGGGGGGAACAGATGCGCCGGAGCGTGGGGCGGCCGCCTCGCTAGGCAAGCCAGGCACCTTTTCGACGTAGACTCGCCGGCGCCCCCCTCTCGACCGATTCACACCGACAGCTGACGACCGGCGACCGACACGGCGCCTGCGGGCATGGCCACAAACACCACTACCACCCCCTCCCCTTTTATACGCACGCCGTCCGTGGGGTGGGTGAAGACAGATGCGGCAGCCGCCGCGGTCGCTCGCCAAGGCACGAGCGAGCGTGGCGGGGGCGTGGGTGCCGGCCGTGCTGTCCCCGCGGCAGGCACCTGCGGCGGTGGGGTGCCACGGGCGGGCGGGCAGGGGGTGGACACCTCGACCGCCCGAAGGGGGGGGGGCGAGCGCTCGCCGCTGGCCTCTTCCGTTCCCCTTCGCCCCCCCCCGCCCGTCTTCCCCCGGCCGCTTTGCTTGTTTCAGTCGTTGCCGTTCCGCCTCAGACGCTCCCGCCCTCACCCCCGCTCACGCGATAGACACGGCGGGTGGTGGAAAAATAAGCACGCGCACAAGAGCCAGCACCGACGCGATAACGGATGGACCAGAGGACCCACGTTGCCGCCTGCCCCCCCGCCCCGCCGCGTACCTGCCTTTGACATGCCACGAGGCGGGGCGGGCGGGGGAAACCAGGCAGGGATTCTGAGGGCACTGTGGGGGTGGGGGGCAGCTGGAAGCTCCCACCACCACCACTACAATCACCTCCGCTCCCCACGCAAGACCTGCGTGGGCCCTCTCTTGCTTGAATGCTCGAGCATGCCCGGTGCAAGAAAAAAAAAAGGAGTCGTCCACTGGGGGGAAGGGGGCCGGCGGTGGGTGGTGGGCGGGCTCAGGAGGCGCTCGAGGCGCCGCCCCCGCGGCGGTTTCTCGTTGGTTGAATCTCCGCCCCTGGCGGGGGGTGCGCTGGCGGCAGCGAGACGGGGGGGGGGCGCAGGGGACGAGCGCCCAGAGGGGGGGCCGCCACGCGGCCACTGTCCAGTGACGTCGCCCCGCGTGGGCGGCGACCAGCGCCGGGGGAGCCGGATTTCGCCTTGACGGGGCGACGCGGAGGGGACGCGGGTGCGCCCACCTGCCGCGGGGCGAGCGCCGGGCCGTTTGCCTGCAGGTCGGGGGGGGAGGAGATGGGTGGGTGGCACTGCGGCACCCCCGCACACACCCCTGGCCACTGACGTCAGGGTGAGAGGGGGTGGGGGGGGGCCCGGCCCAACGCCGTCGACGGGTTTTGTGCTTGGGCAGTGCCGTAGAGAGGGGGGGGGGGGACGGAGGGGACGCGGTGGCGGCCCCGCGGCGGCAGCCCCTATCTTGTCCAGATGGCATCTCGGGAACTGTGGGGGGGGGGTTGTGGGGGGGGGGCGAGGGCGGCCGGAGGGGAAGAGCGGCCCGCGGTCAAACTCCACGGGTGGTTGGCCTCTGCGCGGCGGTCTGTTGGCGGCGCCCCGCTGGTCTAGACGCCGGGTTTTGGCTGCACGGGTCACCGCTCGACGCGCGGCGCGGCGGGCCCGGGGGAACAGCCAGTCGGGGGCGGGGGCTGGGAGGGGCAACAATCGCCATGGCTCGTCTGCATAAACCTGACAGCGGGAAAGAGAGGCTGGGGCGGCCGGCGCGGCGCACGGATCATCCAGCAGTGGGCCGCCACCACCCCCCCGCGGCGGCGGGCCACTGGCCAACGGCAAAAGTTGCATCATGCACCAGACGGGGGTGGGTCACGAGAGTGGGGAGGGGTCCTGCGCCAGCGCAGGCTCCACTGGCCATGCACGTGGGCGCCAGAGCGGTGGGCGCGGGGTGGTGGGAGGGTGGTCTTTGGTCCCGCCAGGGGGGGGGGGGGGGGAGGGGGGTCACCCCCAGCGTCAAGGATCGACCCGTGGGCGAGGGACCAGGAACGGTCAACGACGAGGACAGGCTATCGTGGTGGTGTGGCATCTGTTTAGTGGTGGAGAGGGGGGCGGCGACAAAGGGAGCGAAGGGGGCGGGGGGGGGGGGGGGGTGTGTGGGAGGAGGTGTCCGGGGCTCCGGCCGGGGGGGGGTTCCCGCCCCCCGCCGGTCCGTCACCGTGGCGTTTGCGGGTGCGCCCGCTGAGCCAGGGGTCGGGCGCGACAGCGACGGGACGTGTCTGGGAGGGCCCTGCTGCCAGGACACCCCGCCGTCGACGCCTGGCCAGCCGGTGCCAATAACCCGCCCGCTGTGGCCGTGGCTGCCCCGAGGGGGGTGGGGAGCGCAGCGCCAATCTGCGAGCGGCCGGGCGGGCTGGAGACTGCCGGCGGCACCACCCGTGGGTCTTACCGCCCGTCAGCCCGCAACTGATAGAGAGTGGCTGCGGCGGGTACGAGGTGGGGGTGGGGGGGTGGCGACGTGGACGCCCGCGAGGCGCCAGCTGCTGCGCTCGCAGGGAGCGCCTTTGGCGTACCCGCAACCGGCGGCCCGCCTCGTGGAGGCTGGGCGGCCAACGTGGCCGCGGCGGCCGCCACACGTCGTCATGGGCTGGTGGCCGACGACACACGGGAGAAGGGGACGGAGAGGAAGGTCCACGGTAGGAGAGGGGGAGGAGCGTCAGGGCCCTGGCCGCTCCCTGCAGGCGACGTCGGATGCGACTAAGGTCCCCCCAGCAGAGCCCCGCGAGGCGTCAACCACCTCCGCTTTCAGTAGTGGCGGCCCGCGGGGCGGTCCCACTTGCGGCTCGTGCACCCCTCGGACGGGTCGCGGACCCCTGCCCACCACAAAATCTGGGGGCACAAGCCACATCCCTCTGCCCCCGTGGCTCCTGTTGCGAGATGGGGGCTAGCCGACGTGGCTCCCGCCACCGCCACCCCTTTTGCACCGTCAGTGGGAACGAAGGGACATCACTCCAAGTGGCAAGTGCTCCCACCGCCGCCACCCGCCACCACCCGCCGCCACCAGCGCAACCGCCGCCGCCGCCACCGCAGCTCCCCCGCCTTGCCGGGTATTTCTTGTTTGGTTCCGCCGCCCCGCGCCGTCATGGCGGGGGGGAGCTCGACGAGCAGGGGAACGGATGGCGTGCGGACCGTACGGCACGCGGCGGCCCGCGGCGGTCTCTCTGCGTGTGGGAGGACAGCTGCCGGAAGAGGAGGGGGGGGGAGGCGGTCTGCGCGCCATAGCGCACGACGCGGGAAGGGGGAGGAGGAGGAGGAGCGTGGGGGTCTGGCCCGGCTGGCTGGCGATTTGGGTGGCTATCGCGCCGGGCGGCGCGTGACGCGATTTTGCTAGATTCATTTCAAGTGTTTGATCACTCGGCGGCCCGGGGGGGGTGGTACCAGCTGACACTGGTGCCCGACGGCACAGTGACGCCCCTAGCAGCCTCATGATGCCACTGCGGGTCCGATACAACGTCTGTCTCCAGTCAGGGGCAGGAGGCGCCTGGGAACAAGGAGGGACAGGTGCTCGACCGCAGGGTCGTAGTATTTCTTGAAAGGACATTAAGAACAGCCCTGCCTCTGACAGCCATGTTGGCAAGCGCAACAGCTTGATGCCAAGCACCTGCCTGGCGAGAAGGAGGGGCTCGCTGGGGGGAGTGTGAGACCTGCTGCTCGTCCTCTCACCATCGGTTTAAGGCTGTCGCTCCGAGAGAGGCTGGACCACGTCTGTTGCACAAGAGTGCCCACAGTGGCATGTACGTACGTATCGTGCGAGCGCGTCCCTATAGAGACAGCTTCGCGCCGAGTTCGGTCTGTAGACGACGTTCTCCACCGTGAGGGGTGCAGACCTGCGCAGTAGTTCTTTAGCTCTGAATTTCTGCTGTTCACGGCTGGCTATGCCAGAGCCGCCGAAGGGTCCACTACCGACTCCGCCGTACCGCTTGCTGCACTCTCTCCGCCAGTTGCATCCCACCCACCAATTGACGTCTCTGTCACTGCCGTACCACCAGTCAACCTTCTGGGAAAGCCTTGAATCGATACTCCTGCATGGCACCTACGCATATGGACACAGGCCGTCTGCGTTCCTGTCGAGCATTTTGAAAGGGGCTGGGGGAGACTGGCAAAAAGGACGACAGGTGCTCGACGGTAGGGTCCGCTGAAGAACACCTTAGGAACCGCGAGTGCTCCGTTCCAGCGCAAAGTGTGCGGTACGTTCGAAGCTGCACCAGCTGATGATGCGAGCGGCTCGATTCCACAGTGAATGACGGCTGGTGCTGATGTGTGGCAGATGACCCAGCTGGGCACCTGACTCAACAACCTGCGTCACTCCCGCGTCAAGACATGGGGTGGGAGGGACATGGGTCGCTTGGGTGTATGTTGCGAGTTGCCGAAAGCTATGTGTTAAGTGACGAGCCATTTTGCAGTTCACTATACGGAAATACATGTCGCACTAGTAGTTAGCGTCTCACAGTCTGAGAGAGTAGCAACATCCTGGCTGCGACACTTTGCGGAGACTTGTTGACCTAGACTTGACTGACACAGGTCGATCAAACCACAAGTACAAGCAGTCCGAAGGGTCGAATGAATTCGGGTACTGTCTGGGCCAATCAGCAGCGCGCTTGCATCGGGGCAAGTACGGAACCACGTCGTTCCACAGATTGGTCGAGAGGCGTGGCGGCGGGTCTGAGGCGGGAGGAGGGGTGTGCCCGAAAAACGACTCCCGCACCTCGTGTGCCTGCTGGCCAGGCCGTGTGGGCCACACCCGCGCACCGTGCGTGAGCATTGTTGTTCTGGTGACGACCCCAGCCTGTCCGCGGCCTTCACCGCCAGCGCGGCCGTTGGGGCCTCTGGGCTTCTACACCGCGCGCTGCGCCTCGGTGCATGGCCCGGGGCCGCCCCCGTAGGTGGTGTGCCGACCATGCGTGATCATGAGCCAATATGTCAACCGATTCTTCAGCGCGGTGGGGTCAGCGCTCGAGTTCAACGCCGCGACGCTGTCGGGGGCTATCGACATTATCGTGGTAGAGGACGACGATGGCGTTCGGCGGTGCTCCCCGTTTCATGTGCGCTTTGGGAAGCTGCAGCTGCTCAAGTCTCGCGGCATGGCCGTTGATGTGTGGCTGAACGACGTCAAAACTGACCTAACCCTGCGACTAGGCACGGCCGGGGAGGCCTACTTTGTGGCCCCCGAGCCAGACGCGGTTGTCACTACGACCACTGCCTCTCACCCTTCGTCGCCCCCTTTGCCAACTGACGAGCAAGGGCGGCCCGCTTCACCGCCAGTGCAAGCTGGGTCCACGGATGGCTCGGGGGCTGCCCCCACGGTGCCCCTTCAAGGGCGTGACCAGACATGGCCCGCGGCGGATGGAGCCAACCGGCACTCGGACGTGACCGCGGTTGTGCGTTCGGACACGGACGCCCTTGCGGATGCAGGCACGAAGCGCAGTGGGGACGCGTCCGTAGACGCTTCCGCGGTCGAGGGTGCGCCCACCTGTGCAGAACCTGGAGCCAAGGCTACGCCTATCGGTGCAAACGTGAGTGCGGGTGGGTGTGCGAGAGCCGGCTCGGAAGTGGTCGTGCTCTCACACTCGGATGGTCAAGGGGATGCTGACGCTGGTTCAAGTGCTTGTGTTGCTGCTGACCGCCGGGTTGTCCCAGCGGTGGACGCGACTGCCAGCGTGGTTTCCGAGGTGAGCAACGCAGGTGCTGGTGCTGGTGCGGATTTCCGGCTTGATGAACTGGCGGGTGGTGGCAGCAGTGGGGGCTCTCTGGCCAACAGCGCTGGCAGCAGCAATAGCAAGCAGCAGCCCGATGCGGATATCCCGTTGGATGGGGCGGGCCCCCGGAGAACACCCGTCGAGCCACCCGGCTTCGTCGCTGGGGATGCGTCTCCCACTCCCTCGCCACCATGTCCAGAGGAGGATCCGGCAGCACACATCCTGCACTTCCAGCGCAGCATGCGCCACCGGAGTGCGTCCAAGTCGACCAGCAGGAGGAGAAGAAGACGGAGGCGATCGTTGTCGCAGCCCGCGTTGCCTCGGTCGCCGCTGCAGAGCCAAACCCGTGGAGGGCACATCCGCTGCGCCTCCAGCGTCGACCCGTCTGTTCGCAGTGTGGCCTTGAGCGGAGACGAACGAACCGAGTCATTGTCTGCGCCGCTTACTCGTCAGTTATTTGTGCGGGACGCGTCGTCGGGCTCTCTGGTCGTCCGGGACGTTGTGGAGCAGGACGCAGACGATGGGAGCCAGGGCTCGTCTGCCGGCGAGGATGTGCTTGCACTTTCCCTATGCGGCAGCTACATCACCCCTGGGCTGTCGCATGAGGAGGTCATGGCCATCTTTGAGCAACATCGGGTAGCCTACTCGGAGTTTGCTGCGTCCCCGTCTCGAATCTTTGCCAACGCGGACCTCCGCTGCATGGTGGACCGGCGGCTTGTGCCATGGGCCATTGCGGCCCCGTACATTGTGTCAATGCTGGCGTATGGAGTGCCGCTGGACCTCGATCGGCTGACCTCTCCGTGTGGAACGGGCGCGACGGCGGATGTGAGTGAGGAGCGGAGGGCCGTGCTGGAGGCGGAGGCCAAAGACGCTGCCGCAGCCGCCAAGGCCGAAGCGGCCGCGGCTGCGCCGTCATCGGCAGACACGGAGCCGCGTCGCCGCTTTTCCTGGTTTGGTCTTCGCTCCTCTTACTCCCAGTCGGATGTTGGTCGTGGCCCCGAGGATGGTTCGGGCCCTGCCGCTGCGTCAGAGCAGGCACCGGCTCCTGGTCTGTGGAGTAGCGTCACGTCGGCAGACGAGACTGACCGGTCTTCTGGGGAGCGCCTGGTCGTGCAATCGGCTTCCCTCTCGACTCCCTCCCCATTGATGGACGACGACGACTCGTCTGAGGACCTCGACGGTGGCGACGAGGGCGTCCCCGATCAAGGGCACCGCCGGACGACCAAGCGGGAGGTAACGGGTGCTGTGGCGGCGGCAGTCAAGGGCGCGGTGACCCACCCGCTGCACCCGCTGTCAGCTGCCGACGCCGCGGCCACTGCGGTGGAGGTTGCAGTGGAAGGCGGGGAGCTTCTTCCCCGTGGGCGCCTGTCCATGCGTCCGACTGCAGCCGAGCTGTCTGTGCTCCCCCTGCGGCCAGGGGATAATGACGTGCGGTTTGTGGTGCGGTCGACCCTGCAGGGCATCCAGGAGGTGTCTGCCAAGCTCTTTCTGTGGCATGCTGACGACCGTGTGGTCGTTAGCGATGTGGACGGCACGATCACCCGGTCAGACCTGCTGGGCCACCTGCTCCCCCGGGTGGGCCGTGATTGGTCGCACTCTGGGGTGGCTGGCCTCTACACCCGCATTGCGCGTAATGGTTACAAGATTGTGTACCTCACGGCGCGCCCTATCGGCCAGGCCGCGTCCACGCGCGCCTTTCTGGCGTCGTTGACCCAGGCGCGGGGCCAGCAGCTGCCGCTTGGCCCACTGGTAATGTCCCCAGACAGGCTGGTGGAGAGCCTCACGCGGGAAGTCATCCGGCGCACCCCGCACGAGTTCAAAATTGCGGCGCTGCGGGACATCCAGCGCCTGTTTGTGCCAGACGAGGACGAGGACGACGCGGAGGCGCCCGAGAACGAAAAGGCGGTTGTGGCCAAGGAGGTGCGACCTGTCCACGAGGATCGCGTCATCCCGTCGCAGCCGGCAGTGGACGAGCCGGCGCCGTCGACGAGCTCGCCCGCCGACGGCGCGGCGGCCTCATCGTTCCCCCCGGCGGCGGAGGCACCCCCTGGGGCTCCACCCAGGGGGGGCCCACCCGGGGTGGGCATTCGTACGCGCGCCACGTCCGCAACGGGCAGCGGGGCGGCGACGCCCGAGCGGACGGGCGGCAGCTCGTCGCTGTTGCGGAGCCTGTCCGAGGGGCACTATGGGGTCAAGCAGCTGGTCTCGTCTATTCCCGCCATCTCCCTCGGGCCTGCCTCCCACGCGACCGCCTCCCTGGCTGGCGAGCAGCTCGCCAAGCCACCCGCACCCGACAACACCCTCCGCCCATCCGCGACGGGTCCGCTCCCGTCGTCGTCGGCGGGTTCGGGGGGGGGGGGGCTCGCCGCGTCGGACCGCCGGGAGCTCCAGTCGGTGGCGGCCGCCCGGTCTCGGTCGCGGCGACCGTCGACGCCCTTTCACGCGGGCTTTGGCAACCGCGCCACCGACGAGCTGTCCTACCGCACCGTCGGGCTGCCGCCGCAGCGCATCTTTACGATCAACCCCGCGGGGGAGCTGGCGGTCATGAACGCCCTGTACGAGTCGACGTGCAGCTACAGTAACCTTGAGGACCTCGTGGAGAGCGTCTTTCCCGACGTTGGCGTCCGTCCATTGGCTCACGGTGGCGGCACAGGTGGCGGTGGCGGCGGTGGCGGCAGCGAGGGTCGTAGCGGCGGCGGCGGCGGCAGCTGGGGCGGCGGGTTCGGGGCTGGGTTTGGCGGCGGTGGTGGGTTGGCCGCCGACCGGGGTGGCCCGCCGGCAGTGGTGGCGCGCGCGGTTGCCGCGAGTGACTCGTACAATGACTTTCACTACTGGAAGCCGCCGCTGCCGTCGGTGGCGGTGGACGAGTTTGATAGTCTTTTGTGAGGCGCGACGGCGCTCTGCTCCCTGTGTGCTCCTCCGCTGGTCATGGTTAGCCCCGCATCCCTTGTTTCTTTTCTTCTTTGTTGTTGCTTGACCCGTGTGAGCGCGCCTTGCCTTGTCTCCTTCCCCCGAGTCCCCGCTTGCCTCCCTGTATATTATTCTGCACGCGGCTCACGGGGAGCGCGGGGAGCGCGCTCCCCATCCCCGCCCATTCCCTTCAAAAACGGTCCGTCGCCCAGACCTCCAAACCCCACGCCCACACGCGCGCCTGTGGCGCGCGTGTATACCAATGCCAAGCCGCCACCGCCCCCAACCCCCAGCCCTCCCCCCCCGCCGCGGCCCCCTGCAGTACGGTGCCGCCGCCGCCGCCACCCCAATCGGGGCGGCAGCGGCCCGACGGCCAGCCTCGCTCGCAGCCACAATGCCCCCCACAGTGGGAAACTGCGGCCGACCGCGGATGCGGGGGGAGGGCGTCTCCAGTTTCCGCACCCGCGCCGCTGGCCTACCGCGCCTACGGCTGCTGCCGCCGCCGCCGCCGCCGCCGCCGCCCAGAGGCGACGGCACCGACCGGCGCCTGCCCACCCTCGGCGACGCGGCGGCCGGCGAGCGACGGCCGTCGCCGCCGCAGCGTCGCCCGTCGGGCGATGCTGCCACCGCCGCTTCCACCAACGCGACCGCCACACACACACACACACACACACACACACCCCGCCCAGGGGCGCGTTCAATGCAAAGGGGGCAGCGGGGGGTGACCGGACGGGTGCCCCCGCCCCGCTGCAGGGAAGGCACACCGCCCACAGCGCCCGCGCCGTCTGCCGAGAGCAAAACGCCCACGGCGGCTACGTCACGTTCGTAGGCGGGGGGGGGGTGAAAAAGAGGGGGAGGCGGGCACACACACACGGCCAACCGCCCCGGAGGGGTACACGCCGCATTGTCACGGCACCGCGGGGGGGGATGCGTCGCCGCACCGCGGGGGGACCTCATCGCCGCACCGCGACGGGGACGCGCACGCGCCGCGGCAAGGCGCGCGGGCAGAGGGTGAGACCCGGAGGCGGCGGCAGCCGCGTCTCCCTCCCCTCCCCCCCCCCCCCCCCCCCCCCCCCACAATAACAACTTGCACGACTGCGGCAGCAGGGGGCAGGTGGCTGTGAGTCCTCCCCCTCGCCGGCTTAGCGGCAAGGCGCGCGGGCAGAGGGTGAGATCCGGAGGCGGCGGCAGCCGCGTCTCCCTCCCCTCCCAGCCCCGCCCCCCCCCCCTCTCCACTATAACAACTTGCACGACTGCGGCAGCCGGGGGCAGGCGGCTGTGAGTCCTCCCCCTCGCCGGCTTAGCCGCGGCGACGACCCGGGGAGGAGTCCCCCCCCGCGTCCATGGCAGCCACGACCGCGTCGCCGACGCGGGTGCGCACCACCCCCGGGTCGGCCACCCCCGCCGCCACGTCGAGCACAATCTTGCCGTCGGCGGCCAGCTGCAGGGCGGCGAGGAAGCGGCGGCAGACGTCCACCTTGGGCGCCCCGCCAACGACACCCGACAGGGGGGCCTTGCGGCGGCCGGGCGCAATGGCGGGGCCACCGCCCGGGGAGCGGCGGCCGGCGTCCTCCCCCGACTCGCCCGACTCGTCCTCTGCGCCCGACGCGTCGTCGTCGTCGTCATCGTCGTCGTCGTCGTTGTCGCCGCCGTCGTCGCCGTCGTCGCCGTCGTCGCCGTCGTTGTCGTCGTCACGGTCCGCAAACGCGTCGGCGCCCGGCGCACCCGCCTCCTCCGCCGCCGCCGCGGTGGCGAGCGTCCCAAACCGGACGAGCACGTCCACCCCCACGGCGGCGATATCAAACGGCGGCCGCACCGCCTCTGCCTCGAGGGCGGGCGTGACGCGGGCGGCCCACTCGGACACCCGCGACGCGAGCGCGGGGTCCGCCGCGTGGCGCTCCCACGCCGCCGCCGACTCGGCCACGTACCGCCGGCAGGCGGCGTCGTAGGCGGCCGCCAGGCTCCGCACCGCGTCCTCCGTCTCGTCGGCGGCGGAAAAGTCAAAGTCGGGGGCGTCAAACGGGTTGGTGGACCCACCGCCGCCGCCGCCACGAAACGGGGAGGAACCACCCCCCCCCCCCCCGCGGCGTCCACCCCGCCCAGGTCATCATCCCCATCAGGGTCGCCGCCAAAGACCCCCCCTTCCCCAGCGTACGCGTCGTCGTCGTCGTCGGCGAAAAAGTCCCCCTCCTCCAGCCCATCGTCCGCGGCCGCCGGCCCCCCAGGTGCGGCCGACGCTGCCGACGCTGCCGCCGCGGCGGCGGCGGCGGCGCGGGCCCGCGCCAACGCCACCCGCCGGCGGGAGGCGGCCATGGCGGCGGCGAGCGCGCGGACGGCGGGCGCCAGCTCCGCCACCCCCACCCACCGAGGGCCCCGGCCGGTCGCGGGGGGGGGTGCACCGAGAGCGGCGGTGAGGAGCCACCCACACGACGTCATGTCCGCGGCAAGGGCGCCCAACAGCGACGGCACCGGCGGGGACCCGCCGCCGCCGCCGCCGCCGCCGCCGCCGCCGCCGCCGCCACCACCACCGTCGAGCGGCGGCCGCCGATAGGTGATGGCGCGCCGCAGCGGTCGGGACGGCGCGGCGGGCCGCTCGTGGGGGTCGTACAGGCGAAAGTCCGCCACCGGCGGCCGTCTTGGCAGTGGGGGGGGCGGGGGGGCACCCCCACCGACGCCGGCCGCGAGCGCCGCGGCGGCGGCCGCGGGGTCCCCCCCGCCGTCGGGCGGACCACCAGCCCAGCCGCCGTCACCGGCGTCCACATCCATGGCGGTGCCATCGACGACGCCGCCGGCGGGGGTGCCCCCACCAAAGTCGGCGGGCCCGTCGTCGTCGGCGCCCCAGTCATCGCCGCCGCCGCCGCCGCCGCCGCCGTCGCCGTCGCCGTCGGCGGCGGCGGGGTCGCTAAACGCGGCGATACCGCCCATAAACCAGCTGTCGCCGGCGGCGGCGGTACCGGCGGCGGGGCCCAAGCCGCCAGCGTCCCCCACGTCCTCGTCCAGGAGCAGCGCCCCCGACGGGTGCACCGTCGCAATGTCCATCCGAAAGTCGCTGCTGCCGCCGCCGCCGCCGCCGCCGCCGCCCCCCCCCCCCCCCCCCCCGCCCCCCCACCCCCACCACTGGCGGTGGTGGCGGGGGTCTCCCCCCCGCCACCCCCGCCAACCACCCGCCGCACCGGCTGGGGCGGCAACAGCGCAATCGGCACGACGGGGAGGACATAGTCGCGGCCAATGCCGGCCACCGGCTTTGGCGGCGGCAGGTCCAGGCCGTCGCCCGCCTGTGGGAGGCTCCCGTCCAGGGGCCCCCACTCCACCTCCACGTCGTACAGGTCCCCAGCCGCCCGGCGGTCCCTGCCGCGGCCGCCGCCGCCGCCGCCGCCGTCGGCGCCCGCGTCACCGTCGGCGACGCCGCCGCCGCCGCCGCTGCCGTCGCCGTGGGTGCGGAGCAGGTCGAGCGCCCGGAAGACCAGGGAGTAGAGGTGTTCCACCTTGCGTGCGTAGACGCCCGCAGAGCCCTGCACCAGCAGGGCGGCAGTGGTAAAGTCCGTGGCGGACAGCGCGGCCTCTGCCGACTCAATGTCCACCAGGTACGACTCGAGCTCCGCCGCCACGTCCACCGCCCAGTTGGCCGCCACATCCCGGATGGGCTGGAGGAGGTGCGCAAAGCGGCTGGGGGGGGGAGGCGGGTCCCCGCCGCCCGCGCCGCCCCCGCCGGTGGGGGGACGCATGGCGGGGAGCCAGGCACACCAGGCCGGGGGGGGGGGGGGGGGGGGGGGGGGCGGACGGGGGGGACGCCGCGGGGGGAGTCAGTCGAGGCGGGGACTGGTGTGCTTCCCACTTCGCGCGCGCTTGGCCTCGGACTGGATCGGTCCAAGGGCGCCCAAAAGGCACTCGAGTTTGCCCCGACGCAACTACGCAGAGAAAACGCACCACCAACTTGCATGAACTCTAAAAGTACTTAGAAGGAGTGCGACGACTTTGCCTCATGCAGTTTGGACAGGCCGAATAGTTTCGTACAGCAGTGCACTCTCTGGCGACGAAAAGGGGCTATTCTCCATGCGAATCATCGTGGGGGGCTGTATGTTCGGTATCGTACAGCAGCCTGAACAGAGCCGCAGCCGTGCGGCTTGATGCATTGCTGGGCTCGGCGGCAACACACCCTCCGCTTGGGCCTCCGCTTCGCGCCTCCGCCCTCGGTGCCAACAGGCGGCCGTCTTCCCACCGTCGCCCCGGCCTTCAGCACCCGTGACCAACCCACACACGCCCCGGCCGACGACGCTGCCTTGCAAAGTGACGACCACCTGCTTGTTCGCCGACGGTGCTGCCTCTGGCATCAACTGACGGCCGCCCGCGCTGCCCTTGTCGCGTCGCCCGCGTCCTCGTCGCGCTCCGCGGACCATCCCCACCCGGCCGCGAAGCCGCTCGCCATGAGCGCCGCGGCGTGGCCGCCATGCCTTGCGCCCATCGGGCGGTACATTGCGCGGGCGGCGGAGATTAAGGACGTCGAGCCCGTTGTCGCCTACTATTGTATGTTGGGTGGGTGGGCGGGTGGGTGGGTGGGTGGGTGGGGGCGCCCCTGGCGGTGCGCTCCTGGGTGTTGGAGGCGTCTGCGCGGCGACCGCCGTTCTTTTCCTGCAGGGGCGGGACGGCAGCTCCTCGCCGCGCCTATCGCGATATTGATGGGTGCCCATCGACCGCCGCCGTGTGGTGCCGCTCCCCCCCGGTCGCGAACCGTCTCTCACCCTGTTCTCGTGGGGCTTGGCTCACTCTTGTCGATTTTTTTCCATGGCTGGCGTGCTGCGCTCCCCCCCCGTCCCAACCCCCTCCCTCCGTGACCTTGTACCCCACTCTTTTTTTATCTTTTTTTGTGCCCCCACCCCCCCCCGCACAGGCCACCTGTACGCCCTCCAGCTGGGCCTAGAGCTCCGCGAACCGTCGTCCAAGCCCGCCACCGCCGCCCTCACCGCCCTCCTCGACACCATTTCGGCGCTCAACAAGACGCTCAACATCTCCCCCGCCGACGCGGCGGCCAACGCGCCCGTCGTCCAGGACTTTGCGTCGGCCGTCTTTGACGCGGCCGACGCAGAGGACCGCACCCGCGGGAGCGACCGGGGCACGGCGCGGGCGTTTTACGCGGCCGTCTGCTTCTTCGAGGTGTGCGGCTACTTTGGCCAGCTGCCCGTGCCCCTCGCGGAGCGCCTTGCGTACGCGCGGTGGAAGGTGGCGGATATCAGCAAGGCCGTGCGGGAGGGGCGGGTGCCCCGCAAGGGCGGGCCCGCCGACTGGCAGCGGGAGGAGGCGGCGGCGGAGCGTGAGCGGGAGGGCGGGCGGGAGGGCGGGGGGGGGGGGGACAGCAGCGTCGACGGGGACGGCCGGGGGGGGGGGGGGGGGGGGGGGGCGCCCCCCGGCCCCCCCCTCCCGCCGCCGGCCAGCCCACCGCCGCCGCCGGCGGGACCCGCCTACCCGTCGGTTGGTGGGGGGGGGGCGTACGGCGGGCCCAGCGGCGCGCCGCCCTACCCGTCGGGCAATGGGGGTGGCGGCGGCTATGGCAATGGCGGCGGCTATGGCGACGGCGGCGGCTATGGCGACGGCGCGCCCCGCTCGCCGCCGCCGCCGCCGCCGCCGCCGCCGCCGCCGCCGGCAGAGCCGTCGCCGCCGCCGAGCCCCGTCATTCCAGGGGACGATGGTGGCTTTGGCGGCGGCGCCGCTGCCGACGACGGCCGCGGCGGCGGCCGTGGGATCTATGGCGGTGGCGGTGGTGGTGGGGGGGGCGGTGGATACGGCGGCGGTGGGGGCGGAGGCCGCGGCGGCGGCGGCGGCGGCGGCGGCGGCCGGGGTGACACGGATGAGGAGTTCCCGTCGGCCCCCGCGCTGCCACTCTACCAGTCCCTCGCGACGCTGTCGGTCGGGGACGGGTACCACCCCGGCGGCGCCGCCGCCGCCGCCGCCTCGCGCCTGCCCCCCGTCGCAGAGGACGCACCCGCCCCCGCGCCCGCGGTTGGGGGGGGCGGTGCCGGCGCGGCGGCGGCGGCGGCGGCGGCGGCGGACCCGGCGGTGATGGGGGCGGCGCAAAAGCTGGCCAAAAACGCGGCCAGCGCGCTCGACTTTCAAGACGTGGCGACGGCGCGCCAGGCGCTCGCCGACGCGCTCGCGCTGCTCGGCGGGCCGCTGTGAGGCGGTGGGAATGGCCCGCGGGGGGGTGGGTGGGCGGGTGGGTGAGGGACTGCTTTCGGGGGGGGGGGGGGGGGGGGGGGCGCGTGGGGGGGGGGTTGGGCGTGGGGTGGGGGATGGGGTGTGGGGTAGGGTGGGGGAGGACGAGTAGTGGCGGAGGGGGGTTACGAGTGACACGGCTGCCTCCATGCCCCCAGCCGCCACCCCCCCAGCACTCGTCCTCGACTCTCCCTTCTTCCTTTTTACATTCTTCTTTTGTGCCTTTTTTTTTTCCCACCTCGTGGCTACCATGCCCCGTGGGCGCTACCACCCCCCCCGCGGCCACCTCCGCGGGGCTGCCGCGGCACCGCGGCCGCCCCGCGTGGGGATTTTGGCCCCCCCCCCGTGTTGCTCGGCTGCACCCCTAGGCCGGGGCAGCCAGCCTGGTACGTACGCCCCACCCGCTGGGTGCCTGGGCGGTCCTGCCTCCTGCCCCGCCGCCCGCTCTTGCAGTCATGGGCAAGCCGGGGCGCTCGCGTCTGCTGCTGCCCGCCCCGCCGGCGTCAGGGACGGTCGCCCCGTCCGACAGGTTAGCACCAGCGAAATGTATGTACAGTACATGTACATAGATATTTACCGCGGGCGGTGCTACCTCCTCCAGCGCCACGCCCCCTTTGGATGGGGTGGCCGAGGGTGCTCGTGCCTGCCTGCCGCCGGCGTCAAGGGCGGTCCCCGCCACCGCGGCGGGGGACCAGCAGCTGGGTGTCTGGGATGCTGCCGCCCCCTCCAGTCCATACGTACTGTACGCGCCTGCCAGCCACTCATGCCAGAGGCGGGTCGCCCCCGTCGCGCGGTGGTGGCGCCAGGTTGGGGTGGGTGCGGGTGCTGGCGCGGGGGAGGGAAGTAGGGGGGGGGAGGGGGGGGGGGGGGGGAAGGGGGGGGAGGCTGGGAAGGGGTGGTGCCGCAGACGGCTGCCAAAACGGGGCCCCGCGGCAACCTGCCCGGCCGCCCGCCCCCCCACCCGGCCGCCTGCCCGGCCACCACGCCCTCTGGCAACGAGGCCGCCTCGGCAGTGGAGGGCCCGGGGGGGGGGGGAGGGTGTGGGGAGGGAGGGGGCGCCGCCCAGTCCACACTGCCCAGGCGGCGGCAGCCACGCTGCGGCGGCGGCGAGGCCCTGCCGGGGCCCGCGGGGGAGGGCGCCATCCCCCGGCTGTCCGCCATGGGAGGGTCGCCTGGCCGGCGGGGGCGGGGGCGGCAGACCCCTTTGCCCCGCCCCCCGCAGGAGGCGGGGCAAAAGAAAAAAGGGAGAAGGGGGGAACCGCCGCCACGCGCGCCTTGCGGTGATGGCTGCTGCCGGCGACGGGGACGAGCAGCAGGCCGGTGCGCGGTTTGTGTGCCGCGGTGACGGGGGGGGGGGGGGGGGGGGGGGGGGGGGGGGGGCCGGGGCGGTCGGCGGACCGGCCGGCTGCGGCGGGCTGTCGGGCAGGCTCCTCTACTGCACTGTCCACGGGGGTGCGGCGGGGTGGCTGGCTGCCCGCAAAAGGGAGAGGGGTCCAGCGGGGGTGGCTGCCCAAAGCGGGGCGGTCTCGCGGCCGGGGTGGGGCCACGGACGCAAACACCGTGTGTCGTTGCCGGGGGGGGGGGGGGGGGGGGGATTGGTCCTCGGTGATGGGGGAGGTGGCGTTGTCCGCACGGCCGCGGCCGCGGCCGCGGTGCGATCAGCGCCGGTGCCTGCTGCACCTGCTGTAGCGGCGGGGGTGGTGGGTGGGGCGGGGGAGTGACGCGTCCCCCCGTCGCGCGGGGGGTGGCCAGACAGTGTGGCGACCAGTGGGGCCACGTCAACGGGGAGGGGGGGGGGGGGGAGGGGGGGAGGGGAGGGTCGTGGCCAGTGTGGCCATGACGGGAGCGGGGTGGGTGGGTTGCGTTTGGCGGGGGCGGATGCATCGTCCACCCTATAGGAGCGAGGACGGGGGGGGAAGAAGGAGCGGGGGGCGTGGGGGAAGGAGGGTGGCCGGGGGGGCGCGCCGGCCGGTGGGGCGGGTGCATGACGAGGAAGTAGGTACCCCCCCGTCTGTCGGGGTTGGAGGTCGACTGGCCGCGGTGACCAGTGGGGGGCCGCGCAGGGGGCCAGTTCCACCCCGAGGCTGGGGGGGGGGGGGGTGGGGGGTGGGGATCAAGGTGGACCATGACGGAAGCCACGGTGGGAAGGGTGGCGCGTGGCGGGGGTGAGGAAGGGAGCAAGCAGTGGCGGTGGAAGAGCTGGGGTTGGGGGGGGGCGGAGGGGGGGAACACGGTGGCGGGAGGATGGGGAAAGACAGCGTGGGGGGGGGGGGGGGGGGGGGGGGGGAGGGGGGGGGGGGAGGACCCATGGCGACCGCCGGGGGCGGCGCTCCCATCCACGCACCACCCACCCCAGCTTCCGCAGGGGGGAAACGTCAGTGGGGGCGCACCGGGCTGGGGGGGGGGGTAGTCGCGGGCAGGGCGAAGCGGGGCGCCGCCTCTGCCGTGCGGCCAGTGCACGCACCGTGTGGGCGCGTAGCTGACGACTGCCGCGCCTTGAGGCAGGCAGGCAGGCAGGCAGGCAGGCAGGCAGGAAGGCAGGCAGGCAGCGGGGGGGGGGGGGGGGGGGGGGGGGGTGCACGGCCGCCGCTCCCTCTTGGCGCCTACCTACCGCCACCCGGCCGTCGACGCTACCACCCACACCCCAACACCGCTGCCGCCTACCACCTCCCCCCCTCCCTCCCACCCCCGACTCGCCCATTCCCCCCCCCGCCCGTGGTCTGCGTTGCTGCCTGCCTGCCTCCGTGCCAGCCTGCCTGCCACCTCTTGGTGGGGTGGCCGCCATGTGAACGCCGGGGGGGTTGGTCGGCAGGCGGCGGCAGCGGCGGTGACTTGCTGTCAGAGCCGGGAGCGGAAGGCGGTTGGAGGCGGCAAGAGGTGGAGGCGATGGGGTGGGGGTGGGAGTGGGGGTGGGAGTGGGGGTGGGGGTGGGTTGGGGGTGGGGGTGGACGGAGGTCGGGGATGGTGGTGATGGGGGTGGTGGTGGTGGGGGTAGGGGGGGGGGGGTAGTGGTGGTGGTGGTGATGGTGGTGGGGGTGGGTGTGGCTCGACAGACGAGATACCATGAGGCGGGGGGGGGGGGGGGGGGGGGGTGGGGATAGGGAGGGGGATGCGTGGGACAAATCTAAGGGAGTGGGGGCGGGGGGCGGTGCGGGTGAGGAAGGGGGGGGGTGAGGGAATGAGTGGCAGGGCGCCCGGGGGGGGGGAGCCGGCGGCAGCGCGGGCGGCAGCAGGGGGGGGGCAGGCGCGTCGTGTGGCCACCGCCGTGGCCCCCACCGCTCCCCCGCCGGCCGGCGGCGCCGCGCCTCCCCCCTGCCCCGCCCCGCCCGCCCCGACGACGACGCACGCACGCGGCGCGTGGCCCGCCCGCGCGCGCCCAGGCCGCCCACCCACCCGCCCGCCCGCCCGCCCGCCCGCCCGCCCGCCCTGCCCTGCCCTGCCCTGCCCTGGCCGCCCTCCCCAGCGGGTTGGGGGGAGGTAGATAGGGCGGTGTGGCGGCAGGCAGGCCGGCAGGCAGGCAGTGACGCCAGCCGCAGCTGCAGCGTGTCGGTGGTCCGAGGTGGGGGTGGGGGGTGGGAGGAGGAGGCCGAGGGGAAAAGAGAGAGGAGGATTCGGGGGGGGGGGAGGGGCGCTGCCGTGGGGGGGGGGGGGGGGGGGGGGAGGGGGGGGAGGGGCGGTGGAGGTGTGCGGGTGTGTGTGTGGTCACCGTCGTGCGTCGTAGGGGGGCGCCGCCGGTATGGATGGTGGTGGTGGTGGTGGTGGTGGGGACAGGCGGCAGCGGCGGCGGCGACGGCGGTGACGGTGGCGGCGGCGGCGCCGGGCGGCGGCTGGGGAGGACCGCCGGGGGGGGGGGGGGGGGAGTCCCGCCCGGCCGCGTGTCTGCCAGCGGGCGGCCGTCAATGACCGCGCCAGCTGGAGGAGGTGGCGGGGAGGGGGCGTGTCCTCGGCGGCAAGGGGTGGGGCGGGGCGGGCGGGGTGGTCCCCACCTCACCTCACCTTACAATATCCCTTCCCCCCTCAACGGGCGCGCGGCGGCCGGTGCCCCCCCCCAGCCGGCCGGGACCCCCCCCCCCCCCCCCCCGGGCGCTTCTCCCCAGCCGCCGCCCGGCGGCGCCGCCGCCGCCCTCCGCCGCCCCGACCCGTCGCTCCCCGTCTGCCGGTGCCGCCTCGGGCGGCGGCAGGGTGCGTGCCAGCCAGCCAGTCGCCGGCATGCGGTCACCACGCCACGCACAGATTGAAGGGACGGGGGGGGGGGGGGGTGGGCACATGGCCCAGCCCGCCTACCTGTCAGACTCCTCCCCCACCCCCCCCCCCCCCGTCTCATACCACCACCCTAGAGGGTGGTGGCTACCACCACCCCACCATGACCATATCGCGCGGCGGTCGGGCGGCCAGCTATCCAGGCACACACCGGGGTAGGTAGATATGCCGCCCCCCGCCGCAGTCGCCGCTGTGCCCTCTCCCCCCCCCCCCCCCCCCCCCCCGCCGGCCGTGTGCGCACCGTCGCGGCGCGGCGGGGTGGCCGGCCGGCCGGTGACTGCAACGCCGCTGACGCACTACCGCGGCGTCACGGAGGGGTTGCGTCGACGCGGAGCAGGAGAAGGGGTGGTTGTTGGCCGCGGGGAAGGGGAAGATGGTGGGGGGGAGGGGCCAGGGGGCGGGTGGCTGTCCCCTCCCGTCGCGCTCTCTCTCTCTCCCTCTCTCTCTCTCGCTCGCTCGCTCGCTCTCTCTCTCCCTCTCTCTCTCTCTCTCTCTCTCTCTCTCTCTCTCTCTCCCCTCTCCCCGCAACCTGCCCACGCGACTGACCGCTGGGGTCATCACGCACCGCGCACGCTCCGTCTGCCCGCCGCTCCTCCACACGCCCGGCCGGGAGCGGGGGAAAACGCGCCCCGCCCGTCGCCGCGTCGTTGTGGGGACAAAAACGACGACGACGACGCGGCCGCCGGTGCGTCGGCGGGGCTAGAGGGGTATCCGACCCCGCCCCCCCCCGCCCCCTACCCCCGCTCTCCCCCCGTCCCTCCCTCTGCCGGTGGTGCTGCCGTCTGGGGGGCGCCGCCGTCGTCCTGCCCCCCCTCCCCCCCCCGACGCCACCCCCGCCACGGTGGAGGGGGTCCGCCCCTGGGGGTCGTGGTCGGGGAGGGAGGAGGGGGGGGGGGGGGGGGGGGAGGGGGGCTCCTCCCTGAGAGGGGCACGTCCAAGGAATATCCACCCACACAGGGGGGGCAAGGGAAGGGGGGGGGGGGCGTGTGGGCGGTGGGGATGGGGGGACAACGCGACGCGCGCCGCACCTCGCGGGGGGGGGGCGGCGGGCTGCTGCTCGCCGCTCCCGGCCGGCCGCTGCCATCCGGCACACGGCCGTGTGTCCACGGTGGGGCGTGGAAAACGCTGCGCGGCACGGCTGTACAGGCCATCCCCCCCCCCCCCACACGGACAGCCCCTCTCGCCAGAGGGAAAGAGGAGGTGAGGGGGGGTGGGGAAGGGGGAAGGGAGGGAGGGAGGGAGGGAGGCTCCTTAGATATGTGCGCAGGGGGGGGGGGTGAGAAGCATGGGGTTTGGTATTAATAGACCGAGCGTCGTCCACTCCCCGCTCTGCTCCCCCCCCCCCACCCCCCCCTTTCCGCGCTGCGCGCGCCCGCGAGCGCGCTCGCGCGCGCGTGCGCACGTGCGCGTGGTGGATGCGCTCGTTTCTCGCTTGACAGGCCGCACAGCAGACTCCCGGGCCCCCTCCCTCCCTCGCGTCGGTTTTTTTTTTTGGTTCTCTCTCTTTTTTTTCTTTTTTTTTCCTACCCCCTCTTGTTGTTCTCCATCGCTCTCCCCCCCCTAACGGCCTCGAGCGGCCGCCAACTTGGCCGTCGGCCCGCGCGCGGAGCACCTCTCTTTTTCTTTCTTTTTTTTTCCTTCTCCCCTTTTTTTCCTTTTTTTTTTTTTCTATCTTCATCATTCCTGCCCCTTGCTATGCTATCTAGCTAGCTAGCTATCTATCCACCTCTGAGTTGCGCATGCGGTTGCCTCTCGTGCCACCCCTCCTTCCCTCTGGCACACACACTCTCACGCGGAACGCTCGGGGGCACAGCAGCGGGTCTCCTCCTCCTCTCCTCCCCCCACCCCTCCCTGCTCTTCCTCTTCCCCGCCTGCCGCCCCCTCCCAAACATGCACCCTCGCCCCCCTCTGCTGCACCCTGTCCACTCCCACTCCTCCTCCCTGCCACGCATCCTGCCGTGCATCGGGTGTGGCAACGGCGCGTTGGCAACTCCTCGTCAACAACCTCCACGACGGGGGGGGGGGAGGGAGGGAAGGGGAGGGGAGGGGAGGGGGGAGGATAGGGAGGAGGGGGGGGGGGCGGGAGGAGGGGGGGGGGGGTGGGGGGGAAATGGACGGCGACCCGTGCACGATGCGTGGACGCGCGCGGCGGGCGGGGGAGGGTGATCGGTCGGCCGGTCACTCGACAGCCTGTAGGGGGCCGGTGAAGGGGGGGGGGGGGGGGGGGGGGGGGGGGAGTGGCCGCCATCCGCCATTCAGCGGGGGTGGCCACGTCGCACTCAGGGCTGGTGGTGGTGGCGGTGGTGGTGGTGGGTGGGTGGGTGGGTGGTTGTGGGTGGGTGGGTGGGTGGGTTTGTGGGTGGGTGGGTGGGTGGGTGGTCGGGTGGGTGGGGTGGGTGGATATGTACCTTCACGGCCACTTTCCGTGGCTCGCCACGGTCACCCTCGGCGGGCGCAGGGGCGGAGATGGACCGCGGTCAGTCAGCCGCAAGCCCCCTCTCTCCCCCCTCCTCTCTCCCCCCTCCCCCTCCCCCCCCCCCCCCCCCCCAACCAACCTCCATAAAACCCCTTCCGCTGCCGGCTGGCGCACACGTGTGTCAGCCTCTACTACCCTGTGGTGGTCGGGGGGAGGGGGGGAGGGGGGAGGGGGCGCTGCCGAGACTCTGTACCTAGGGCCCTCCCTGTGGCCGGTCGCGTTGCGGTACTGCAGGCTCCTCCCACACCCACCATCGTGCGAGGAGATGGCGTACGCATGGCCGACGGCAGCGGAGGTATGTATGTAGGTCACGAGCTGTTCTTACACGCCGCCCGTCGGCGGCGTGCTGCAGGGATTCCGTGTGGGTGGGTGCTGTGCGGAGTAAGGGGTGCTGTGCCAGGCATGGGGAAGGGGGGGGGGGGGGGGGGGGGGGGGGGGGGGGGGGGGGGGGGGCGAGGCGGAGCAGGGCGGAGCAGGGCGGAGCAGGGCGGAGCTGGGCGGGGCTGGGCGGGGCGGGGCTCGGGGACGAGACAAGAAAGAGCCCCCAAAAGAGGCTCGTGTAACGACGCCACGGCAAGGTCCGTCGACAGGCACGAATGAGACGTGGAAGGCCCGCCCCAAACTGTTCAGGAACGCTCTTCCATATTGGTTTTCCAGGTAGCACTAGAGGGGGGAGTGAGGGAATCAACCTATGTAAGCCGAGGTCGTTACTAGCGCCGGCACGAGGAGGGAAATGTTCAATTCATTGACTAGGAAAACCCCATGAAAAAACAAAACGGCGCACGACGGTGGGGGGGCCTGCAAGTGCAGGAGGGTGGCCGCAGCTGCTGGGAAGCCGCCCAAGCTGCTGGCAGCCGCCAGCCTCCAGGCCCACGTGACTGCTGCGGTGGGTCGCGGTGGAGGTGGGGGTGGGGGGGGGGGGGGGGGGGGCCGCAGCGGAGCGGAGGTCGTTGCGTGCCCCAGCTGGAAGCAAAGGCCGTTGGGCCACGACGTTGCAAACAGGGGGGTCGCGGCGCCCGTCGTCTGCAGAGGCTCCTCAGCACGGCAAAGGGGGGCACACGCCATGGCAGCCCGCCCAAAGCACGCCTGCCCGCCTGCCCGTCTGCCCGGCCTCGACCGAGGCAGACGGCTGTGCCACCGAGGCCCCCCTGTGCACTCGCACCCGTTTTTTTGCCCGTCCGTTGCAGTTCCACGGCCGACACCCCCTCTCACCCGTCGGCCCGGCCTGGCGAGAGCAGCAGAGGTTGGGGGGGGGGGTGCGAGGGGGGGGGTACCCTTGCGGGAGCGGAGAGTAAAAGAAACTCTCGCGCCCCACTTTTGCGAGGGGGGAGGGGGGGGGGGTGGTTGGGGCAGAGGTACTAAAGGGAAGAACGCCGACTGACTGACGATGTGTGTTGATGGCCGCCACCGTTTAAGGAGAAAAAAAAATTAAGGGTGTGGGGATGCCGAGTGAGCAGAGACAAGCCTTGAGACGGGAGGAAGACCGTGCCGCTACTCCCACGCCGGTTCGCTCGGGGGGGGCGCCTCGCGAGGTCTGCCAGGGGTTGGGCGCATGCGAAACGAACACCGTCCTGGGCTTGGCGGGTGGAGAGGCGTGCGAGCGTGGCCAGAACCAATGAAGGGTGGAGAGAGGGGCAGTGCAATGCGCCGTGACCACACCCACGGCGGGGATGTCGGGGTGGGGTCACGGACCCGTGTGCATCCGAGCATCTCTGCGGCAGCAGCTGTGGCTGGGTGGAGATTGTCGAGGGGATACGCCCCGCGGCAGGGACTGGTCATCCTCTGTTCCCTATCGTGGAAAAATCATATACGGAGGTTGTGAACCAGATAAACCCGAGTGTGAGGCGCAACTGTGATGTCAGTGGCTGGAGTGGCAAAAGGTGCTGGCCTGCGCCCGCGGCCGGCCGTCTCGGGAGAGAAAATGGTATCCACGTGGAAGAATCAGCGAGCGCTGGGATCTTTTGATGGATTGCTGACTTATCGATTTACGAAATCGTGACCGATTTTTCTCTAGCTTTGGCTGGATTGACTGTCGGGACCACCACGCGCTCTTGGGAAAAACCGTGAAAGAGCACCCGCGTTCTGTCCCGGGGGGAGCCTCACAATGAGCACCAGCCGTCAGAGCGCCCTTGCTATGAAAATGTTGGCTCGAGAGCGCATGTGCACTGCCCTGAAAATGCTGGCTCGAGAGCACATGTGCACTACCTCAACCCGCCACCCCTCATTGGAAGACCCGCGGTCGGCAGGAGTGGCGGTGTGGTCAAGGCGGCCCCGTACACACTCACTCAGCAGCCCGGTCAGAAGCACTACAAAACATCTCTCAACGTCACTCTGCGAGTATATAGTACAATACCACCCCCCGCCCGTCCCCACTATCAATGCTTACGCACCCGCTTGGCAGCAGCAGTCGAGGAGGCCGAGTCCGAAATCCGCACCATCCACACGCTCCTGAGGCACCTACCTCATCTGGCCGCCTTCATTCCGACGGGCTTGCCTCCAAGTCTCCAGGTCATTGGAGTAAGTAGCCAGAGGAGTCATCTGAGTTATTCTGATGATAGAGTGCGGTGGCGGGGTGCCCCCGCCCTGGGACAAGAGACTCAGTAGTCAAGGGTCCAAGCGGCGGGTGGGAGTGGGTGGAACCGAGACGGTGACGTCCACTCAGAAGGCGTGCACATTCGCGGCTTCATGAAGCCACAGTGTCATTGCCATTGGCAATGATGCCATGCTGCCGTCCTCAACCAAAGACTCACTTTGCAATCCTGCAAGATCAAAACTTCATTTAGCCAAGCGAACAAGAGCACACAACACATTTGAACTACCGGGAGAATATTGGTTTTTGTCAAAATGTTTAAGGCAAGATTCCTCACGTTGACCGGACGCAAGAGGTGACGGGATTGTGTTCAGCACGCAAAAAGCCAGAGCGGTCAGCGACGCAGAAGATTCGGGTACGTGCCACAGTGCCCGTTCATGAATGCCATCGAGAGAGGATCGAGACGTTGGCTGACTTCTGATGCAATCGTGGCCTCAGATCAAATGCTAGAGCCCCACGCTTGGAAGCCTGCGTGAACGCTTGACTGCTCTGCCCGTCCAGTCCGAACACTCTAAAGAGCCACAACGGTTTGGTCTTATCTCGTGTTCACTCTCCAGATTGTCGGGGAGGAGTACCCACCGCAGCAAAGAACCGTCTAAACGCGGTGTTGTTGGAGGCGAGGTTCGCCCGTGCCCCCGTACGAGTCGTGGAAGGAAGCAAGCGTTGTCCACCCCTCTGTCCGAGAGAGACGGCCGGTGGTTATCAGGTGCACAGCATGTTCGCCAGCAGTCCTGACAGTCGTACATCGTCTTTCATTAATAGACTCCCGGACCACCGTGAGTGGTCAGAGTGCGCCCCACCAACCTGGTCCGAGTGTTTCCCACCCACACTCGGTGTACATAGATCCGAGTACACTACGTTGCGTTTCGGGAGATGAAGGGAATATTCAATCAGCGCAACAAAACGTGTTTTGCTGTAGTTTTGATGCAGCTTTGAATGGATCGACTTTTGTGGACTTTTACGGAATCACACAATGAGTGGTGTGATCGCGAAGTTTTACATCAGCGGAGCGGTCCCCCGGCACCAGCAGTCTGAACGCTCTTGCATGTCAAGACACTTAGCCTTTGCGGCGCTCTCCCCACCCATGTTGCAGAACGCCGCCGAGGGCATGCGGCCGCCAGTGGCCCTCGTCGGATATGCGCCCCGTAGGCAAAAGGTCAGACAACCCAAACGACTTGTGGGAGGCAGTGGAGAAGACGAGGTGGACGAGCCAGGTGGGGCGGACCCGAGGGGTGTTCGCGCCGGGCGGGGCCCGACAGAGAGCAGCCGCAGGACCCGCTACCGATCTGTGCTGGTGAACCAATGGTCGAGCTGTAGAGTGGAGCGCGTGGACGAGAAGTCAATGACCACGGCCACCTGGCTGTGTTGTGGCAGACGTCCAAAAGCCGGCCAGAAGCGCTGCCAGCGTGCTGCTCGGACGGGATTCCGAAGCTTTCGAATGAAAGCTTTCTGGCAGGTGTCGAGATCTAATCTGTCCAACAGTGTGCAACAAAGGTTTACCAATGCCCGAAAGGCTCGCTGCGAGAAGCAGAACCAGAGCACTCGAATTTGGAATGTAGACATGGACAGAACGCTGCATTCGTTAGACAATGTCTCTTGAGCTAAGTGAGGCGGTTCATTTGCCATGCAGGCCGAAGATCACTTGGCAGACCCGAGACGATTCTACCACATTGGGAACAAGAGGGTCTGTAGATATATTTGGTTTTTCTTCAGTTGCGCCTGACTGCCCGTTAGTTAAGCAATACCTCCATCTCCATCCCACTCGGGGCGAAACAGCGCCCACTCCTTCTGGACGTCTGCGCTCCGCCCGTTTATGCGGGCAGCAATGTGATTGGCAGACAGGCAGGGGTGCGCCACAGCCGGTGAGCAGCGTCCCCCCGCCGCGTGGTACCCTGCCTCGCGAACTCGCGGGGGCCAGCTCAGCGCACACGCCGGGACTTCAAGAGGCCAAGCCTGTGCCAGACACGGGCCTCGCCCGTGCGCCCGCCCCCCCGCAGTCTCCGCGTGTTCCTCTATGGCTGCGCAGGCGGGCGCAAGGCGGGGGGTGCGTGGGGGGGGCCTGTGGGCAGGTAAGTGTGCCTTGTGTGCCCGTGCTCTTCAGGCCAGGCGGGTATTTTTAGGGCACCCACGCCGCCTGGGGTGCCTCAGAATGTGCGCGGAAACCCTCCGCGCATGTGTCGTGTGTCCGTCCCCGCCAGGCGCCTGGGGCAAACCACGTTCACGCCCCCCTACCACAGTCTCTCTCCCCCCTCAGACTGTGCGTGGGGGCGTTGACGACGCTACGCCCGGCAAACGCGACTGGCCCGGCTCCGCCTCGTCGCTCACGTCCAGCGCGCCCCCCGCCCGGCGCGCGCTCACTCGAGCCGGCCGACCCCCCTCCCAGCCGGACGTGCGGGTGGCTTGCTTGACCGGCCCGGGATGGCATCGCCCGTCTCTGTGCGCGCACGGGGGGGGGGGGGGGGGTCGGTGTGCGCGGCACGGCAGGAGCCCTGCGTGTGTGCGACGCCCCCCCGTTCCCGCTCAGAGGCGTTCATCAAACGACTGACCCCAGTTGGTGGGGTGGCCGGCCCACTGTGCCGGTAGTACAAGAGCCCAGCGGCTGGGACGCTCCAACTCATCCAAAGCCTTCCCCACTCAAAGTCATCTCATCTTCCATCCCTCCTCCTCAACCCACCCTCCACCTCCACCTTCGTCAACCAGCTCTTTCCGCAGCCACCACCTTCTTTCGCGCCTACGCCTTTGCGACCACCAAGCCCGGCTTCCCGTCTTTCTCGCTTCCGCCGCAACTTCTCTGCCGCTAAGCCGCTGCTCTACCCGCAGCCAGCCGCCTTTCTTGCGAGCTCCCACCCCCCCCTCACGCCACCATGATTTCCGTGTCGCCGTTCTCCAACATCTTCTCCTTCTTCTCCCGCTACGCCACCAAGGGCAACCGCCTGTCCCGGTGATGGCTTCCGACGGGGCCTGCGGGGTGGACGCTCACCTCGACACCTCCCCCAACGCCTAGCAAGCTGCCATCCCCTCCCGCCATTGGCGGTGCACCATGGCAGCCGGTGCGGCGGCGCGCACGCAACGTCGCGGGCCCGCACGCGCCTGCGGCCGACCCGACGCCCGCCCTGCTGCTGTGTTGCCACGCATGCCCACCTGTACATGTGTTACTGGGCAGACTGCATTGGTCCGCTCCCGGCGGTGGGCCATCGAAAGGCGTGCCCGGCCTGGGTCTTGCGCCGCGAGGCGCGGTGACACCTGTGGCTAAGCGCTTGCGGCTGCGACAACGCGCACATGGGCCGCGTCGCGCGCCACACACTGCTTTTCAGACTGCTGTTTCGAGGCCCTCTTGGCATCACGGCTGGCGACGACGACAAGGCGGTTTTTGTACAGATGTAGCTTGTCGCTTTCGCTCCCCGCATGTACCTACGGCCTCTTGAGTGTGAGAGAAAACCAAACAAACAATTATTATTTATCAAGTCCCCTTTGCCACGCCGACGACCTGGTGCGCCCATACGGACAAACTCGCCTGCTTGCAACGAACACACTGGCCCGGCCCGGCCTACCGACTACAAGCTATGCATTCGAGAACTGCGGCCAAGGCTACGACCGTTGTACACCCACCTAGGGGATGCTCGCGCTCCCAAGCAAGGCACCTGCGCTGCTAACCGCCTTCAAGACCACGCCGCGGACGACGCGGGCGGAGACCCTGCCACGACGCCTGCCTCGACAAGAGCGCAGCGACAAGCGGCGGCGTGCGCGGGGGGCGCTCCCCTGGGCGAGGCCCTCGCAAACTGGTGTTCAAGGCCACTCCGTGGAAGACCCTCCACGGGACCTCCACGCTGGGAACGGTAAGCGGCGCCCCGGCCACATTCACCCTCTCGTCAAGAGCGCAACCATTGCACGGTGCGCGAACGAGCGCCTGTGCAGGGAGCCTCGGCTCCACGCGCTCCACGCAACCTCGACGATGATGACGGCAGAGCGGCGCCCTGGCCAGATGCACCGCCTCCCACCCTGGCGAAACCCCTCGTCAAGAGCGCTACCATGGCCCGGTGCGCGAACGAGCGCCCGTGCAGGGAGCCTCCGCGCCACGCCCTCGACGCAACCTCGATGATGATGACGGCAGAGCGGCGCCCTGGCCAGAAGCACCACCTGGCCACCCTGGCCAAAACCACCTCCTCTCAAGAGCGACAATGATGGTGGCAGAGCGGCGCCCTCGCCAGAACCGCCACCATTACGTCAAGAACGCAACTTTGGCCAAGTCAGTGGACGGCTACTCTTGCAAAGTGTACGTCCGTGCCACGCCTTCCACGCGGACTTGACAAAATCGACGTCAAAGAGGGCGCTTTGCCAGAACCGCCACCACGACAAAAGCGTAACTATATTCCTGCGTGTGGTTGGCCGCCCGTGCAGTGATTGTTCGCGCCACAAACGCAACGTGCGCACAACGGCAAGCTTCCACGGCGGCTGACGCGGCGGATGACGGCATCGTGCTCGGGGGCACTCCCGCAAGTACGAGCGGGCGCTGCGTCGACCACAAAACAAGGATCAAGGGGGAAAAAACCATTTTACGTCCGAGTTGCTCACACCACGACGTCACCGGCAAAGTCAAGCAACATCAATGCATCTGTTGCCTGCGGCAATAACCTCACCGGGAAGGGCGGCCAACCCGCGAGTGCTGGCTACCGCAGCAGGGTGGCGTAGCTCGGCGAGGGAAGCAGCGGCGCATCTGCGCGTACGGCATCACAAAGAACGCGACTCCAAGGGGCCGGACCGACAAGCGGAAGCAGCCGCAGCAGCGCGATTACCGTGCGCCGCTCGAGGCCGCGTCGAACCTTGGTCCACCCGCACACCGCAAGTCACGCGGTCCGCGTATGCCGACGAGCGTACCATCGACAAGGTCGGGCGAGCACACGGCGTCAACAGGGCGTGAACGGCCGGGCGCAGTCGCATCCGGGCTGAAAAAGCAGCGGAGCAGCGGAGCAGGAGAGAAGCAAATGACAGGAGGAGATCAAGGGCGCGCGTGGTAGCACCAGCTTGAAGGTTCAAGAGTGCAGCAGCATCCCAGAGCATGCAGAAAGGTGCATCCACGGCAACGGCGATAAAAACAATCAGAGCGCCACGGCCACGGGAAGTGAGCGCAGCGGCGGCCGCTAGACTCGCGACGCAAAGTGCGTCCCCAGGGCATGCCCTCCACGGCCCCTGGCACTTCCACTCGCGCCGCGTTCGTGGTGCAACGACCACGCGCACAAGCCCAGTCTCCTCGTACACGCCCCACCAGTAGCTGGGTCTGCCGGCGGCGAATGCATTCGTCCTCTCGACTCCCTTGCCGACTGGAGAGATCTCGTCCTCAAGGTAGAATGGCACACGTGACGCCAGACAACAAAAGTGCGTACGGCAAGCGTCGATGAACAACAACATGAGGAGCCACCCGTCGCGCCTCCTGCCGCCTCTTGCCTTTGGCCGCGCCATGAAGCCGGGCACAAAGGCCGAGAGGACGTGCCGAGGTGAAAAAAAAAAAAAGCCCCACAAAGATGCCGACCGCCACCGCCTGTGCAGGCGGCGCAGCCGCTGGCAATCAAAGCGTGGGATGAGCAGGCACCCACCTACCGGTCGGGCAGGGCGCAAACGGAAGCAGAAAAGGCCATGATGTGGTGCTGCCAGAAACGCTGCCGCCGCCGACAGATGTTCGTGATACAGCGTGCAGCCGTCAACACGTCGTCATGGTCAGCCCGCCAACTGCGTCCGACAAGCCCACCAGCGGGCGCCTTCATCCATGGCAAGGGCTAACGCATCACAGTGATGGAGCCCAGTCGAGGTGGTGGCCGACGGACCGTCCGTGGCTGTGGACGTGTCCTTGATGGGCCCCGCCGCACCTCATCCACGAGCGAACAACTGCAGCAGCGCACCGCACGAGACCAACGCAGATGGGCAGCGTCAAAGGCGAGGAAGAGCGAGCGTGGAGCACAGGAGAGACACGACCGTGATGGGGGGGGGGAGGGGAGGGGACGAATGAGCTCTCACGCGTAGGGTGGAAACGCGGCGTGGTGGTTGGGCGGACGGCGTCGCGGCGCGGGGGGCGGGAAAACGCCGCCGGTGGATGGCGGAAAACACCGCCGGCAGGGCGTGTCAGAAACGCCCCCAGGACGACACCGGCCGGTGGCGCGGCAGTCGCCCGAGCTGCGGGACTCCCGCGCGGCATTCGGCGATCTGCCGGCATCGGCGTCGTGGTTGGCCTTTGCTTGGCAACGCAGCCGCCATCCGCCACCACTACCTGCGCGGGGTGCAGCGGAGCTCCGTGGTCAAATCAGTGGATTCCTGGTCTGCGGCAAATCGTGTGTATGTACTTGAGTGGGGGATATTATCGGTCCGTGGTGGCGGATGTGAAGCTCCTGGAAAATGCTCACTCGGCTGGCCCCTGCCATTGCCGAGTTGCCTACATCCACAGTCTGGGCTTGTTAAGACCGGCTGAGCGTTGTCTGTCGTACTTTTGCACAGGCGTATTTTTTTTCTGTCCTCGGCGTGTGGCTTGCCCCACCTTCCCACCAGTGTCTGCTTCGCAATCCGCCCCTCCCCCGCCGGCACGACAGCCGCAGCGGTGGCCGTTCTGCAGCGGCGGAGGGTGGTCGGTAGGGGGGAGCTCGCCCCACCCCACCCCACCACGGTGGGATGGACGTCGCCGCGACGGGCCGCCGCGAGCCAGCCGCGCTTCGGAACGAGCAGGTGGGAGTCGTTGTCGTTTGAGCCGTGACGCTTCGTCGCAACAGGGGGAACGGCGCCTGGCACTGCGACGCGCAGCGCCTGAACGGCTAGCGGCGCCTGGCCGGGAGCCGTGGAGGGCGGCGGGCATAGAGGGCGCACCCCAGGAGGAGGGGGAACGGGGTAGGGAGGCCCGGGCTCTTGTCATCAAGCTCTTCCACGCGCCCCACTTGTCGAGCTTGCCCACCGTCGACTGCCTCACCCCTCCTCTCAGACTGGAGAGCCAGCCCGAGCCGCCGACCTCCCCCCCTCCCCCCCCCCCCTCCCCCTGGTGAGCGCTTCCAGGAAGCGTCGAAGCTCCTCGGCACCCACACCCCCCTCCTCCCCACGGGTGAGACAGGCCAACGCAAGAGTGCACCCCCCCCCAAACCTATCACACCACGCGCTTGCCGCCCAACAGGGAGTGGGGGGGAAGGGTCTTTCGGCAGCTAGTCGGCCGCCTCTCCTTCTGGAGGGAAACAAAGCCTTCCGTCCCCCCACTCGCCTCTCCCCATGCAGAGACCGAGGCTGCCCCCTGTTCTAGAGACCACCAGCACCAACCCCCAGACAAGCGGCGGCGGGCGGGGAAGCTCACACGCTCAGGCGTCACTTCACACAGCGCTCCCCCCCACCCCCTCACGTGGCCAAAGAACCAAGATAGGCGTGGTGATCCTCGGCCACCTGCGACGCGACGCAGCGCGGCGAAGGTGGCTTTACGCAACCTCCTGCAGATGAGCCCGCGTGTGGAGTCGTGGGAGGAGCAGCTATTGCTTGCAGGGGGAGGGGGGGGGACGTGCATACACGTCGCTGCCAGCATGCCTCCTTCCTCCCTCGTCGAGGCGAGCATCCCCCCCCCACCCCCCCACCGCAGAAGCACGCGTGGGGGGGCTTGGAACCTTGAGGGGGAGGCCGGCCGTGCCAGGCGAGCCCCCAAGTTGGGGCCGCCGGCCGGGCGGCCAGGCACGCCGCCCGTTTTTGTTTGTTTTTAGGTCGACCGGCCCGCGGCCCGGCTGTGTTTTTCGTGGGCCCGGCCCGCCCCGGCGGTCACGCGTCTGCCGGCCGGCCGTCCATGCGCGCTGGATCTGTGGTTCTCGAGGCCGCCCTGGATACCCACCCCGGCCGGCCACTGGCCTGGCCGCGGCCAGTCGGCCGCTGCCGCCCACGACCTCGAGAGCAGTGGCACACCTCGATACTAAGTGTGGAGTTACGTATTGATTCGCGTTGTACAAAGGAAGACTTGATGATGCTGCCGTCGACGTGGAGGGGGATCACTCGCCACGCCGCGTTCCGAGCGGTCTCGTGAGTGAATAATACACACACAGATATCATTGGTTGAAAATACTCGGCAACACCCAGAGATAGTGGAAGCCGCGCAACAGAGACACAAACGGGCACCTGACGCCAGGCTGACGGGAAGAAGCACCAGTGCCAAACACCTGACGCCAGGCTGACGGGAAGAAGCACCAGTGCCAAACACCTTTCAGATGCGCTATTCTACGTATGAGCTCCTCTTTTTTATGCGCCATTTTTCTTGTCACCGTCGTGTGTGCTTCACTCTGCTTCACGGGGCACAAAGCCAGATGACCGCAAACAGGCCCTCTTAACTGGGCCCACACGCCCATGGGCGTGTCGCCACCCGCGCCCGACCCCACCCTTCGCTTCCGTGTGTGCCGCACAGCCACTACGCCACTCGTGGCCGCCCACCCCCGCCACCACCCCAGTCCCGTCGTAGTTGCCCAACCGACACCCCTCTCTTTCACCGCCGTCGCCACCGCACTGAGGCGGGGCAGGGCGCTCCGCCGGCGTTTGCAACCGACCGATGGGCGCAGCGTGTCGCGACGCGGGGGTGGACGCTGCCCCCAACGGAATGTACCCTGGCCGTTTGAGACCCCCTTTCCCCCCCCCACCCCTCCCCCCCGCTGGGCACACGCACACGCGGCCGCCATTTTCAGGAAATACACAGGCCCTTTCAGCCCGCCCGGGAGCCCGCTACCCGGGTGCCCCCCCTCCCATCGGTTTTTTTTTCATCCACCCGTCTTGCGGCGCCCCCTCCCGCCGCCAACACCGCCTCGGCAGCGGCGGCAAGCACCCCCACCAGCCGCGCGTGCTCGGCCACGTTGCTGCCGTGGTCCCCCCCGACGGCCGCCTCAATGAGCACCGTCTGGCCAGCGCCCGCGGCGAGCGCCGCGACCAGCCCCGCGGCCGTGGTCACCCGCGCGTGGGGCACGCCAAACGCGGCCGCGAGCGACCCAAAGTGTGCGTCGTGGGGGGTTGAAAAAGCGCGGCCAAAGACCGCTGCCGACGACGCGACAGGGAGGAACGAAAAGATGCCGCCGCCCCCATTGTTGACCACCACCGTCCGCAGGGGGGGAAGGGCAGGCGCCCCACTGCCGCCGCCTCCGCCGCCGTCTCTGCCGTCGCCGCCGCTGCCGCTACCGCTACCGCTGCTGCTGGATGCCGCGCTCAGTCCACCAGCCCCCCCCGCGTTAGCCCCATACAGATGAAAGCCGCAGCCGTCGTGGAGAAGGGCCATGTCGCCCACCAGCAGCGTCGTTGGCGACCCAGACCCCACCGCCCACCCAATCGCCGACGACACAATGCCGTCAATGCCGCTCGCACCCCGGTTGGCCGCCACCGTCGCGCCCACCCAGCCGCCCGCCGCGGCATCGCCCACACCCGCCGCATCGCCCTCATTGTCGGCGGCGGCGGAGTTGGTGGTGATGGTGGTGGGGGCGGAATGGGGCGCACCCCCAGCCGCCGCCGCCGCCGCCGCCGCCGCCGCTCCGTCCCCGCCGCGGCCGGCAAACGCGTCCACATCCCGCACGGGCATGCTGTTGGAGAGGAAGAGGGACTCGCCGGGCGGGACGGCGGCAGCCACCAACCGCGCGACGAGGGGCTCTGTCAGGCGGCCCGCGGGGGCGTCACCGGCAGCGACCGCGGTGGCCACCTCCCGGTCTAGTGCCGCCGCCACCGCCGCCGACAAGTCGAGCAGAATGGACAGGCCCTGGTCGCGGCTACTGCTCGACCCCCCATCGTGGCTGTCGTTGACGGCGCTGCTGCTGCTGCTGCTGCTGCTGCTGCTGCCACCGCCGCCCCTGCAGCCGCCGCCAGGTACCCCGTTGGGCACCAACGCAGGGCGGGCGTGCCCGTTGGCCAGGGGCACCGCCGCTGCCGCCGTCGACAATGGCGGCAGCGACGGCGATGGCGACGGCGACGGCAATGAAAAAAGTGGCGGCGACAGGGGCGGCAGCGGCGCCGCGGGCGTCACCTCCAGCGCCGCCACCAAAGCCGCGGGGGAGACGGCCAGCCGGTGCGTTACCGCCGCGTGCTCATCCAGGCGCCCCCCCGCGTCGCCCGCCACCGTCACATACGCGGTGGAGGCGGCGGCGGCCCAGGCGGCCACGCGCTTGGACACCACCCGCCCGCCCACGTGGAGTACCACGTCGGGCGGCGCAAGCGCAGCGGCGAGGCTGGCCAACAGCGGCGGCGACAACGCTGCCGCCTTTTTTGCGGTGGCCGCCAGCAGCGGGTCAAGGTGCTCCACCACCCCGGTGGGCGGGGCGGTGGGGCCGTCCGCCCCACTCCCCCCGCGCCCCCCGGCCAGACCATACGCGCGGAGGCCCGACGTGGCGTCGGCCACGACGGGCCAGCCCAGCCGCGCGCCCAGCGTCAGCACCGCAAACCGGTCGCCGCGGCGGCGGCACAGCCCCCCCCCAGCGAGGATCACCCCCCGGGCGGCGCCGCGGAGGAGCGCCAGCACCGACGCGTCCACCCGCCCCCCCCCCGCAGACGCTGACGACGACCGCCCGCCCGAGTACACCGTCCACGGAGCCCGCGAGCGCGCCCAGCGGTCGGTGCCCGCCAGCACGGACGCGGTGGGCCACGGCACCACCACTGGGTGGAGAGGCTCCCGAAACATAAAGTTGAGGTGCACCGGCCCGGGCTCGCCAACGCCCGCCACCCCGACTGCCGCCGCAACGGCCGCGTCCACGTCTGCCAGCAGCCGGCGGAGGGGCACCTCGGCCGTCGGGCAGGGGACGTCGCGAAACGCGCGGAGGAGCCCCCCGCCCGCCGCGCCGACGCCGCCACCGCCCAGCAGGCCCGCCTGCTCAATCGTCTGGTTGGCGCCCGTCCCCCGCGCGTCGGACGGGCGGTCGGCAGTGAGAAGCAGCAGCGGCAGCGCCGACGCGGCAGCCTCAACGACGGCGGGCAGCAGGTTGGCCACGGCGGTGCCCGACGAAGTGACCACCGCGACGGGGCGGCCGCCCGCCGCGGCGGCGGCGGCGGCAGCGGCAAACGCCGCGCCCCGCTCGTCGTGACCAATAATGACGGTCGCGTGGCGGGAGGCGGCGAGCGCGCCCGCCAGCGGCGCGGACCGGGAGCCGGGGCAGACGAAAAAGGGGCCGACGCCCAGGCGGACAAGCTCGTCCACCACCGCCGCGCCCCAGAGGGCGTTGAGGTTGGGCGCGGCGGCCAGGTTGGCGGGATCAAAGGGGACCAGCCCGGCTGCCGGTATGGCGGCCGCCGCACCGGGCTGGGAGGCGGGGGGGGGGGCGGCCGCGGTGAGGGACACCACGCGACCATGACCATTGGCAACGGGGGAGCCGGCCAGGAGTGCCGCCGCCCCTTTCCGACGACCGGGCGACGCCACCACCGTCGCCATCGCCATCCCCGCATCGCTGGTGAGCCCACTTGCGTCCACAATCCCGTCAACGGCGCCAATACGATTGCCCACCCCGCCGCCGCCGCCGCCGCCGCCACCGCCGCCGCCACCGCCACCGTTGCCGCTGCTGCCGTCAGCGCCCGCAGCATCGCCATCGTCGCTGCCACTGCGCTCGCCGCTCGAGTCAATCCCTGCAAGTCCCTCCCCCCCCCGCGCCAGCGCCTCAACCGACACGTCCGCGTCCACGACGGTACACACCCGGCGGTGGGGATGAAAGAGCTCCGTAAAAGGCGCCATCTTGAGCTCCGCCTCGTCCCACTCGGAGCGGGACGACGACCCCGCCACCACCCCCGACCCCGCATAGGCCGTCACCGTGTCGCCCGCCACGACCGCCGACCGCAGCGCCACACAAAAGTCTGAGGCGGTGCGGGAGAAGCAGCCGAGCGGGCCCGCGTAGAGGCCCCGGTCAAACGGCTCGAGCGCGCGCAGGACCGCCTGCGTCACGGCCCGGGGGGTGCCGCACACCGCAGGGGTGGGGTGCATCCGTGAGAGGAGAGCGTGCGCCTTGCGCGACGGAACACCCGTAGTCCCCACCCCCCCGCCCCCCCGCGCGCCGTCTCCGTCACCGTTGCCGTCACTGGAAGCGCCGTCACCGCCGCCGTCATTGTCGGCAAAGCTCCCACTGATCTGGGTGGACAGGTGGAGCAGCTGCGGCAGCCGCACAATCACCGGCCCCGTCGTTGAGACGGTCGCGCCACAGTCGCCCATCGCGCGGGCCACATAATCGACCACGTACGAGTGCTCGGTGCGGTCCTTGCGGCTGCCCAGCAGCGCTCGCGCCGCGGCCGCGATGCCCGCGTCGACCGCGCCGAGAGCGGTTATCGCGTCACGGGCCACCGCGTCATCGCCGGGGGTGTCTTCAGGTGTGAGGGGCGCTCCCCCCCCCTCTTTGGGACTCTCCCCCCCAACCTTGATTCCGTGGGTAATGGGGGGGGGGGCGGAAGGCGTTGCCGCGGCCCCCGTCCCCCCGCCACCCTCCCTGGTGCCCACACACCGGATGGTACCCGCAAGGGCCTGGGACGAGATGCGCATCCCGTCGAGGCGAAAGAGCCGCTCTGGGGTGCACCCCACAAACGCGGTGCCGTCGGCCAGCTGGAGAACAAATAGGTAGGTGCCCCGGGCGGCGCGCGCGGCGGCGGCCTGCCGCGCCTCGAGCGCCGCCGCCACCGCTACCGCGTCGGGCGGGGAGGCAAATCGAAACGCCTTGCGCCGGGCGAGCACAATCTTGTCGTACGTACCCGCCGCAATGGCCGCCAGGACGGTCGCCATGGACGACCGCCACCGCCCATACCCGTCCACATCGATCACAGACGTGGCGCGGACGGTCGTGTGCGGGGGGCCGAGTGCCACGGGCGGCGCCCCGTCGGTGGCTGCCGCAACCGCCGCGGCCGCCGCGGCAATGACCGCCGCGTCATCTGCAATGATGTTGACGGCAAGGACGGAGCGGGCGCGGTTAGGGTCGCCACCGTCGAGGCGTTGGAGCTCGAGGGCGGGCAACACAAAAGTGTAGCCCCGAAAGGCCGACCAATCTCCTGGCTTTCTCGAAGCACCACCGCCACCGCCACCGCAACCGCCACCGCCACCACCACCACCACCGCCACCGCCACCGCTACCGCCGTCGCCGTCACCGCCAACGTCTTCGCCGTCGCTGCTGCTTCCCCCCCCCCCCTCCCCCGCGTCAAAGCGGATGCCGCCATAAAAGCGAGCCAGCGGCGCCTCTGGGGGCAGCAGCTCAATCAGCGCCGCGTGGGCGGCGGCGCCGTACCCCCCCGCCTCCGACGCGGTGACCGCAAACCCCGAAGCCGCCGTCTCGTGCCGCCCGTCGCGGCAGCGAAAGTAGAGGCGCTCCCGAGGAGGCTGGCAGCGCAGCCACCTTAGCGGCGGGACTGTCGGGTCAACGTCAAGCTCCAGGCGCGCCACCGGACAAGGAGGGTGTGGTGGTGATGGTGGTGGTGGCGGTGGTGGTGGTGGTGACGGTGGCGTTGGCGGTGGCAATGAACGTGGGGGAGGGGAAGAAGCGGCGGAGGCAGAGTCGGTGGTGGTGGCGGCGGTGGTGGCGGTGGTAGTGGCGGCAGTGGTGGTGGCTGCGGTGGTGGTGGCTGCGGTGGTGGTGGTGGTGGAGGTTGTGGTGGTTGCAGGCGCAGTGGCGGTGGCGACGGCCGCAAAAACAGCCGCCGACGTGGCCGCTTCGGCCAGCCAGTCAGCCGCCGCGGCCAGCGCGAGCGACAGCGGCAGCGGTGGCGGGCCTGCGGGCGGCCGGCTGACGATGCCCGCCGCCGCCGGTGGTGCCCGCCACGGGTCGCCGCGGGGGGCGCTCCCAGCACCAGCTCCGGCACAGCCACTGGCATCAGCATCAGCACCGGCGCTGGCGGATGCGGCGTCAAGGCCACTCCCGCCGCCGCCGACGCCGCCGCCACTGGCTGTGCGTCTGTGCGCCACCATCCCAACGTCGCATCGACGGTGACAGAGCCGCCCGGTGGGGAGGAGCCAGCGGCGGCCAGTCGACAGCGGAGGGGGTTGAGCCGCCAGACACCTTCAGGGGTGGGGAGCGCGGGTAAAGCGGGATCGACGTGGCAGAGGCGGGGGGCGGCGGGGATGACCAAGGCTAACAGACCCCACCCCTGTCGCGAAGGCGCCGGAGCGCGACGCACTTGGGGGATGAGCTCAAGCGGCACGCCCCAGCCGCCGAGGTCACAGGCGACCAAACCGAGAAGCTAGCGGTCGGTGATTCACTTAGCAAGGGCCTGAAATGTGGCAATGATCATCCACAACTGGTGGCGAGACCTTCCACTTACCCTCTTGGCATCGGCCGCAATGAAAGCTCATTCGGGAAAACAGCCTGAGATTTTCTGTATCCCTTGTCCCATGTCTCTCATGCAGGCTACTTCATTGCAAGTACGCTTGTCGAAATCTATGTAGATATGTCGCGCCTCACGATTGAGACCTCATATAATTACTTTATCGCTGTGATCGAGTTGCTCTTCAGATGACAAAAAAAATATATGTATGAGGTTTCTATCGCAATGCGCCACACATATGTGGCCCGCAGCCTTCACTATCCATGTACTTACAGGGGGTCGGAGGTGTAGATCTGCATGATGTCAAGGAACACTACATTCGTGAATTTTCCTTTTTTTTCTGCTTTCTTGAGGGCACCCGCGCAGGCCTGTGGCCGAAGCCCGTCACTTTTTTTGGGGGGGGAGAGACCAGACGTCACTGAGTCCCCCCGTACCTGTAGCCGCGCTGGAGTGTAGCGGAAGAGTGAAGAGGCGGTCCATGTGCACAGGCCCGCCGTTTCCCCAAGCACGGGAGTTTGGGCGCCGTACCGAGACACGTCCTGTGCCCCGTTCACACACTCAGACTGGCGCTCAACGTGTCCCTACACTGGCACTCTGGGCGATCAGCAGTCCCCCTTCTCCTTCGCCACCTGCACCACCAGCCCCAACGCATGACAACACCTGCCCGTCCACCGCCGCGTGCTCGTCCTCTGCTGCCGACGCGCCGCCGGCAGCCACGGCGGCGGCCCACCGTCGCGGGTAGCCCACTGCAGCGACTGCCTCGGTGGCACCGCGGGCAGGCACGGCGCCTTTATGGGAAGTGGCGGCAGCAGCCCCGGCGGTGGGCGGGGAAAGCAAACGGCGACGGGTCGACCCCCGGCACACATGCACCGCCCCACCGCCAACCCCGCCAACGACGCCGCCGACCTCCAGTGCCGGCCTGTCCGCCGCCGCGTGCCGAGCTTCTGCCACCACCACCGCACCGCCAAACACCACCAGCATCGTCCATCACGGTAGTAAGACAACGTGCTGCCTCCCGACTAGGGTGAAAAGCCGAAACAGGGACACCCACACACCGACAGCCAGCAGCGGGGCGCCTTCGGCCGCCCGGGCATCAGGCAGCAAGCGTGCAGCCGCGCCAGTGGCGCCGCCGATCGACGGGCGCGGGGGGCGGCCGCTGCCGCGGCGTGGCGCGCGAATACGCCACACAACAGCTGCAAGGGGTGGGGCAGCGCGCAGGCAGGCAAAGAGGGAGCGCCGACAGCCGCGAGGGCGTCAGGCACAAGAAGGGCAGCCGCGCCCGTAGCGCCGCGGAACCGCGGGCACGCCAAGCGGCCACCGCCGCTGCGGCCGGGCGCGGAGAGAGCACCGAGCTAAGGGCAGCGGCCGGCGGGCTTGCCGCAGAGCGATGGCCAGCGGGAGAGGGCGGCGAAGGCAGCGGGCAAGGCAGGACCACAGGGGCAATCGCGCGAGCAGCGACACCCGCGCGACGCCACGCCGCGACGCTGCCGCAGCGACGCTGCCGCTGCGTCGTTGCTCGCGAGGAAATCGTGCAACAAAAGGGGCGGAGGAGGGGAGCTGATGGCGGTCACGCGAAGCTCGGCGACCTGGCGGTGGAGCGGCAGGGGGGGGGGGGCGGCGGTGGTGAGCACCATGCTGGCACCACGAGGGGCGGGAGCATCGTGGGTGGTGGGGGGGCGACGGCCGGGAGGGTGCCCACGAGCGTCGGTGTAAGGTTGGCATATACCGATCGGTACGATTTTCTGTACCGTTTAACGGGCGGTATACCGATTTACCGATTTCGTATCGGTATCTCGGTACGATAAATTTAGAGAATAATTCCAGTTCGTGCACTCAACCGCTGACGCCCAACCTGCGGATCCACACAAAGACCGGGTCCCCCCGGGCGCCTGCGCCCACTCGACCCCCCATCTCTTCACCCTCACCCATGGTTTCCAATGCCCGCGAAACCTCTCCCTTTATTCATCACGCACCAAAGCACACATGTCCACAACAAGAAGGTGGGGAGCCATCCTATCCGCCCGCCCAGGGAGAGCCTCCGCAGGGTGGGCGACGTCTATCTTGGCAATAGCCTCGTCGCCGTTGCAGGCGGCTACAGCTTCCCGGTACCGCTCGTAGGAGGACTCGCACGCAATACAGTACGCAGCCCAGTAGTTGGACGCCTTGCCGTCACCCCGCTTGTAGCGCTTGGTCGTCCGCCGAAACACCTTCCACACGGACATCGTCGTGGCCTGCATCGTCCAGCGGGCGAGGGGGTTCGGAGAAGGTTGGGCGGAGGAAAGGGAAAAGCAAAAGGGGAGCCAGTGGAGGGTGCACAGGAGGACAGGGTGCTCCACAGCATGTGTGGGGATGCGGGAGGGCGTCCTGCACCTGCCGCGGAATGGAGCAGTGCGCGGCGACCTGCCATCGCGGGAGCTGTTAGGACTCGTACGGCTTTGATCCGGTGCCACGCATCTGCGCCGCAGCCCCAGTTGAGCCAACGCAAGGCTGCATGGCCAGTGACTGAGAGCAGGTGTGGCCACGGGGCCAGGAGGACTGGGGCGGGTGCCTGGCTGTGTGTGCCCGGGGCGCCGACGAACGTACAGTTGGTACCCAATGTTATTTGCCCACCATGGCGGATCACTTTTTACACCAAATCGACCACGGACGAGATCCAAAAAGCGGCCAAGGTGGTGCCGCTCTGGCGCATTGCAGTCACTTGGGCGCAGCGTTGCGGGGCATGGTGCTATAATGAAGCGCCCATAGCTTCTCTCCCAGCGAAGAAAAAAAAAAGCAGCACCATGGGCGGCAAGGGCAGGACCTCCCTATGCCCCCAGGAAGTCGGCGCCATCAAGACCATGGTCACGAACAAGAAGTCCAATGGGGCCATCGCGACCGCGCTCGGCATCCCCAAGTCGGTGGTCAGCTACCACGCAGCCAACGCGCTGCGGGCGGCGGCCACTGCGCGCCAGGACAACCGAGGTCGGCCGAAGCTCCTCAGCCCTCGAGAGCTGCGCGGGCTCCGCCGGGTGGTGGACGGCAACCCTTTCGCCTCAATGGCGGAAATCGCCGAAAAGGTCAACCAGGGACGAACCAGCACCGCAGTCGGGCCCCCCCTCCCCAAGACAAAGGACGAGCTGTTCACTTCCCTGCAGGAAGAGTGGGCGTCGATACCGAGCGCCTATTTCCAAGCACCTGACCGAGAGCATGTGCCGCCGTGTGCGGGGGGTGGTGGAAGCGAACGGGTCTGGCACCAAGTATTAGCGTGTTTCTTGCATTGGAAATGGACGGTCGCATCGAGTCAATATAAATATCAGGATCTGACGGTTGGGGTGGGCAAATAATATTGGGTACCAACTGTACATATGTTGCCTGTTTGAAATATAGGCACAGGTCATTTGGCAGTGGGGGGTAGAGGTCTCGAAGTATTTTTTTAAATACCTATATCACTACCCTACCGAACTATACCGACATGTGAGCATATGGACAATACCGTTTACTGATCGGGATACCGACCTTTACCGATTTCGTTTACCGACCGAAATTACTGATCTGCCAACCTTAGTCGGTTGGGGTGAGGAAGCCACGTGGTCGCCACGTTTCTGATCTGTGATTGGTGCATTTGCCTTCGTTCTACTGCGGAGCCTTCGATCTACTGCAGCAGCGGATCGAAGGCTGTGGTCTTCCTGGTTGCGAAGCCCGCGGAGGGGGGGGGGGACGGCATGCCCCTTGAGAGCGAATATATTAGGATGTTTCACGACCGCAAGTTCCGGTGCGGAACCGTAGGGGGAGAAATCTGCCCAAGTTTTGGGATCTTTGAATTCGTCAACTACTTTTGTTCGTGGCTCACATTCTCCCCGTGTTGACTCACGAAAACGCTGGATGGACCCCTGGAGAAGCCGGGGGGTGCGGCGCAGAAGGGGGGGTTTTCACGACAAAAACGATCCGGCCGGAAAAAACCGCACCCCCCCCCGTCTTCTCCGCATCCCCCGCCTCAGAGGCTTGTGATGGGGATAGCCCTGGGAGATATAAGTATGCTTTTTATAGGAGGAAAAACCGCTCATACGAGAAGTTCCTAGCTGAGAGGCACGGGCGAGTCCCCCCCCAGGCCCCCTCCAGGGGCGGGTAGTGGTTGAGGCGGTGCGGGAGGCGGGTGGACGCTCCGCTTTCCGTGGGCGCAAAGACAGCACAGGACAAGAAGGGAGGGTGCATGGGAGTGAGGCTGACGAAGGGTGGTTGCGGAAGGGCTGGGTGGCGCGGCGCGTCTCTGCGGGCGGCGGGAGGGGTGAAAAAGGTGCCTGCACTGGGTGGGCATGAGGACAAGGGGGCGACGGGAAGTATAGGAGGGGCAGTTGCAGCGGCGGTGATGGCTGCACTTGATAGCATGAGGTCCACGGGTGGGAATGGGATTGGGCGACGGCAGGACAGGGGGTAGAGGGGAAGGCGGCAAGGGGGCAATAGGGAAGGCCAGGGCGGGGCAAGGGGAAGGTGAAGGGGAGGCGCCCCCACCTGCCCTTGGGCGCGCTCCCTCCCACCTGCACGTCAGCCGGTGGGGGGGGGGGCAGAGGGGAATGAGGGAGGGGGACAGAGGGAAAGGCCGGGGGGAGGGGCGGGCATGGGGCAGGTGGAAGGGGGGCACGGGGAATGTCAAAGGTAGATGGGGTGCAGGGGGAGGATCCTCCGATGCGCCCCCAGCAGCGCGGGGGGGGGGCCCGCGGGGGTGCGGAAAAACCCCCGCGCTGCTGCCCTGCCGCACGCCCCCCCCCTTGTCTGCCTGCCGCACCCCCCCCCCCCTTGTCCGCCTGCCGAGGGCGTTGGGGGGCCCCTCTCGCGCTTTCAGGAGGCTACCCAGATCCGACCACTTGTGAGAAATTCTCTCGACCGTATATTCGTTCGCTCATGTTCTTGTGCCCCGCGGGTGTCCGTATGCTGCGGAAAAACCCCCTGCAGGATTTTTTTTATCGTGAAGCAACCTAATGGGGGGGGGGGGGGGGCCGCGGGTCTGGTGGCACGCCGCCGCTGCCGCTGTCTCCACCCACCCGCCCGTGGTTACCTACAAGCGCAAACGTGCGGCCGCCCGCCGCACCGCCGCCACCACCGCTGCCACCTGCGAGCATCCGTTGGGGGGGGTGGGAGCGGGCGTGCCGCCCCCCCGCCGCCGACACGACCGCCGGCGCCACGGCGCGTAGGTATCGTGGATGGGCGGGGGGGGGCGGGGGTGTGGGGGAGGGGTGGAGAGGAAGAAACGGCAGGCAGGCCAACTGGCCGGCTGGCCGGCTGGCGGGCGGCAACACAGCGGGCGCGCACCACCGTCTTGATCTTCGGATTTGTACACAACGCGGATCCTTGTCTACGGTCTTCGTTGGCCTCTGTCCGCGAGTAGGCCCCAGTTTTGTTACATTGGTTCTCAGCAGCTGGACGTGAGACTGCTCTGCGACTTCCCATTGGCTCACGCCACCTCTGCGCGAGACGTCGAGACGCATAACCTCCGCGTGCCAGGACCGTGGTTGGATCCACGAGCGGGCTATCGAACGCTTCATCGATTGCGGGAAAACAAAGTAAAAAATCGGTGTCGGTAGGTCATTCCCGGATGGAGCGTCTTATCCGCCGGTCGACAACGTCCCAGACGACGGCAGCGGCGGTGCAAGGTCCCACCCCCCGTCCCCCCCCCCTCCCTCCTCCCTGTGCCCAACATCCCGTGAGTGTCCCACCGGCCGCTGCCAACCGCCCGTGGCGGGGCGGCATCGTGCCCCTGGCGCGGCGGGGGGGGGGGGGGGGGGGGTCACGGGGAGCCGCCGCCCCATCCCCTGCCCCATCACAGGCCCCCCCCTCCCCCCTCCCCCCACTTTAGACCCTCCCTGACCACCCCTGATGCCCCCCCCGCCGCCGCTAGCTGCCGCCGCCGCCGCCGTCGCCGCCGCCGCGTGCGGTTGGTCTCCCACCCGCGGCTCTGGGCGGCAAGCCGCCGGCGCGACAGGGGGGGGGGGGGCGGGGGGGAGGGGCGACCGGCCGGCTCTGTGGCGGCGGCGCAGCCACACCAGCCGGCGTGCCGGTGTACCCCGCCACACGGTGCCTGGCGGGAGGGCCCCTCCCCGCCCCCCTCCCCGCCCCCCCCCTGGGCGCCGGCACCCCGCCGCACCACCACACCACCACAGACCGGCTCCCGCGTGGGGGAGAGGAGAGACGACGCCGTGACGGTGGCCGACCGCCCGCTGCCTCGGTTGAGGTCGGCGGTGCGTGCGGGGGACGGGGGGTGGGGGGGGGGGGTGCGGGGGGGGGGGGGGAAGGTGGTGGCCAAGGGGTGGTAGATAGGTAGTGCGTAGTGGCAGTGGCGGTGAGGATGGTAGGTCGCCGCCGACATGAGTCATCCATCCGCCAAAGGGGGGGGGGGGGGTTGGGGATGGGAGGGTGCGCGCACGGGGGGGTGGGGTGGTGTCCCCAAAGCGGTGGCCAGTGGCAGCGGCGGCAGCGGCAGCGGCAGCGGCGGCGGCAGCGGCAGCGGCAGCAGACACCAACCGCTGCAGCGGGTGCAGCAGGGCACCGTGGGTGGGGAGGGGGGCAGTGGTGTCCCCCTCACCCCGGCCCAGTGGGGAGGGAGGGGTGGTGGGGGGGCGGCAGCGCCCGTCGGCGACGGTCATGGCAACAAGGTGGGCGCGGGGGGGCGGGGAGGGGGGCAGAGAAGACAGACGGTCACGGGTTGTTTTGTTTTGTTGGTCCGTCTTGTGGGCGGGCGGCCACCACGAGGGCGCGAGGGCGGCCCGTCCGACGGCGGGTGCTTGCAAACACACGTCCCAGTACACTCCCACACACACACACACACACGCACACACAGCGCACACACGTAGCCACACGCACAACGACATGCACCATCGAAAAAATGAAAAAGTGATAACCATACAAGCGAGTCAAGACACCCCCCCCCCCCCGTGCCCGACAAGGGCCGCCGACGCCCACGTCGGCAGGCGCGCAAGGTAGGTAGGGGGTGGCAGTAGCAATAAATAGCACACCATACACAGACACACATAAATAGGCAGGCGATGATACATACACAGTGATACATACATAGGTAGATATATGCAGCCAGGGGACAGACAGCTGGCAAAGAGGAGCGGCCACAGGGGGGGGGGACGACGTCTCAATAGTACCCCAGCGACGGGTACTCGTACACCGCGCCGTCGAGGCCGGCGTCGAGGCGCAGCCAGTCGGCCGCCGGGTCCTCGTCGGCCACGGGTGCCGCCGCCGCGGCCGCCGGGGCGCCCGGCGGTGGCGCCGCCGCCGCCGCCGCCGCTGCCGCGGCGGCGGCCGCCGACAGCGCCGCCACCGGCACGTCCATCTCCACATCATCCACCGGAGGCCGCGCGGGCGGCCGCGCCACGCCCGCGGCAGCCGCCGCCGCCGCCGCCGCGGCCGCCGACGTTGCCGCTGCTGCTGCTGCGGCGGGCGCTGGCGGCACGGCCGACAGGGGCAGCATCGACGTCAGTGGCTGCGGCGGCGGCGGTAGCAGCTGCGGCGACGAGGACGACAAGAGCGGCAGCGAGGCGGGGGCGGGGGCGGCGGGGGCGGCGGCGGCCACCACCGCCGCCGCCTTGGCCGCCGCCGTCACCACCGGCACGGCCGCCCCGCTGCCGTCGGCAGACGGGAGGAAGAGCGTCTCCGCGTCGCGCCCATACACGCTGACGGGGCTGTACGTCTCGGGGGTGTGCGAGTAGAAAAAGGACTTTACCGCCGTCACCGCGTCCTCGCACCGCACCGCCATCGGCGACGCAAAGAGGCCACCCCCGCCAATGACGGTGGGAGGGGTGCCCTTGACGCCGCCCCCGCCGCCACCGCCGCCGCCGCCGCCGCCGCCCAGGGTGACGCCCCGAAAGAGCGCCGCCCCAGGGTCGGCCTTGGCTGCCACCCCCCCCCCCGGCGGAGAGGTGAGGGCCCCCAGGTCGAGCGAAAACGACTCGGACCACGTGGTCGTCAGCGGCGCCGGGGGCGGGGGTGGCGGCAGCGACGAGGCCGCCGCAGCGGCGGCCGCCGCCCGCGCCTGCCGCCGCGCGGGCGGGGCGACGGGGTACCGGCCGCCGCCGCCACCCGCCGCCGCCGCCCCCCCCGACGGCGCCACCCCCCGCGAGGGTGGCGCCCGCCCCCGCGGGGGTGGCGGCTCCACCCCTGCGGCCCAGCCACCACCGCCGCCGCCACCGCCGACGCCACCGCCGCCGCCGCCGCCGCCGCCGCCGCCGCCGCCGCCGCCGCCGCCGCCACCGCCGCGTCCGCCAGTAGCCACCGCCGCGCCCGTGGCGCCGCCCGAGGCGGCGCGGTAAGCAGCCGCCTGGCGGGCAGCGCGGATTTGCTGCTGCCGCTGCGCGGCGGGCACCCCCGACAGGCGCTGCGCGGCGGCCGGCGGCGGCGGCGCCGCCGCCGCACCCGCCGACGCCGACGGCGTCACGGCCATGGGCGCGCAGCCGCCCCCCCCGGCGGCGGGGGGTGCCCCCCGGGCGACGGCGGCCGGCGGGCCGCCCGGCCCGTGGGGGGCTGGCGGGGGGGGCGCCCGCGGGGGGTGCCGCGGCGGCGGCCCCGCCGTCGGCGGCGGCGCCGCGGCGAGCGCGGCGCGCACCGCCGCCTGGCGGGCGAGGACGGCGGCGTGAAAGTCGGCGGCCAGCCGGGGGTCCCCGCCGAGGCCCGCCGACGCCGCCGTCGCGGCCGCCGCCGCAGCCGCTGCCGCCGCCGCCGCCGTGGCGGGTCCTCCTCCCCCCCCGGCTCCTCCCCCGGCGCCACCGCCGCCGCCGCCCCCCCCCCCGAGCCCCCGTGCGGCGTCGGCGCCCTCTTGCCGTGCCGCCCGGAGCACCGCGTTTTGGTGTGCCCGCTTGTGGTGGGAGAGGCTGGACCCCCACTTGAAGCGCTTGCCACAGTTCTCCACCGCGCACACGTACGGGCGCTCGCCCGTGTGGCGCCGCATGTGCACCCGCAGGTTGTACTTGCGGTCAAAGAAGCGCGCGCAGCCGGGGTGGGTGCACACGTAGTGGACGGCGGGGGAGGAGAGGACGATGGGCGTGTTGATGGCCACGTCCAGGGGGGGGGGGAGCGACGCGGGGGGGGTGGGGGGGGAGCTCGGGGGGGGGGGGGTGGGGGACGCCCCAGCCCCCGTGGCCCCACCGCCGCCACCGCCGCCGCCACCACCGCCGCCGCCACTGCCATGGCCACCGCCGCCGCCGTTGCCGCCGTTGCCGCTGCCGCCGTTGCCGCCGCTGCCGCCGCCGTTGCCGCCGCCGCCGCCGCCGCGGGGACCAGCGCTGGAGCCGCCACCGGGGGTACCTCTTGGTGAGGGCACCGTCGTAGGGGGCGGGGCCAGGGCAGGTGCCAACATGGTAGCCGCGGCGACCGTCAGGCGGGGTTGAGGGGGGGGGGGCGTGGGCCACCCGCCGCCAAGCAGACAAAGAAAGAGAGGGGGGGGGGAAGGGGGATGTGGCAGGGATCGCAAAGCAGGGTCGGGTTGGCCCAGCAGAGGTGGGGGGGGACGAGCAAGGGGGATGGATGACCGAAAGGGTGGCGACTGCCGTTTGCCGTTTGCCGCTGCCGACAGCTGGGAGAGAGAGCTGGTGGAGGGGTGGAGGTTGGCTTGTGTGGGCGTGCGTTGGCTTCCGTGCCCCACGCGGGCGGTGCGCGCCGTCCACAGGGGGGGGGGGCAGTTGACGTTTTTCACGTCGAGCCGGTCGCGGGGTTGGCGGCCGCAGGGCGACGGGGAAGGGGAAGGCGGAGATGATGGGGGGTGGTAGCGTCGTAGTGGGGGGGGTGGTGGTGGGGGTCGTCGCCAACCTCACCACGCAAAAGACGTGCCGGGGGGTGTGGGGGGGATGGGGGGGGAAGAGGGGCGGGGCGGGTGCCAGGAGATAGTGAGAGAGAGAGAGAGAGAGAGAGAGAGAGAGAGAGAGAGAGAGAGAGACAGGTGGGGGAGAGGGGGGGGGGTGTGGGGGGGGGGCAACGCGTCGGGTGTCACAGGCGCCGGGACCGCAATGGAAATGCGACGGTGTGATGGAGCGGCCCACCCACCGCGGCCCACCCCGGCCAGCCACCCCACACCTATATACCGCGCCGCCGCCGCCGCCGCCGCCGCGGCCCCCCCGGCCGCGGAGGTTGCGGGGGGCAGAGCGGAAGCGGGGGATCCACGCCAGGGGCACGGCCATCCTCCCCCTCGCCCGCCCCCCCCCCCCCCCGCCTGCCCAACCCCGCGCGCCACCCACGGACCCCCCCCGCCCCCCCCCCCCCCCCCCCCCCCGGCGCTCACGCAGACGGGTGGTGGGGGTGGCCGCCCGCGGCGGCGCGCCGCTAGCACGTGGGCGCACCCAGCGTGCAGGGGGGGGGGGAGGGGGGGGGAGCAGGAGGAGGAGGGGGCAGGAATGCAGGCCGGGCGGCCCCCCCACGCCCCCCTCCCCCCCCCCCCCACCTCCCGCAGCCGCAGCAGCCGCAGTAGCAGCAGCTGCGGTAGCAGCCGCCGCCGCAGCAGCCGCGCAGCCGCAGCCGCCGCAGCAGCAGCCGCAGCGCCTCTGCCGGCGTGACCGGCGGCGGCACGCCACGCACGGCCGCCGGCACCACGGGCGGGCCGGCCGGCCGCCGCGCCGCCGCCCGCCCGCCCGCCCGCCCGCCCGCCCGCCCGCGGGG